>CM031243.1:368254330-368854330 GCA_018340775.1 Taxus wallichiana var. yunnanensis
TCCTCCTCAACAAGGATTTGAATGAGAAAAGGGCAGGTTGGATCACCCGTGTCATGGAGTATGACATTGAGATCAAGATCACCAAGATAGTAAGAGGGAAAGGATTATGTGAGCAGCTGGTTTTGGGGAAGCAAAGAGAAGTATGCAATGAAGAAGAGGTTGTTTTTGATCACCCAGACAGCCATGAGCCAAGTGGCAATCAAGAAGAAGACGATGTTGCCCCCACTCCTTGCTGGACCCAAGGTATTATACACTTCCTAGGCACGTGCCTATGCCCTCCGAGATGAACAAGACCCAAAGGAGACACTTCAAATTACAGGCTGTCCCGTATGCCATTGTTGATGGAGTTTTGTTCAAGAAATATGTGAATGGAGTGCTGCTGAGATGCATTAGCACAAATCAGATTCAAAGGGTGTTGGAAGAGTTCCATGGTGGACCAGCTGGTGGTCATTTTGCACCAATAGTGACAGCTCTAAAAATCATGAAGGCTGGTTATTATTGGCCTAAAATCTTCAGTGATTGCTATGCATGGATCAAGAGGTGTAAGAATTGTGCATTCTTCACAGGAAAAGAGAGACTTGCTGCCCTTCCATTACATCCAATCTCAATTGACCAGCCATTCATGCAATGGGGTTTGGACTTCATTGGATTCATTAATCCCAATTCAAGCCAAGGGCACAAATGGATTTTGTGACCACGGACTACTTCACCGAGATGGGATGAAGTGTAGCACTCAAAGAGGCAAATGAGTCTAGCATCTTAGACCTTTATGAGGGGATAACAACCAGATTTGGTGTACCTGCTACAATAATCTCAGATAATGCATTGGCATTCATTGGATCCAAGGTGACTGAGTGGGCTGTCAAGAACGGTATCTACCTAAGCACTTCATCAAACTATTACCCTCAAGGTAATGGCTAGGCCGAGTCTACAAACAAGAACTTGTTGAGGATCATTAGGAGGACTCTTGACGAGAATCAGAGGTCTTGGCATACCAAACTGAAATCAGCCTTATGGGCTGATAGGATAACTCCCAAAAGATCCACAGGTAACTCTCCATTCAAACTTGTCTATGGAAGAGAGGCAATCTTGCCCATGTCACTTGAGTTGCCAACATTGGAACTCATGAAGTAGCTGGAGTTGCTAGAGTTTGAGCCCATGGAGGTGAGGTATGCAGAGTTGATGGAGCTGCAAGAGATCAGAAATCAGGCATCCCAAGCAATGGAAAAGGATCAAGCTTTGATCAAGAAGACCTTCGATAGAAAGGCCAAGGATAGATCTTTTCAGGTTGGAGATCTAGTGTTGAAATGGGATGTGGATAGAGCAAAATCGGGAAGGCATTCAAAATTTGATGCCATTTGGAGTGGCCCATACATGGTCACGAAGTGCAAGAACAGCAATGCTTTCCAATTGGCCCCATTAGATGGTGAAGAACTGTAGATTCCAGTAAATGGAATCTATCTCAAGCGTTGCTTCTAGAGGGAAATTCACTACCTTGTAAATATTAGATTAGATTTTCATTCCTCTAAGTGCTTGTGCACATTGTTTTGTTGTAGGTTAGTTTTGTTTTCCCTAAGTGCTTTGGCACAACTTGCTATCCATGGAGATGTTTTGCAGTCCTTGCTTCCATCAGGTGATATTCCATCTTCCTCCTTACACATTCTAAGTCAGTTGGGGTTCTAAACAGAATATTTGATGACTCCATGCCCAATGGACTACTTCAGGCAACTGGTATCTTCTACCTAGCAGGTAGGTGACCCCATTGAGTCGCCAAATTGTTATCCAAAATTCACCCCTAGGGTAAATTTGATAACATGCATTAAATTCTTTGGTCCTGAGCAAGATAGATTGATTCAAGGCAAAAAATCATGTTTCTGGGGTCCCCTCGGCTTTTTCTAACTCTCTTGTCCAAGAAGAAAAGAGCAAGTTCTAAAAAAGGGTGAAAAATTTGCAAAAAACAAGCTTGGGGCAGGAAAAATCATGAAAATCGGCTAAGTCCTAGTCCTCGCAGCAGCGGTTGGGGACAAGTTGGGATGTCGGGCGCAAATCGGCAAAAAGGCGCCAGGTGATCGCGCAACAAAGGGACATCCGGCCATGGGGATGCGTGGGATGTGAAAAAGGGCGAACCGCCAAGGTAAAAACAAAATTGACTAAGCTGTTGTCTGCAAAGCGATGCCTGGGACATTCAGGCCATGAGGACGCGAAGGACGCGAACCGCCGGATCGGCAAGCAGAGAACTTTCATCCCGGGACGGTTGGGACAAAGGGACGCGAAGACACAAAAAGTCAAGGAGCCAGGAGCCAATCAAATCACGCCACGTGTCTTCACCTCAAAGAGGGACAGGGAAGCCCGAATCGGGCGGATCGGAGGAATTTGTCCCAGACGGTTTGGGACACCCGGGCCGAAAATACATGAGGGACGCGAAAATGGCAGCGAGCCCAGATGAATCAAAACAAGACACGTGTCCTAAGGGCCTAGGAGTTCGCGGTGTGGGGAGTGAAACAGAATTTTGGCTAAGTGTTCGATGCAAGTTTTAAAGGGAGTGAGTTGGAGCGTTGGCCCGAGCCAATAAAAAAGGACGCATGTCCAATGGAGTAGGGAAGTGCGAAGCTCGAGGGAACTTTGAATATTTTTGCAAAAGTTCTTCGGCCAAAAAACTAAAAAGCAAAGGTCTTCCCCGCGCCCCTGTCAACCAATCAATGCATGCCACGTGTCCCAGGTGGCGGGGTGCGGGGGGAAAATAATTTTTTTTCCAAAAGTTAAAAAGGTCAAAATTTCAAGGGAAAGCCTGCGGAAAGGTGGAGGAGAGAGAATTGCTCAGTGAACTAGCACCTGACACGTGGCATCCAACTGGCGGAGTGTGGAAATTTTTCAAAAAAATTTCCAAAATGCAAAAAAAGGTCAAAATTTAAAATTTTTTGCCCGACATTTGTTTTTTGGGCCATTTTGCCCTAAAACTTCAAACCTTCATATCTTTTGATCCAGAACTCAGATTTGCACGTTCTTTATATCATTGGAAATCTTATGAAATTCTCTATAGGATTTCATGGTAAATTTTGAATTTTGGTTCAGTTTCAAGAGAGAAAATTTAGAAACGGCTCTGGTACGTGTCCATGGCCAGAAATGACATTTCAGCGACTAAATTTAATGCAGAATGGGTCGCACTCTCCTCCATTTGGTCAAAAATGACAGGGTATGGGTTTGTAAGGTCCTCCATGCTGATTTAATGCATTTTAGTCAATGAGGAATGGGTTCCCATGTTTTGTATGTTTTCTCTCTCCTGGGCTCGACCCATGCAATGTAAAAGCCAGATTTGGCTCATTTCTTAAGGGTGGAACACTTTTTTTGGCATAGACAACTTCTTCTTTCACCTCCAGCAAGTGATTGTTGCAAGAATCAGACATCTTCAAAGATTTTAATAGCTTTTCTACCTCTCTGAGGTTGTAATGCAGTGGTTTTGACATTGGAAATGATAATGCAAGCTTTGTGAATGGGTTTCAATCCTTTGTTTGTATTATTTGCTTCATTTCGAGATCTTAAATTATATCTTATTAGCTTTGTGTATGATTTTATGTTGCAATCTTTGGTTTGTGTCTATTTGCATGACAAAAATATTCACCACTCCTTTTGGTGCATCACCATCTTTAGTTAGTTTCAATTTTTGCATTTCTACCCCTGTCTCCCTTGCATTTGGAGTAGGATTAGGATTTGCACCTCTGTAGTTGTGCAAATATAGATCTAAATCAGAGGAGTTTGAGGAACCAGCCTCTAATCTAGAGATTCCTCTCTCAATTTCACAAGTCCCACACTTGGAGAGAGGTTTCCATGTTGTGCAATCACACTGGATGCCTAAGACATCATTTAGAACCTTGATTTGCATCCAGGGGTGCTGTGATTTTGCACTAACAGTAGTTAAATAATGAATATTGTGAGCATGGGTATCACTTTAATTATAAATAATCAAACTAATATTAATGTGGGGTAAAAGGGTCATGGTTATGTGAATATGTTTGAGTTGGCTATTCGAAGGGACCAAGGGTAGTGTGACCTAATTTTGGTGTCTACATTTTTCCCCTTTTTGTGTAGCTTGTATTGGTAAACAACGCTAAAAAAAATAGGAAGTGATTGCCCCATGTGTGGGTGAAGGTGATCCCCCTCAAACTAGGCGATGAGGTGAAATATGGAATCGATGAGTGGTTTGATAAATTTGTAGGTGGTGAAGATAGGTGGGGAAGGATTTGAGTATTGAGGGAAAGGGTGACGGTTAACTCGGGTAAGAGGTAGTAGGTCGGGGTCAAAATCAGGTCGTGGGTAATGACAATCAAACACACGCACATGTATAGATTGCAACATGGTACCAGGTTAAAGATCTTGCAAACTCTACATTGTCTAAGGTTGATAGGTTTATCCAAACAAGGGTGAAGTGATTCAGTTATCCAAGGTATAGGATATGGTCCGGAAACACAACGTAGGTTAGGTGCAGGAACGTTTAGGTATTTTTCGATACACCAAAGGTTTGGTCGGGATAAATGGCATGAAAATAGGCAAGGTATGGTTGGTATGCTAAAAAACAACATAGGTAATAGCATCGCAAGATATAGTGAGTGCATAAGGTCAATGGTTGTACCAAGTCTCACAAAGTTCAGAAAATAGATTATGACACATGTAAGGCCAAGGTATAGGTAAAATAACAACTCCTAAAATGCAAAAAAAGGAGATGTAGGTGTAGGTTGAGCTTTTAGGTGTGGTTCAATGGGTGGCCAGAATGAGAAAAGGTGTGTTGGCACTAATGGTTGTAGGAAAAATGGAAGCTTAGCAAGGCCAAATAGATACAAGTATGAGGTTTTAGTTATGTGTGTAATTTCCAGTGTTATTGTTTATGTGATGGAAGCTAGGTGGATTAGGCATGATTGAGTCAAGGTCATAGGCATGATTGAGTGAGGTCACTTAGGCATGTTTGAGTCATTGGTTAAGGCATGATGGAGTCAGGTCACTTAGGCATGTTTGAGTTAGGTCATTTAGGCATGATGGAGACTTATTTTTAATTTTGATTTAATGTCCAAGTTATTAGTAACATAGGAAATAAATGATGAGTTATATGTATGTTATGGTGTAGATTTCAAAATATTTGATATTATGGAAATGTGAAATGATTGATTGGTTGTTTTTATGATTTGAATCAAGGTAGATATGTAGGTTTGTATTAATTTCCAAGTGTTGTGGAAAATGAAAATAATATGGAATACGAATAGGAAATTGGGTGAAAAAGGTTAGGGTAAAGAGTGGCTGAGCTAACCTCTAAGGGCCGCATGCCCTAGGAGTGTTGCCTATATAGCCCAGGTGAAAAGGGGCCTCAGGCCGATGTAGTTCTCCCATAAGCTAGGGAAGAATATGATGAATTAGAGGAATGGGTTGGTAAATTTTAGGCATGATTAATGTAGGTCATAGGAATGATTGAATCTTAGGTGAAAGGCATGGTTGGGAAGTCAACATGTAGGTGTCGATGCTCGGTCTTGGATAGGATAATCAATAAATAATTAGGAAGGTGAATGGTAAGAGGTGGTAAAAGATCCGCTTAATTGATGAGAACCCTAGTGAGTCCACCATACCCCAGATGGGTGTATGAACGTAATACCCTAAAGGTGTTGCATAATGGACTATTCTAAAGGTGAAGAAAGTCACATGATCATGAAATTTTGTACTTACGGTGAGTCCCTTGAGCGAGAGATAAAATTAGATTGAAAATGCAATGAGGTGAAAGTGGGTGATTTAGCGTAACTTAGTGTATGACAATATGTTTACCTAGCAAGAAACCAGGATCAAAAATAGGCAAGTCCATGACGAAAAATTTCATTTTCTTCATTTGTTTGTTTTTAATAGACTGATCGATGCGGGAAGTCTATATGGGATGATTATATTATCTCCTTGAGGTCTTCGTGAAGTTGATTGATGCGGGAAGCTCATGAACATTTTATTGTATTGTTCGCAATGACTTTATATAGCTATCCTTAAAGGAAGCAAAAGATATTTCTATTGGTGAGATAGTGAGAAGAGATGTCCTTTTTTAGCGAGTCATCTTTTTGCTGGAATTTTGACTCATAGAATTGAATCCCATTTTTTTTTGTTTTTAGATGTTTTAAGTCATAGACAAGACTATAGAGGAAGATTGGGTTCTTGTTTAGAATACAAAACCATAGCACACAAAGGTTAACTATGAAAGAGGTTGTTTCGAGTGATGAACGACCATGGGATTTCCTCTTTTGAAAGATGAAAATTATCCATGAGAATCATGCTATGAGTAGAGTTATGGTACTCATATTAAAGATAAGGCTGAAATGCATGAGGTAATCACATGATTCTTGTTTAGTCATTGATCCTCAAAACAGAAATATAGAAGGTGAACGGCACTCAAAGGACGAGTATTCAATTGATATAAAGTGATATAGGAATTGATGTCAACAATAAAATGGTCAAAGATGTAAGGCATTGAGTGGCTCAGGTTCAGGTTTACCTTCGAGTGAAGACAAATGATAAGCGCCTGATCCATAGGCATGGGTAACGATATAGGGTCCAAGCTAATTAGGAGTAAATTTTCCCCATTTACTTTTCTCTTCTTTAGTTACATGTTGATTTTCCTTCAGGATGAGGTCATCGACCTGGAAAGTGCATTCATGGACACGTTTTTCATAGGCACGCTTGATACATTTTTGGTAGATTTGGAGATGATCAAGAGAATTGAGACAATATTCATCTAATAGCTCAAGTTATGTTAAATGGTCCTAGCAAAAATCATCATCGTTGAGCATGTATTTTTGTAAGGTGTGGAGAGATGGAATCTGGACTTCGAGAGGCAAGACAACCTCGGTAACATAAACCATAGAAAAAGGTGTGGCAGCAATCGAAGTGTGAATACTAGTGCGATAAGCCCACAAGGTGAAAGGGATGTACGTATTCCAATCCTTTCCAATATCGCTAACTACTTTCATAAGAATTTTATTCAAGGTTTTATTGGTTGATTCTGCTTGGCCATTGGTTTGTGGGTAATAAGGTGACGAGAAACTAAGTTGAATGCCAAAAGCATCACACAACTTACGTAGGGTTTTGTTTTTGAATTTCTTTCCATTATCAGTGATGAGGTGGTGAGGAACACCAAAGTGACAAATGATGTGATGGTTGATGAATTCACATATTTTATTGGATTTTGTAGAAATGAGGGGAATGGCTTCTACCCATTTAGTGTAATATTTAGTAGCAGTAATAATCCATTGATGAATTTGTGAAGAATGAGGATTGATCTCTTGAAAAGATCCAAGCCCCATTGAGAAAAAGGCCAAAGGTCTCATGCGACCTATAAGGCATGACTAGGTGTGTGATGAAGATTAGCATGTTGTTGGCATTTCACACAATGTTTGACATAGTCACAACAATCACAATTTAGGGTTGGCCAATAATAGCCAAGGTGAAGAATGTGTTTAATGACAACTAAACCATTAAAGTGGCCTCCACAAATTTTATCATGAATCTCCTTAATGGTGTAGGAAATTTCCAAACTTGTAAAGCATCGTAATAGAATACCATCGAAGCCGCACTTATAAAGGAGACCACCCATGATGACATAGCAAGAGACACTTTTAAGAAAGGCATGTTTTCCATTACGAGCGAGATCGGGAGGTAGAATGGAAAGGGAAAGATAGTCTACAAACTGCTTATACCAAAGGTCACGTGGGTCGTGCACAATAGTTTCGATGGAGTGGACCTCATGAGGTAAATAAGAGGATGATTACAACATTTGTATTATGACAAAAAAATTTGAGTTAGCAGCGAAGAAGGTATCTGAGAAGCCAAGCTGGCCATGGTATCCACAAATTTATAAGTAGAACGTGGGGTGGTTTGAAGTTCATAACGGTCAAAGGTAGTCAAAAGTATGTCTACATGATGTTTATACTTTTGAATTATTTCATTAGTGGAAATGGTATATACCATTGACTTGGTTTACAACCAAATGGGAATCACCAAAGATATTGATTGACTTAATATCTAAGGCATAAACAACCCGGAGACCTAATATGAGTGCTTCATATTCAAAGTGATATTGTTTCAGTACAATCAAAATCTAGTTTTAAAGATAAAGGCACGGGTTAACTACCAAGAGGAATGAGGATAACACCAGCGCCACCCCCATGCTAACATTTAGAGCCATCAAAGAAGTGGGTCATTTGGTAAGTGGTATCGTCCAAGGAGAGCGTAGCAATTGATTCATCTCGAGAAATCGAAGTTAGAGGGTTGATTTCTAGAAAGAGTACGTTTACTGTTGGACATTGATGGCTTGGCCTTTGATATACTTTTGATCGATGAATTTGAGGTCAAGGTTGGCAAGAAGCATGAGCCAATGTGCAGCACGTTGATGTTGGTAGGGTTTGGTGTACATGTAATGTAAGGGGTAATTATTGGTGATGATAAAAATTTTGTGGTTGAGAAGGTAATGACGAAGCTTGGTGGTGAAAAAAACTAAGGCTAAGAAGAGTTTTTTTGGCGTGGGTGTATCTAGTTTCATAGTCTAAAAGGTCACATCTTATGTAATAAACCACTTGATCTCTATGTTTCGTCTCAATGAGCGAGCATGGCACCTAACGAATGGTCGTAGTAGAAATTTATAGGTAAATGGGTTGGTCATTCTTAACAGGAATGCCCACCGATGGTCAAGAAGGTATTGTTTTAAGGCATTAAAATCTTTGTGGCATTCATCATCCTATTGGAATGAGACGTCCTTATTGAGGAGATGATGAAATGGTTGGACAAAGACGGTCGTAAAGCTATGAGATAAAATGACAAATAGATTACAACTTACCTTGAAGGATTTCAAGTCGATGGAGATTAATAGGTGGAGGCTTTTCGAGAATAGCCTTCACTTTAGAAAAATCAACTTCTATGCCACGCAAAGAAATGATGAAACCAAGGAGTTTTCCCAAAAGTACTGTAAAGATGCACTTCTTAGGTTGAAGATGAACACAACATCGATAAGGCGGCCAAAGATGACCTTAAGGATTGTCGTGTGTTTGGCCCGATGTTTGGATTTCAAAAAAATTAATCTACGTAATCTTACAATATATGATGCATGATGTCATAGAAAATATGTAATTCATGGCTCACATATATGTAGCATCAATTTTTTTAAGGCCAAAAGGCATGACTCAATAATGTAAGGTCCCTTTAGGAGTGATGAAGGTAGTTTTTTATCTTCTAGAACGAGTAATATTTGATTATAACCCAAGAAACCATCCATGAGTGATAGCATTTCATGGCCAAAGATAAGAAGATCAACTAGTTTGTCAATGCCCTGGTAGGGGAAATTGTATTTGGGACAAGCTAGGTTGAGGTCATAGAAGTCCGTGCAAATGCGAAGTAACCCTATTGCACGATCAGAAAGCTATGAGATAAAATGACAAATACATTACAACTTACCTTGAAGGATTTCAAGTCGATGGAGATTAATAGGTGGAGGCTTTTCGAGAATAGCCTTCACTTTAGAAAATCAACTTCTATGCCACGCAAAGAAATGATGAAACCAAGGATTTTTCCCAAAAGTACTTGTAAAGATGCACTTCTTAGGTCAAGATGAACACAATATTGGATAAGGCGGTCAAAGATGACCTTAAGGATTGTCGTGTGTTTCGTCCGATGTTTGGATTTCAAAAAATTAATCTATTAATCTTACAATATATGATGCATGATGTCATAGAAAATATAATTCATGGCTCACATATATGTAGCATCGCTTTTTTAAGGCCAAAAGGCATGACTCAATAATGAAGGTCCCTTTAGGAGTGATGAAGGTAGTTTTTTATCTTCTAGAACGAGTAATATTTGATTATAACCCAAGAAACCATCCATGAGTGATAGCATTTCATGGCCAGCAGTAAGATCAACTAGTTTGTCAATGCCTGGTAGGGGGAAATTGTATTTGGGACAAGCTAGGTTGAGGTCATAGAAGTCCGTGCAAATGCGAAGTAACCCTATTGCACGGTCAGAAAGCTATGAGATAAAATGACAAATACATTACAACTTACCTTGAAGGATTTCAAGTGATGGAGATTAATAGGTGGAGGCTTTTCGAGAATAGCCTTCACACTTTAGAAAAATCAACTTCTATGCCACATGCAAAGAAATGATGAAACCAAGGAGTTTTCCAAAAGTACTGTAAAGATGCACTTCTTAGGTTGAAGATGAACACAATATCTTTGGATAAGGCGGTCAAAGATGACCTTATGATCACAGTGTTTGCCCGATGTTTGGATTTCAAAAAAATTAATCTCTGATTAATCTTACAATATATGATGCATGATGTCATAGAAAATATAATTCATGGCTCACATATATGTAGCATCAATTTTTTTAAGGCCAAAAGGCATGACTCAATAATGAAGGTCCCTTTAGGAGTGATGAAGGTAGTTTTTATCTTCTAACGAGTAATATTTGATTATAACCCAAGAAACCATCCATGAGTGATAGCATTTCATGGCCAAAGCAGTAAGATCAACTAGTTTGTCAATGCCTGGTAGGGGGAAATTGTATTTGGGACAAGCTAGGTTGAGGTCATAGAAGTCCGTGCAAATGCGAAGTAACCCTATTGCACGTTATCGTAAAGCTATGAGATAAAATGACAAATACATTACAACTTACCTTGAAGGATTTCAAGCTGATGGAGATTAATAGGTGGAGGCTTTTCGAGAATAGCCTTCACTTTAGAAAAATCAACTTCTATGCCACGCAAAGAAATGATGAAACCAAGGAGTTTTCCCAAAAGTACTTGTAAAGATGCACTTCTTAGGTCAAGATGAACACAATATCGATAAGGCGGTCAAAGATGACCTTAAGGATTGTCAGTGTTTGGCCCGATGTTTGGATTTCAAAAAAAATTAATCTACGAGAATCTTACATATATATGATGCATGATGTCATAGAAAATATAATTCATGGCTCACATATATGTAGCATCAGTTTTTTTAAGGCCAAAAGGCATGACTCAATAATGTAAGGTCCCTTTAGGAGTGATGAAGGTAGTTTTTTATCTTCTAGAACGAGTAATATTTGATTATAACCCAAGAAACCATCCATGAGTGATAGCATTTCATGGCCACATAAAAAGAAGATCAACTAGTTTGTCAATGCCTCGCCTGTGTAGGGGGAAATTGTATTTGGGACAAGCTAGGTTGAGGTCATAAGAAGTCCGTGCAAATGCGAAGCAACCTTATTGCACGGCCGAAAGCTATGAGATAAAATGACAAATACATTACAACTTACCTTGAAGGATTTCAAGCTGATGGAGATTAATAGGTGGAGGCTTTTCGAGAATAGCCTTCACTTTAGAAAATCAACTTCTATGCCACGCAAAGAAATGATGAAACCAAGGAGTTTTCCCAAAAGTACTCAGAAAGATGCACTTCTTAGGTCAAGATGAACACAATATCGGATAAGGCTGGTCAAAGATGACCTTAAGGATCATCAGTGTTTGGCCCGATGTTTGGATTTCAAAAAATTAATCTACGAGTAATCTTACAATATATGATGCATGATGTCATAGAAAATATAATTCATGGCTCACATATATGTAAAGATGGGCTTTTTTAAGGCCAAAAGGCATGACTCAATAATGAAGGTCCCTTTAGGAGTGATGAAGGTAGTTTTTATCTTCTAGAACGAGTAATATTTGATTATAACCCAAGAAACCATCCATGAGTGATAGCATTTCATGGCCAGCAAAGAAGATCAACTAGTTTGTCAATGCCTGGTAGGGGAAATTGTATTTGGGACAAGCTAGGTCGAGGTCATAGAAGTCCGTGCAAATGCGAAGTAACCCTATCTGCACGGTCGAAAGCTATGAGATAAAATGACAAATACATTACAACTTACCTTGAAGGATTTCAAGTTGATGGAGATTAATAGGTGGAGGCTTTTCGAGAATAGCCTTCACTTTAGAAAAATCAACTTCTATGCCACGCAAAGAAATGATGAAACCAAGGAGTTTTCCCAAAAGTACTGTAAAGATGCACTTCTTAGGTTGAAGATGAACACAATACTGGATAAGGCGGTCAAAGATGACCTTAAGGATTGTCAGGTGTTTGGCCCGATGTTTGGATTTCAAAAAAAATTAATCTACAGAATCTTACAATATATGATGCATGATGTCATAGAAAATATAATTCATGGCTCACATATATGTAGCATCAGTTTTTTTAAGGCCAAAAGGCATGACTCAATAACAGAAGGTCCCTTTAGGAGTGATGAAGGTAGTTTTTTATCTTCTAGAATGAGTAATATTTGATTATAACCCAAGAAACCATCCATGAGTGATAGCATTTCATGGCCAAAGAGTAAGATCAACTAGTTTGTCAATGCCGGTAGGGGAAATTGTATTTGGGACAAGCTAGGTTGAGGTCATAGAAGTCCGTGCAAATGTGAAGTAACCCTATTGCTTTTGTGATAGGAATGATGTTAGAAATACATTGTGGATAATCAATAGGTAGGATGAAGGAAACCAAGAGAAGGCATTAAAGTTCTTCTTTGACTAGAAGACCAATGTGAGAATGAATTTTCCGTAGCTTTTGATTTATGGGTTTGGCATTATGAATGGTTATGATATTATGGACCACAATTTTGGGTCAATACAGGTATATCGGCATAGGACCAAGAAAAATATTTGCTATGGTCCTGAAGGAAAGAGGTAAAAGCTTCCTATTTAAAGCAACATCTAAAGAATGACCTATCTTTAGAATGTGTGTGATTCATCCCGAGTATTAGTGTTGATTTTGATAGTCAATTCGTTCAACATGGTTTGTGTCTTAGAGGGTAACGACTGGTGAATATAAGAATCTTCCGCACCCATATAGGTGAGGATAGACTCATCATCCTGACATTGAATGATGTTAATAGAAGGTGTATCATCATTGATCATGTTAGGATACAAGAAGGGAATAGAAGAGGGAGCCTTGCCATTATATTGATAAGTTAGAGGTCCCAGGAAATCATGTTTATGAAAAAAAAATGTTAGAAGGAATAGATTTGGGATCTATGGACTCCATGGGTGAAGATGGTGACATTGGTGAATGGGATGGAGAAGGTTTGTCTTCCTCAATGAGGTCGACATAGGCCTTCTTGGAAGGTGGTGTGGTAAATCCAATGCCACTACGATCATTGTGTTTACAGGTGGTACATGAAATGATAGTATGGCAGCCTTGTTCATAAAAACCAAAGCCAAAGCCTTTCCATGTGCAATGGTGAAGGAAAGTGTGGGCAAAGCGGTGGTTAGTAAGGGATTGGAGGTCAAATGAAAATGGTCATGTTTGGGATGGAGGTTTAGGTGAATAAGTGGCAGTATTAATTCACCTATACATTATATTAGTGCGAACGTGGGGAGGACCATAAGGAAAAACCTTGCCGACGCAGTAGTCATAACTAGGGTTTTGATACGCAGTTCCCATACTCTTGTGGACTGAGGAATGTTTTAATATTGTATAGGTGGTACTCCCTAGAGTGAAGTGTTAAAAAACATTTTCTAAGGGATTAGTATTCAATATGTTGGTGGCGGGATATACGACTCACTAGATGATTCGGGCGGGAGGGGTAGCGGTTGGTTGGGAATTAGAGGGCTCACTACAGAGGTGAGGTGGAAGTAGGAATAGAAAAGTTAGATGTGGGAGAGGTGGTGGCATCATTGGTAGATGGGGTTGTGGATGAAGGATAAGTGGGGGCAAAGTGGCAGATGCCTTGACCGGTCCAAGTACATCATTGGGCCAGACAACATATTACAAGTTTTAAATAGCGACGGGTCGGCGGGATGGTATGGTTATGTCCTTCATGCTTGAATTTTACACAGTGGTGTAAAGTTGAATGGAAACAACCCATGATGCGAATACAGGGTCTGTTGAGCAATAGGTTATACTAGAACTCCCCCTCTAAGACGTAGAATAGTTTTGGGATAGTGTGAGGGGCTACATGCAAACGTGAAAAATAATGGTGCCAAGGGTGGAGGTAACGATGTCATTCAAGGAGCGCATTATAATGAGGTTATTATGCATACAATTAGAAGGAAAATACATTTGATTATATGTGTGGGATGAGATTATGTTAATGCTAGCACCATCATCGATCATGACGTGTCAGATGCGTATGTTATTGATATGGACGAAAATGAATAGGGTGGGATCATGGTCATCCAACTAGAGAGGTACAATCTTTTCATCGAGAGAAGCTAAGGACATAAACTTGAGGAGTGAGCATGGGGGGAGAAGAAGGAGAGGATTTGGTTAGCGAGGCTACGTGGTGAGGGTAATAATCGAGGCCACTAGTGTGGGGTGATTGGGTATAAATTTAATGGATTGTAAAACTTCGATACGGGATTTTCTTAGATTCAGATGTTTGGATGAGATCATATAAAGACATATTTAAAGGATATTGATGTAATTTTTTATCATTTTGTGATGGGTAACCCCATCAAAGATAGGGTATTTAGGTCTCTGTGGATGGTGATTTTGGGTGTGGGTGTAGATGGTATATTGGGCACAGGGTTGGTTGATGGGATAGTTTCTTTTCCTTTGCCCTTGTCTTTGTGAGTGCGGGTGGCAACATGAACCATGTTAATCTGAGGGGAGGGGAAAATGGAGAAGGTATAGGATGAGTGGTGTAATAGCATGATGGGAAAAAACCTATCGGGAGAAAATCCTTGTGAAGTGAGTTGGGCGCAGTGACATTTAGGTGGTGATTAGGCTAACTCTCTAATACAGACCATGTTGATCTCAAATTTTGGAGGTGGGAAAAATGGTTGTGGGGGTGGAGATATTGATTGCTGAATGGGTAAAGGACAATGATGTGTGGTGACAAGTGAAGGTGGAACATGGTCCTCATCAAGAAGGTCATTGTCATCAAAATTTTGTTCGGGAGGACAAAGTTGGAGAAGAATGGTCTTTAGAGCCTTACAATTTTCTACATCATGTCCTAGCACATGATGATAGGCACAAATCTTGGTTTCATCAAACCCTTTTGGTTTGGGTTTGAGGGGCTCGTAAGGTCGAAGTGGCGGTAATGTGATGACGAAAGTCTCTAAGAGATTGGTTAAAATGTTAGCGTAGGATCTTACTAATAGATCACAATGAGAAGTGAGTGTGGGTTTGGGTACAGTGCGGATGATCGTGAGGGAAGAGACTTTATAGGAGGAGGAATGGGTTGGCCCACTGGTTTGGTAGGTGGTGTTGTCTTAGGTTTTGATGGCATCTATTTGGGTAAAGGCATGGTAGAAGAGCTGGCGATGGAAGGTTTTGTTGGTTTGACTGCCTTATTGGAAGGTAGTGGATTCTTATCTTTTTAGGTTTCACCTTCTTGGGTAAAGTTTACATGGGAGTATGGAATGTATAGGGAAATTAGATGGTGGAAGAGGATGGTTTACCCACTGGGGTAACCGAGTTGTGGTGGAGGTTGTCGGTAGGGGTTGGGTAGACGGCATGGGTTGAAGTTGTATAGGAAAGGTTGGGGTTAGAGTAACTGGTGGAGGTATAGGTGGAAAGAAGTGCATAGGTGAGGGTGAGGGTGTTTGGTTTTGGGTGAATGACATGTAACCAAGTCTCGTGATGCAAAGAGTAAGTTGTTTAGCTTTTGACTAGCCTTGGGTAGGAGACCTGTTTGATCAAGGTATATGGATGGGGCCCTAGGATAAATGGAAAAGGGGAAGGTGAAAAAGGCGTGGTAGGCAAGACTGGTGTATATAGCTTAGAAGGTTGGTTTTTCTTTTTAGGCGGAGGGATAATGTTGGTGTGGGCTTGGGAAGACACGGTTAAGTCCAATTTGATAGGTGGGTGAGTAAGGCTTGATGTCGGGATGACACCCAAAGTAGTGATGGGTCTAGATACGGGTGAGGAGATAGGTGTGGGTAGGATTTAAAGTTTTTAATGGTTTTGGTCATGGATAAAGGTTTGGATGTAGGTAGATATGATGAAGAATAAGTTGTTTCAATAGGCATGGTCAGTGTTGATTTGGTTGCTGAAAAATATATTTGGGTAGATCGTGGAAGTATCTTCAGAAACATTTGCATTTGAGTCAAAAAAGGAGCGAAGATGTCCCCAGAGCATGGAATTATCAACGTAATCCAAGTGATTGGCCAGCCATGAAAATGGGACTGTTGAAGAAGAAGATGGAGTTGATTTGGTGGCAATCCCTGTGAAATAGGTCTGTGAGATAGGGAATTGGCTAGCCTTGGATTCTATAGGTAAAAGAGTCGAGATCATGTCAATGGGGTTCTAGGATGCTGAGGGGGAACTACCCCTAACATGTAGAGGCATGTATGATGAGTCTCCCATGGGTAGGAGAGATAATAGGTGGGGTGATGTGGACTTCTCCCTTAGTGGAGAAGAAGGCAATGATGATTCTCTTATGGATGGGAGAATAAAAAGTGTTGACTATTTGGTAGGTTGTGAGGTAGATGGTGAAACAACACCGGTAGAAGGTGTGGGTTCCTCCATGAGAGTAGGGGGAGATGAAGGGGACTCCTCTGTGGGTGGAGTAGTAGAAAAGGTATGCTCCTCTATGGGCAGAGGGGCTTGTTCTAGAATTTCCTCAATAGATAAAATAAGTGGTATTTGAGGAATGGTTGGTACGATATGAAAACCGTGTGGAAGTCATGGAAATTATTTTTGTTGGATGAAGGTTCACTATTTTTATTAGATAATGGTTTATGATTAGGGAATGGATTTTTAAAGATGTGCAAATTTTTATTTTTTGGCACGTTCGGGTTGTCCACGACAAGTTCTCCATTATCTATCATCTCTTGGACAATGTTCTTAAAAGTTATGTAGTTACCATCGCTATGGCCTTTAACATGATGGTAATTACAATAGTCATGTTCTTTATACCATGCAAGCATAGGATGAGTAGGATCAAAACTTGTATGAGGTTTTATGGGAGGAAGTGTAATGGCTCCAGCTTTAAGAATTTTTTCCAAGACTAAAGAATAGGGCTCTCCAATCAAGGTATACTTTATTGCTCCCGCTAGAGTTGAAAGGCTTGGATGGGAGAAATATTGGAAGAAGGTTGGGATTGATTAGAAGGATGAGGTGATCGTGCCTTGAGGACTATCATGTTGACAAATCCTTTGGGCTTTGAATAGTTACTTTGGGGTTTTGAAGATGAAGAAGATTCGTTTGATTTTAACGGGGTGTTCTTGTTTCGTAATTGGATTTTATTTTCTTCAATGGCATGAATTTCAAGTTTTCATGCCATGGTGAATGCTTCATCAAAGGTTTGGAAGGTTTGGACTTTACGATTTGGTGAGATGTGTTTAGAAAAATCTCTAGTGAATAACTCAATAATTTCAGTCTGAGGTAGCTGGAATGTCAATTCGTTAATAAGACTCTATCAGTGGGAAATGAAATCTGCAATAGATTCATCTTCATACTATCGGGTGGAATAGAGATCAGTCATGGTTAATTTCTTGGTAACATTGATTGAAAAATGGTCTAAAAATCTTGGGAAACTTGATTAAAGGAATAAATGGAATGTCGAGGTAGTCCACTATATCAATCTAATGTTGGTCCCGTCAAGGACACATTGGGAAATTCCAGTAGAAAAAGAGTCATCATGGGTGATTAGGTAGCACCCATGTTTGAATGATTGCAAATGTTGTTGTGGGTCTTCTTTATTATTGAAGCGATTCAATTTAGGAATTTCCCAATGCACAAGGTAAGGCGAATGGGAATATATGGATGGATAGGATCGTTACAAATTTCATCATAAGTTAAAGAATTACGGGAGCCAGAAACAGATGCTTCTAAGGTCTGCATCTTTTCCATCATCATTCTAATGAGGTCATTAGGAGGTTGGGATGAATGGGTGCCCCTACAGAAAAAGGGGGTTGATGCTAAATGTATGAGGTGGGTGGTATGCTAGTGTATGGTGGTGTTGAGTATGAGAACTATGCAGGAGGAATAGATGTAGGTGACACATAGCCAGAATAAGTGATAGATGAGGTTGGGGGTTGTTAGTAGTATGTGTAAGTGGTGGGGTAGTCATAACAACTCTAGTGGTGATTGGGGGTAAGGACTGCGGGATAGAAAGGATGAGGTTTTGGAATGGGGTGTAAGTTGTTGACACCGGAGGTGGTTATAATGTAATATTTTTATGTGAAGTAGCAGGTGCAGATGGGGCTATACCTAAATCGGATGTCGAGGGACAATTGATGTTGTGGGTGTAATAAATGACGTAGACACCGCAATTATAATGGCTGTGGGATCTAGCTAAGACACCACATGTGGTAAAGTGGATGGTCAGAAAGCGCCGAGCTGGTTTTAAATGATGCAGAGGTCGGGTCGAGAGTAGAAGGGATAGATATGATCATCTCGTATATTAATTATCCTGAGGAATCCTATGTGGAAGAATGAGAAAGGTATTACTGGAGGGCAAAGTGGGATTCTTGTCAACGAGTCTTCGAACTCCTCATCACCGGTAGTGATGGGGATAAGCTGATTCAGATCCATAGGTGACAGGATGGATGGTGGTGATGGAATAGGTGGGAGTGGCTGATGGTTGGCATGAAATACAAGGGTGTTAGTTTGGATGTGAGTCAACACCATGTGAATTAGCATATATCAGGTGAACTGTACTCTGTAAATGACACAGGAATAGCAGAGATGGGACAAAATAGATTTTAAGAGGGAAAGTTTGTAAAAAAATTTATTAAAATAAAAACAGAGTGACCGATGCCATTTAAATTAACCGATGGTAATTAATGGATGATCAATGGTGATGATGATGATTCTACAAGAACTCGACGATAAGCATTGTGAGAAAATAATAGTTTTAGCAAATGAGGTAGAAATTGATGACTGTCAGACAGGAAAGTTGTATTTGATGACTATTATCAAAGTACAGAGAGTACAATGATACACAAAGACTCTAAATAAAAGAGAATATGAGATAAGTTTCCTCTAGGTAAACTAACCAAAAGAACAAGGACTGACACCGGTTAATTAAACCGATGGTGGTCAGATGTAAACCGACGACGGTCGCTAGACCAATGTCTAGTTACTATGAAATTTGAAGAATGAAAAAATGGATTTTTGTGAATTTAGGTTGGATGAATGATCAACCCAAAAGTATGGGGATGATAAGATGAGGTCTTGATACACTCTAAGAAAGTCATAATACTCCAACTGTGATGGCAGAGTGTGAAAGGCAAAAATAAAAATGAAGAATCATATCCTCACACCACAAAATGTAAGTCAAGCATAAAGCTAAGAAACATACATAATCCAACAAGTGAATTTAGTGTGTTGGTTTTAACTTATGCTATTTAAGACTGACATGTGAATTAAAAATAGAGTTTTTGGTTGGAAAGGCTTCCTACAAAGAAGGAAATTTTAAAGGTGAGGTTTCATGTTATGTTTTGGCGGGGGTGGGCCATTCTCTGATGGGGAACTAGATAGAGATAACCAATTGAGTGCCCACTATCAATCCTCTAATCATGTGATTGTTGACAACTTCTTCCAGGTAGGATGTTGTTTAAAAAGATGTATAAATTTAAAACTTGTGTAGTTTGGGCAAAAAGAAGAGAGAGAGAGAGAAGAAACAAGTGCTTTCTATGGTTTAATTATGTCAACCATCAGCTGGGCATGACTTCCAATGTATAGGTTGCCCTCATTTTTAATGTGAGCTATAGTGGAAAAAATCAGGATTCTATGCAAGTGTTTTAAACCCAAATCTAAATGTGATATTTGATGTAACAAGTGATGAATAGGAAGAGGGATGCTCTTTCACTAATGCAATGCAAAAAGGAATAAGCAATTCTTTTTAAGAACCAAATGACAAATGTCGTTTAGACAATTAGAAGAAAGGAATATTACCAGGGAGAAGATTAAATGTGTATTTTTGAAAAGAAACACACAAGAAAGTTTTCCCTATATGAAGAAAATGTAATGAACCCAAGAGAGGGTCCCATCAGTGCATGCCAAAATGTTTCACCAATTTCTTTAAGGATTTAAACAAAATGGATAAGGGTATGGGCCAAGGAGGAATACCTGTTGTGATGGTCGGTTGGAGGTTGTTGCGTGTTCTGACTTCTTGATCCAATGTTAACTGTGAGAGCTTCCATTTGGCTAGGAGGAACTATCTGAAATACAAAACAATACCAAAAAAGAGAGTTAAATAGTAAATGACAGTGGACTTCCTGCATATGCTAGATTCAAGAAGTGTGATACTTCTTATAAGGTCATCAATCCATTGTTTATAAATCAATATAAAATAACTTAAACATGTAAATAAAAGAATCTAGTGTTAGTGTTCTGATTTGGGTATCTCATATTGCTATCAGCGTCGATCCAATTAAATACTAAAATGATATACACGTAAATGTTTTGGGTTGGGTTGCGAGATAGCGCAGGTGGTCTGTAGGTCACAAACAGAGTTTTGTTAAGGTTGGGTGAGATTTCGAGTTATTTTGGGTGAGGTAATTAGGTTGCTTTAGTCTTGAACATTATTATTAGACACGAGACCAACGTCGATCGGGGTGACTGATGTCAATTTAGGTATGACTGATTCTAGTTACGGTGGAAAGTGACAGGAGTTAGACAGAGGGTGTTTGGGCTCCTTTCATCTTGGACAGAGAGTTGGAAAGGTATCTATGGGGAGGGTGAGGTGACAAGTCCAAAATAGGTGTGGTAAGGTTTTGGGTGAGGTTTGGGGTAGGCTAAGAGTTGTGTTGTTAGGTTGGGTTGACAATCATAGTGACCAATATTGATTAAGCAGACTGATTTCAGTATAAGACAGATCGACCATGGTTAGGATTCACTGGTATCAATGATCAAGGGGAATTGGAATATCTTTCAGAGAACGGGTTTTGGGTCCTCTTTGTGACTGCACAAAGAGTTTGGAGGGTGTTTTTAATATCTATGTGAGGGAGGTAGTTTTGGGATAGGTTTTGTGAATTTTAAGTGGGGTATGAAAGGGTGGTTGATAGAGAGAAATTTGAGAGATAGATCTCAAGTAAGAACAATGAATAGGTGAAGGAAATTAGAGAGTATAACTACACATGAAAGAGGAGAATCTAACTTACTTGGAGTTGAAAAGGATTCTAAACACCTACAAAGTGGTGGAGAGGTGATTGAAGATGTTGGTGATAGTTGATATTTGGAATGGTGCTCATTGCTATAGTAGTGCTTCCTAGAATGCTACCGTGAATGCAAATACCTCTTGATCAGTCTTGGTGTTGGCTATGGCTATCTAGACATGGAAAAGGGTTGTGGTTCTTTCTCGCATGCAGATCTCCTTTGTTCCAAAACTTTATAATTTTTCCAACCTCCCAAACAAGGTTACCAAAATGAATATAAGGTAACTAAAAATGGTTCAGTTAACTAGCATTGGTTTAGGGTTGACCGGCCAATTAAGGCAGAAATCCTAGGTTTACTAAAAATGTCAAATCTTGGAAATCTTTTTAGGCCAGCTCAGTCTATCTTGTGGATCAAAATGGAATGTTACGTTTTAATGAGTTGGAATGTGGTTAGAGGCATAATATGCATATGATTTTAGGGTTACACTAAGTCTTCGTTCATTAAGGTAGTTATGACTAATCCTTAGTTAGTTATGGTGATTGAATGTTGAGTCCTAGTAAAGGCAAAATAGGCCAAAAATAGGTTTGTGGTGAGGTGTATAGGTGAGGTGTCTAGGTGAGGTGGAAATTAGTTTTAATTAAGGTAATTAAATAATGAATATTGTGAGCATGGGTATCACTTTAATTACAAATAATTAAACTAATATTAATGTGGGGTAAAAAGGTCATGGTTGGGTGAATATGTTTGAGTTAGCTATTTGAAAAGGGACCAAGGGTAGTGTGACCTAATTTTGGTGTCTATAATTATTTCTTCTAGTTTATAGAAAAATGGCTTATATATTTTGATGGACTTGTATATGAATCATGTTTTTTCATCTTCTTCTAGAAATGATCTTCAATGTTGGCATGAAATACAAGGACATGTGAATTTTAGGAGTATGTATGAAATGTCTCGCCTAAATCTTGTAATAAGTCTCCCTAAGATGAAATCTGATTATGAAACATGTGAAACTCTCTTGTGTGGTAAGCAACATATTGAACCGTTTCACAAACATCAAGATCAAAATTTGTCTCAGCTATTAGAGTTGATTCACAATGATGTGAGATGTCCACTTGAATTACCTTCTCTTAGTGTAGCCTTGTATGTTGTATGCTTTATTGATGATTTCTCTAGGATGACCTAGTCATACTTCATTAAGAAAAAGTTTGATGTCTTGTCTAAATTTCAAGAGTTTAAAGCCTTTGTTGAAAATGTTTCTAATCTAAAAGTAGAATTAATTAGAATTTATAATGGAGGTGAGTATGTTTGTAAAAAATTGATGAATTATATGTGTCATGTGGATTCGTAATCAATTGACAACTCCCTATTCCCCACAACAAAATGGCATTGTAGAAAGGAAAATTAGCACCATTTTAGAGATGGCTAGGATTATTATTCTTGCATCCACCTAAAGGTTTTGAAGAACTGGTAAAGAACTATATGTCTATAAACTAAAAAAATCCTTGTATGGTCTTAAACAAGCTCCTAACGCTTGGTATACTAGAATTAATAGCTTCTTTTCGGGATTTTGGATTCAAAAACTATTTTTATGATAATGATGTGTTTGTAAAATGTGAAAATAATCATATTATCATTATTATTTTTATTATAGATAAAACAGGGTTGAGGGGACCCTACCCCATTACATAGCAAAGCTCTAGATTGAGAAAAAAATAACCTTACAAAGCATACAAAAGATACATATAAAAGGAATAATAAAAGTTAAGCTCCTTCATGAGCATATAAACTAGTACATAACATAACAAAAAGACTAATAACAGCATCGACAAAACCAAAGTCATACTAATAGCATAGAGAAATAACAACATAGTAAAACTAATAGCCATATAGACCCAACCATTACTTTTTAGCTTTTTCCAGATTGGCTAAAAGTTTAGCCCATTCCTTTGATAGAGAATCAATGTTGGCACCCAGAGAACCTGGATCACATTCAAAGCAACTTCCCTTTCCATTTTTTAGTTTTTGTGCTCATCCACTTTCCTATAATCATTGGCCAACTAACCAAGGGTCTGAAGGTGTTGCAGAGTGGACTTCATAGTAATAATGCTCCATTCCATATAGTTGTGCAATATGGATTTAATATGATCCACCTCATTAGAGAGGTTACTACAATTGGCTTTCATTATTTCAAGACTCCCCCATTGGTAATTTTTGCCACATCTTCAACCTGCGATCTCATAGAATGCCAATCATTAAAGAGAAACTAAACTGAAATTTTTGTAAGCCTCATGTCTCCTTTCAATTCTTCAATATCCATATCCATTTTGGCAAGATGATTATCTCCCTTCTTGGATCCCATTTGACCCAAGGCCTCAACTGTAACTCCAACTGGGTGTTAACAGGAACCTGATTCCCCTACCTACTCGACTCCCCTATGGTTTTGACAGACAATGGTTGAAAATTCTTCACCTTAGGCTCATTGAGGTTCTGTGTCACATCAATTTCAACCACATCCTTCTCATCCCTAGAAACATCCTCTTCCTATGATTCTGAATCTTCACTGGACTCATCTTCCTCCGAGTCCAATTCCTCTTCCTCAACATAATCCTCAAGGGCCTTAGTGAGAATACCAATTTTTTCAATATCGAGGGCATCTCTTTTTGACCAGGATAGAATAAAACCTTGGTGAAGAGGGACATTAACTCTGCTATTTTTAAACTACGCAATCGAAGCACACAAAGACTAGAATAGAAAATAGGGAAAACTAAAGCTATGGTCATGTCTTATAAAATTCATCATAAGCATATGGTAAGCATGAATGCATTTTTCACGTCCTTCAAGGGTTATAAATTAAATGAGGGTTAAAGCCACTTCATCAAAAGGGTGGGGTAAAGACGAGTGTAAGAAACCAATAAAATGGGAGGTAATTTTTTCATTACCTTGCAAGAAAAGCTTCAATTCATCTGTGGCCTCCTTTTTTTTTTACATTCTTACGCTTATAAACCCATGATGTTAGCCACTGTTTCAATGGTAATATCGATGTGCACACCTTTCAAGTTCATGATTCCACCTTTTTTAGTAGATTTTCAGGATCGGAAGTCCTTGCTCGGGTTTTCATAATGGCCCTCATAAATTTTGAGAAAGGGAGAGATTCCCATCCTATCAAAAACTTCCATAGCCTCTAGCTTAACACCTTCTAGGTCCCATGGTTCAGTTTGCACAAGATCACCCCCCATCATATTTTTCAAGCACCAATCCATAGAAGCTTTCAAATTGAGGATAACCAATTTGTTTTGCACAATCCCAACTATGACGATTTAAAATTCATAGGAGGGATTAATAATAATGAAGTGGCATGAGTGAATCAAGTCCCCAGGCTTCACATAACCCCAATTTTTAAACACACATGTCTTGCAGATCTTAATCATAAAAGACCGGTTATACGGAGGGAGACTCCATGATCTGTTATAATTATCCAGTGGTGATGTGTCCATGTTGTTCATTTTGAAGGTGTGCTCACACCTTAGAATCTATAGCTTCCACATTGGTGACTAATGTCATACCATGACATGTAACCCCCTTATTGGAAAAATAATCCACAATATCATTTGTCTCTTTATAGACATGTTTAAATTTAATATCTTCAAACATATTTATCATCCCTTTTATGTTATTTATAGAGTTTTGAATAGATATGGAAGTGGTACCTTTGCCAAAGATATTGTTAATAATGTTGAGAGAATCACCCTCCACTTCCAATCTAACAATGTTGTGTTGGCAAGCTATAGAAATACCCCAAAAGGCAAAGCAACAACTTCAAGCAACATGATTTGATTGAATTCCAAGGTTGCAATGATAACCTAAAATGAAATTTCCCTGGTGATCATGAAAGACCCCTCCACAACCAGCATTTTTGGGGTTTCCTTGGATGCCCCATCAAAATTTATCTTTATCCAATCCTTGTTGGGTTTCACCCAACCTTGTAGCCTAGGGTTTGGGATGGAAGGAGTCAATTGATTGGGGGTCAAACCCCAATTCTTAGATAAATTACTCTCATTCTAGAGTATGGTTTTCTTATGTGGGGAAATAATAGAAAATTTTGCATTAATAGCATTAAAACAATGAGCTCCCACTCTCTTTTCTGACTCCTTCTTACCTTTGAAGATTCACCTATTCCTCTCTTTCCATATTTCCCAAACAAGGTGCATGAGGGTTAGAGTCCAAAGATGTTTGATTCCTTGACTCTTGAAGGGACTGAACCATTGAGACCATAGTTGCTTAATGGAACATGGGAAAATCCACTTTATCTCAAACAGATTTAGAAGGGTGTTTCTGACCAATTCCAAAAAGGACATTGAAGGAAAAGGTGTAATGAGTCTTCAAGTATCTTTTTCACAAAGAACACACTGTTCACCATGTGAAAATTCCTCTTGTTGAGATTACCCACAGTAAGAATTTTTTCATGAAGAACCAACCACCAAAACATGTTGACCTTGGGGTAACTTCTTTGATCCACACACTTTCCCATTTAAAGCTTTTTGAATCTTCTTCCCCAATGAAAAAGGCATTATATGCACTTTTAACCGAGAAAATTCCATTTTCCTCCCTGGACCAGTATAAGCTATCTATCTCTAAACTTTTGTTATTAATAATAACTCCACTTAATTTTTGTTAATAGAGTTGATCTCATTGTTGTTATGTCTAGCCAAATCAATTATTTTCCATTGACTCAAAGGCTCTCAAGATTGAAATAATTTCTTACCTTAGTGTCATATTTTTCAACAAACATCCTTATAGAGATTAGGGTAGCTTTCTTTTAGTGGTTTTTCACCTAACCACTTGTCCTCCCAGAAATTCACCAAGCTCCCATCCCCTATCATCCATTTGTTTCCTTCAGATACAATGTGCTTTGCCCAATTTATTGATTTCTAGAATGTTGATCCATTAAATTCAACATTGTTAAAGCACCAATCATTAGCTTGAAGATTTATCCAGTATTTGTGCCTTATGATAGAAGTCCACACATTGTCTTCCTTAACCAATCTCCATATCATTTTTGACAGCATAGCTTTATTCATTTTTCCCAATCTCTAATACCAAGGCCCCTAAGTCTCCTAGGTTTACAAACTTTTTCCCTGGGCAAGGAGGGGAATTTTGTCTTTTAGTTCAGAGCCACTCCAAAGAAATATTTTTTATATGCTCTCCATCTTATTAGCAATTGAGGAAGGTAATTTGTAGATTGACATAGTATACACTGGTAAATTTTTAATGGAGCATTTGAGGAGAATAGCTTTACCAACTTGAGATAGTAATGATCCCTTCCACCCTTCCAATTTCTTGAGGAATCTATCTATAAGAAAATTCCAATCAGCAACCTTTGGCTTCTCAGTCCCTATAATCATTCCAAGATACCTAGTGGGAAAAAAATTATCTCACAGCCAAGAATACATGTTATCTTAACACATCTTTTTCAGGAGTATTGATAAAAAGACAAAGCTTTTACCAAAATTGACCAGTTGGTCAGAAGCTTCCTCATAGTCAACCACCATTGTTTGAACTCTTTAGCCTCATGAACTGTAGCCTCTCCAACCAACATTGTATCATCAACAAAATGTTGATGGACCACATTGGCACAATTAATAGTAGGGGAAATGCCTTTGATTCTACCTTCAATATTAGCCTTATTGAGGGCTCTACTCAGAGTTTCAGCCATAATAATAAACAAGAATGGAGAAATGGGATCTCCTTGTCTTAAGCCTCTAGTGTTGTTGAAGAAACCACAAGGAGTGACATTGATCAATATAGAGAATTTGGCTGTGGAAATGTAGGTTTGTATCATATTCCTAAAATATTCACTGAACCCAAACTTGGTTAAGACTTTTGAAGAAAAGACCAAGAGACTCAGTCATAGGCTTTCTCCATGTCAAGCTTAATGAACATAGCTTCTTTTTTAATTTTCTTGGCAGTATGAAGAGTCTCTTGGATAGTAACTATACCATCTTGGATCTGTCTTCCCATCATAAACCCCCTTGTTGATCAGAGATAATGGAAGGAAGAAGAAGTTGAACTCTTAAAGCCATAATTTTTTAGCACATTTTGTAAATGCAGTTACAAAGACTGATAGGTCTGAAATTCCTAAAATTAGTAGGATTGTGGTTCTTGGGTACCAAAGAAATAAAAATTGTTTAATTCATGGAGCATCTTTTTGTTCTTAAAAAAATCTTGAATAGCTTTGCATGTATCATCCTTGACAATATCCCAAAAGGATTGAAAAAGAGAGCTAGAAAGCCATCTGGTCCATGAGCTTTATCGGGCTCATGGTCTTCAGATAAATTCTATTTCCTCTATAGTAGGCATCTTAGTGAGCATGTTGTTATCAATCTTTGTGATCAGCTAAGGAATACAGTCCAAAAAGTAACCTTCCTTATTGTTGTTAGATGTATTGGCTATTGAAAGGAGTTTGCTAAAGAAAATAAGTAGCAACATTTTGAATATCATTAGTTTAGTTATCATCTCTCCATCTTCCCCTGTAATACTCAGGATTCTATTAGTGCTCCTCCTTTTTAAGGTTGAAATGTGGAAGAATTTAGTATTTTTATCCCCTTCTTTAAGCCATTGCACCCTGGATTTATGTCTCTAGAAAGTCTCCTCTTTCAAAAGTATGTTATGGTATTCTACCAAAGTATTTCTCTTTTTCTTGACCTTCCTGAATACTGTCATTTCTAGGGATATCCAAAGGATCTGAAGGGTTGATAACTCATTCTCCAGGGATTTCTTCTTTTCAAAAATGTTACCAAAACTTTTTTCCATCATTTCAAGTTGTTCTTAACATGAGCTAGTTTTTTAGTAATTATAAACATAGTTGTTCCTTTAATTTTCACATTCCACCAATCTTTCATAAGGTTAAATATTTCCTCATTTTGTAACCACATCTTCTCAAACCTAAAGGGAGTTCTTCTCCTCTCTTTATCTTTGATTTGGAAAAGAAGTGGATTGTGGTCTGAACCAATCCTAGGGAGAGAGAAGAGGAAAGATTATTTATTCAACCACCCCCAAGAAGTCAGAGCCCTGTCTAATTTGACTTGAATCAATTGATCCCCTTTTCTCCTATTAGACCAAGTAAATATGATTCCCTTCACTCTATGTCCATGAGGTTTTTTTGCATGAGAAAATCCTAGAGGTCTTCCATACTTTCAGTTAAATCAATGTTACCACCTTTTTTCCCCTAGACTTAAAGGAGTGTTGAAATCTCCCAAGATCAACCATTCACTTCCTTTGATGATGTTATGGAATTTGGAAAGTTCAGACCAAAAAAATTTCTTTCTCCTTTATTATTTGGAGCATAAATGTTAGACAACACCCAAAATTCTTTAGATTTCTTATCTTGAAACAACATAGCCAGATGATTACTTCTTTTAAGAAGGTTCATACCTTTAATTTTTCTTCATTCCAAATGACAACTATTCCTCTCACAGTTCCTTTTGAACTAACAACAACCACTTCATAATTCTTACAGCAAGTTCTTTTGACCTCCAAAAATGTCCTTCCTCCATTTTAGTTTCTTGTAAAACCATGATATCTATTTTGTGCTTAGATTCAAGTTCTTTAATTAATCTCCACTTATTTGGGTTGTTCAAACCCCTAGCATTCCATGAGATTATATTCATTTAAACACTTTATTTTTGGTTCTTCTAAAGATTTGTAAGTCAAGTTTAGATTGAGTTTCATCATCAATATCCATTTGACCTTGTTTTTTCTTGTAGCTTGTTTAGTATGCCTCCCTAATCTGGTTTTCTTATCTTTAGGAGAAGATTTTAAAGTCTCCCTGTTTTAACAAGATTTTTCATAGAGATCTCCTTTTCTACCTTGTTGGAATCCCTTTCACAGATTTGTTTTGATCTATTAAATTTTCCTTCGATGGAGATAACGTCTCCTGAATTATCCTTTGGATTTTATTAGCTTCCATCAACTCTTCATTTCCTGTCAATATTTCATTCTCTTCCAAACCTAAAAGATTATCAAAAGGATTGGTGAAAGGTCCCAGGGTTTCTTCAAGGCTCATTTCCTCTTGTTGTTTTCGAGACACTCTTTCCTAGGATAGTAACTTCCTTTAAAAGATCATCCAGATTTTTTGAAGATAGAAGTTTCTAAACCTGGGTATGGGATTTGGCTTCCTAGAAATGGGGTTCAGACATGGCTTTCCTTTGGTTCTTCATATTTTTTACTTCTGTAAAACCATCGTCATTTAACTTTGGAGTCTGGACTTGATTTTCCACATTTTTGGGTTTATTCAACCCAACACCATTATTCTCATTGATGATAATACCCTTATTTGGGTTTTGATTCTTAGCACTAATGTGCTCAGTTATTTCTTATTCCTTACCTTTATTCTATTCCATTGTTGGTTTCTCCTTAAAGACCTTAGAAACCGTCATTTTACATTGTTGCTTTGCATGCCCCCATCCTTGACATTTCTCACATTTTTGGGGAAGTTCTCAAATTCAATATTTTGTTCCCAACTTCCCAACCGAGATCTAAGAGTAATGGACTTAGGAAAAGATGAACCCATCAAGGAATAGATACAGAATCTGGCACACATGGCATGATATTTTGAAAGGGTAGCATTATCAACAACAACATAGGTTCCTAAAGTATTTGTAATCCCTTTAATAACATCAACATCCCAAAGTTCCAGTGGAAGACCTGGTAATCTAACCCACACAGGAAATTGGTTTATATTTTCTTTATTAGGGTTAAACATAGGCAACCACTTTTCTAGAGAAGAGTCTTAGCTTCCCAAAACCATAGGTCGTCATTGAGGATCCTTTGGGGATCTTCAGATTGTTAAAACTAAAAAGAAGAAACCATTTGGTAGTGTTGTTACTTCCAAATGTCCTTTAGGTTTCCATTTTAGAATAGACTAAGATCTTATTGATTCAATATTTGGTCTACCTCCAACAAGTTTTCCAATCAAAGCATTCTCCATATTGCTCAAAGTTCTATCAATAATGCTATCAGGGATTTCTAAGTACTTACTTGTTTCTCCTTGTTTAAGTTGTGGAATGATCCCCATACTTTTCTCATTCCCAGATCTCAATATTTTTGCATACGTTCTAGGGGCCCCATTTTCCACATGGGACCCATGCACAGGTCCAGTCTCATCCTTACCTTGTGTTTCCATAGTTTGATCCTATGTGACTATCTCCCCTCTAGAGAAATCTATCTACTATAATTTTCCCACCCATTGCAATTTGAAACCTTTTCTCTCTCCTCAACATCCTCACTACTCCCACCCATGTGAAACATTAATTATCATTATCATTATTTTCTTATACGTTGATGATCTATTGATTACTAGTAGTGATAAGAATTTAATTCTTGGAATCAAATAAAGATTAAAATAATGTTTTGAAATGACTGACTTAGGTCTATTAAATCATTTTTTAGGCATGTTTATATTTCAAGATCATAAATCAATTGTTGCATCTCAATCTCATTATATTTCTAATATAATTAAAATATTTAACATGATTGTCTATAAACTTCTTGTCATTCTTATTGAAGTTGGTGTTAAATTAGATCCTAAACCTACATGTGCTAAATTTAATACTACTCTATATAGACAACGAGTTGGTAGTCTAATTTATTTGACTATTACTAGCCGTATATTTCATATGCAGAGGATTTGTTTCTTAATTCATGTAGGATCCATATGAGGATCATTGGAAAATGGAAAAATTAATTCTAAAGTATGTTAAGGGAACACTTAATTATGGTTTGTATTATTCTTCTTTTTGTAACACCCTTGATAGTTGTTATTTTCCTCCTTTGCAATTCAAGTGTTGACATGTGATTTTCCTTATAAAGATATGTTCTTTTGATTGATGAGATCATGCTTGATATGGATAAATCTTTTTTGATCTTAAGATATTTAGACTGAATTGGAATGGCTTCCTTGAATCCATTTTTCACTTCTTGGAGGTGAGTTCCAATCTGGTTTAAGAGATGTAAACTTTTCTATTAATCTGATTCATCCTTGGATCAATTTCAGTGATCCAAGGAATGTTTTAAATCTGCTCTATGAATGAATGGTAAATTGACATTCCATGAATTAAGTGACATATTGACTGAACTTTGTTGTTACAAGTTCTTTGATTTTTGTGTGAACGTATTTCCATTCAGTTGTATGTTGTGCTTGGGTCTTTGGAGATCGATCATGGCAGGACAATGCTGGCGTAAACAAAATACAGTCTGTTCATGACATTGGGAGGATTCGGGATCCTAAAAAGGACTATCCTATGAAATCCTAAGCTAGGTAAGAATATTTGCTACCTATGCTATGTTACTTAATTGATTTTATTTCTAACCTAAGCCTTGAGCTAAGGGAGTATAGAAAGGTTTCTAGGCTATTTAATTTAACCTAAAACCTAATGCTAAATGGTTATGTGATGAACTAACCTAATGCCTAAAACTTTTATGTTGTGAATTAATCTAACCTATGTGGAAACTACCTAAGGTAATGTGTTAAGACCTAAGGTGGTAATTTATTGTTGGGGTTATATCCTAAGGTTACATATCATAAGCTAACCTAAGATCTAACCTAAGCAATTATATCTATCCTAAACTAATGGGTATGAATAAGGAATTGGTGGTCGCATGGCTCCATAAAGCGATGGTTCCAATGGCATTTAATTTGTTGATAAGGTTTTAAATGCATAAAGTACTGCCATTTTTGGCATGAGCTAGTTGACTTGGCGGAGGCTTATGTGGAAGTGTCACTAAAATGGAATTTCATGTTAATTTTGATTTGGCATTCACCAGACTTGGAAGTAAGTGGCAAGGAAGGATAGGCAGAAAAATTGGAATTAATGAAATTTATTATTTTTGGTTTTCGTGCTCAAACCACTTTGGAAGGCATACATACAGTTTGTCTCTGGGGTTGTTTTACTTTACATGTATCGTGATTTTCACTCTACATGCTCTCCGATTTTTCTAACTAGTAGATTGAATGGCACTTAATGGCTATTTTTGAAGCCTTAGACCTATTTTTAGTTCATGGGATATATAAGAAGCATTATGGAAAAGAAGATGGTTGTTTGATCTTTCGTGGAGAAGAGGAGAAGTTGTGAGCTATTTGGAGGTTCCCTTCGATTTGGCAGAAGCACTATCAGGCATGATAGGCTCTAATATTTAAGATCTCTTGCTTTCTCTAAATGTTTCATTGAAACGATTCTGTTTCTTTTGAGATTCTTAGATTGCATATCTTATCTAGTTATTTTCTTGTTGGGTTTATTAAATCTTGTAATTTTGGTTATGAATCCTTGGTAAATGATGCAATAATTGGAAACTTACCTTGTGTTAGTTCTAAAAGAAATTACATGCAAAACATATTTCTGTTACTCGGCTTTTCATTCTAGAACTGGTAATGGAAGTGTTCTATTTTGATGACCTTCGTTGCTAATGTTATTGTGCTGAGTTATTTGGGAACCTTGATTTCCACCTGTTACTGTGGGAATTTGTGTTTGTTGATCTTGAGCTTGTATTGAGCTCGTATTTTGCTGTGACTTGCACTCAAGCTCGTATTTCTGTTTGGATCTTGTTTTGGTTTGTGTTTGATTTGAACTGTTGTTAGAGGTTCTTGTACTTAGGAATCATGTTTTGATTCTTGTGATGACCTGCACTATTGTTGAAGTCCGTATATGGCATAGATCTCATGTTATTTTATAGTGACCATTTCAACTATTAAAGGAAGTTTGTAATGTACACTTGCACTCGTATTTTATTACTTGTGTAGATTTTGAACTTGTGGGAACCTTGAGTTTCGTTGGAGCTAGTATTTGGACTTCACGTTTTGATAGGAACTTGTGTTGGAACCACTTGTTGTTCTGAACCGGTGTTTGGTATCTTGGGTAACTCGGGACTACTGTTGATGCCATATGTGGCTCTATACCCGTGTTTTATTTGGTGAAATTTTGGACTGTTAATGAAGGTTTGTGTTTTCACCGCATTCGTATTTTGTTACTTGTGTAGTTCTGAACTTTTGTTAAGACTTGGTGTCGACTTTGTTCTGGTATTTTGAGTTGGGTTTTACTTGTATTAAACGTTTAAAACTTATAACTCTTTGTTGAACTATTTCTCAAAGAAAAACTGGGTGAATAGTTGGCTAAGTTGTTAGGAAAAATCTTTGAGATCTTAACTGGAAACGTTTTGTTTGATGAATGGATTTGGTTTCTTTTTTAGAACTATTTTTCTTTTTTGAGATGGCAATGGCGTTTTATTGAGGGTAATCTTTTCCCCTCTATTTTGTGGAAACCCACATTTTCATATCTTTGAAAATAAGCTCTGGTTTCATTTAAAAGAAGATTTTATTACTTTGGTACTATGAATTGTTATCATGGAATTACTTTGTCTATGTTCAGATTGTTTTTGTAATTAGTGCTTATTGAATCGTGAACTAATTACTCTTTTGTAACGCAAAATTAAAACCTGACAATGGGTTTTCAATCTTTGAGTTCGTTGATACTCTGAACATATTAGCTTACTGATCGGTTTGTTTTTCTATCTCTTGTTGGATATAGTAAATACACCTTGTGTCTTTATAAAAGAAAGGAATGTGATTCCTTTGGAACAGACAATTGTTTTAGGACTGCCATGTGTATTTCATTTTGAGTTTGGAATTGAAACTCATGTTCTTTGAAGGTAAAGAAGTGTAAGGAAAATGGCAGTGTGCTTTCTTCTTACTGTGAGTTGATTTCATTCTCTCTCCTGGGAACTAGCTTATGAATTTCTAGTTTGAATTAAAAGTGGAGTTCATTTGTTAGTGTAATTAAATGAATTATTGTTGGGATCCTTTTCTAACTAAGATCCCTTTCTTTCTATCGATGGGATAGGTTCATTGGTTGAAATTTCCTGCTATGTTTCTCTTATAAAATGGAGATTTCTATATGAGTTGTTGGTCTTCCTTGTTCAAACCTTTGTTGAAATGTTGTAGGAAGAGATTGGATGATTCGGTTTTGTTGAATAGAAAATGTAAGCTTGTTTGGCAGAATGTTTGTTTGACAAGGCTTGCTTGTTTGGTTTGAGATGAGTAAGTTTTGTCTCTTGTACTCTATCTTTTTATGGACCCTCCTTGGATGGACTCGAGTAGTGATTATCTCCTGTATGATTCTACTTTGATTTGTGAACGTTGATTCAGATCTTTAAATGTTAACTTCTAATATGTGGAAGTAGATTTAGACTTGCAGGTAGACTATTTGATTCTCTCTTCCTTCTTGGATTGAAATGAGATTTTGTTCTGGTGAATATCTTAAATGTTAAACTTTAAGGTAGTTGACCTTTAAATGAAACAATTAATTCACGTTATGAATCTATTCTATTTTTCGGATGTTTTGTGTTTGGGTACAGTTGTAATGATTCTCTTCTTCTTTTGCTTATGAGTTAGATGAATCATCCTAATTAGAACCATGTTGTAAACCCTTCTTTTGGCTTGAAGCAAAGTTAAATGTTGTATTCTATTATGATAGAATTGGGGAACAATGAGATGATATGATATGTTGTTTGCTTAAGGATAATTGATAGGATCAATTAAACTCTAATATTGTAAGGATGATATAGTGGATTATATTCTATCCTTTTCTTGGAAGTGAATTCAATTGGTTAAAATATACTTCTCTTCCATTTGCTATTGTTGTATTGATATTATGATGTAATAATTGTCTCATTAAAGCAGAGTTGTTTTAATGGAACAATTATTGGAATGCACTTCATTTTAAGGCTTAGTGCTTATCATGCTCAGTTCATTGAACTGACCCGTGCTAGAAATTTTTATAGATGGACTTCGTAAGTGATAAAGAAGGCAAAACTTATATGATGCATTGGCTGATTTAAGTCTGATTCTTGTGAAGAACTCTGATTCATTCTTGAGATTGTATTGAAAAATAAAAGTAGTATTCTTTTATAATGAAGACGGTTGTTATGCAGTATACCTAAATGCATAAATATTGTAAATGTATAGTTATAAAGATAAATTGAAAGTTGAGAGTTTACCTGTATTGGTTGTGTAAATTATTTTGTACTTGTATGAAAGAGATGGATTCTATCTTGTGGTTATTCTTCATATTATTTATATGTTTAATGGCTATCTTTTAATAAGATTGGATAAAGGGATTTAGTTCAATCTCCCTACTTGTGATGCAGCTTGTAAAGTTGCAGAATAAGATATTCGTTATATAAACTATATAACATAGTAATGTAAAGTGTGATGAACTTACATTGAGAAATGTGGACATTGGGTAGAATAAACCCTAACACTTAACATGTAGAGAAAGACTCTTTCTCTTTCTTAATTTTTCATAAACCAAAAAGGTTTGGTAACATGACTTCAATTTATCAGACTTCATTTGGTATGAAGTCTACTTTATTTTGGATATATTCTGGAGTTGAACTTTTGCAAAAATTTATTGTACTTTTAAATATGACATAACATAACATTGTACAGTTATGGTTAATTGGCAGTTTAACTATGTGTTCAAACATTAAAAGCAACAATGAATATAAAAATTCTTAATGGGCTAAATGAATCAAATTTAGGAAGAAATTATGATGTGTGTTGTACTAGAGTTTGGAAGGGTTGTTGTAATCAGGTTTTAACCTAGACTAATAATGTATTAACAATCTCGTCGAGGGTTTGTACATCTTGATGAGGCAGTTTCTATAGTATGTTGGCACACGCCAACTACAGGGATGTACTTTTGAGAAGGCTTAATTCTTCTCGAGAATACAGCGTTGTAGTTGACATGTGGCATCACCCTTTTGCATTGATCATCTAGATCTACACACATCTGGAACTCAGACTTGAACCTAGTTTCTCTCTAGGTCTGGATGGGAACATATTTAGGATAGGAATTAGCTTCCAAGGGCTTAGGGTACATTGGCACATTTGGATGACTTAGGTCAAATGGGTATGCCCATCTACCCTAAGCCTTTGTAAGTGTCTTCCTATAATAGGTAATGTTTCTATCCAGGGCTAGGGTTAAACCTGGAACAAGTGGACTGACGATAGTCAGTAAAGACCAATCATGGTAATAGAAGAGTGAGGTGAAGGACGTATTCCCATATGACGAGTATGCCATCTAGGAATAGTGACATACACAGTATGTTGTAAATATTTGGCCAAAGTATGCAAACTGCTGGTTGTGTTGTCCTATGTCACCAAGTTTAAAACAATGTGATATCAGATGAATATTGGTAATAGATATTCAGATATGTTCTTTAAACATATCACTCAATACCCGGTGTAGGGTAGGATGACAAAGTATACGAAGTATACAATATGTATTCAATACATAAGATAACATAAATAGATTGGTAGCTTACCAAGTTATGGAATGAATAGATTGGTGAATCACTGAGTCATTATAGCTGCATATGTTTATCCATTAAATTTGATTGGCATGGAATGTTTGTTCTAAATATTGCTTTATTTAGAATAGTGAACATTATAAAAAAATTCTCTTGATTCTAAAGTCTTAAAATGGGAATGTTACACTTTTGATGATGTAAAATTATTTGGATATTGTGATTCTGACCATGTTGGTGATATTATAGATAGAAAAATATACGGATATGTTTTCAAGTTGGGTTCAGCTATCATCACTTGAAGTAGCAAGAAGAAACCAATGGTTTCTATCTCTTCTACTGAAGCAGAGTATAGAAGTGTTATAGAAGAAGCAAAGGAAGCCATGTGGCTAAAAAAACTATTAGATGAACTCCATATGGGTGTCAAAGTAAGCACTACTCTTTTTGTGATAGTCGAGTTTCATTTCTCTTAAAAACAATCCATTCGGCTTAAGATAACAAAACATATAGAAGTTCATATGCACTTTATTTGAAAGAAATTCCTAAATGGTGATATTGATCTCAAGTTTTGTTTGACTGAAGATCAAGTTGCAGATATTTTCACGAAGTCACTATGTGTTGTGAAATTTTGAAAATTATGTGCCTTATTATTCCTTTCATATTTTCCATTGAGGGGGAGTGTGCATGACAATTCCACCTTTTAATGGCCTTGAATGTTTCAAAATATATACTTCCAAGACTATTTCTATGTTGTTTAAGTAAACTATCATGTATGTGAAGTTTACTTGTGATTCTCATGAATCATTGGATATGTTGAGTTTATTAACTCTATAGTCTAATGTAAGTCTTCATCCTTAATCACTTTATATTGAGAATTTGTATATGTTCCTTTGTATTGCATTTTTATGGAATCCTTAGAACATTGTTTTGAACCATAATAAAACAGTTGTCTCATGGCTTTTCTAAAACCCGCAATGCATTTACAGTTTTTTGTGGCTTGTATAAGTCTATGAGACATCGCAATATTGTAAATCGAGTTAGAAAATCCACAATACTTTTCTTTAGTGCACATGCAGACTCGCAAACCCACGGAACAAGTGTTTTTTATGCTAGCCTAAATCATGAGTTGATTTATGGATTGTAATTCCTTTTGTACCAAAAGGTGACTTGGCATAAGGAACAAATGTTAACATGTTTTTGCATGTTTCCCCACTTAATATTAAGGGGAGTGTTGGGTTAATAATATTAAGTGGGAAATTACTTTATGAAACCCACTAAAGACCAGTCAAATTTTAAGAGTGGATCATGACCACTCACCTTGTTTATAACAAAATGGTCTCATTGGAGATTTGTTACAAAGGTTTTAACATTTATGTGAGCTATATGCGTGAGAAAATTACATACTCATGAGAAAATGTAAGAGGTAGTTTGTAATACCTTATTGAAGGTGTAACTACTTGTGAAATAGTGGGATTATTGGGTGAAAGTTTATTCTCAATAAATATAAGTGATTTCTCAATGGTTTTTTTACCTTTTATGGTTTTCCCACTTATATCGTGTCACTTTTTTATTTACTTTCTATTCATTATATTTACATTCTGTAATCTGTAATATAATCATCTAAATATATGTTCTTAATTACTTTAATTCATAAACTATAATCTTCAACAATTTATATTGTGGATATATAATTCATAAAATTATTAATCCCATAAATTTTCTAACATGTGGTTGGAAGATGGGGTGTGGATCCAGATTGGCTAGTATAAGTGAGGGAGTGATCTTCTTCGAGGATAATATCATCTTCTTTGATAGAGTTGTCAATGAGGGTGTGTAGAGATTTACAGTGTTCGATGTCATTCCCGTGAGCACGATGGTAGGCGCATAGGGTGTTGGGGTAAAACCATGTAGGTTTTGGCCCACATAAATCGAAGGGCTTGATGAGGCAGGGTAATTGTGGATGCCTCAAGAAGACACTTAAAGATCTCAGTATAAGATCTAATGATGGATGGTGAAGGTGAAGTGGTAATATTTTTATAAGGATTTGGTTTAGGTGAGGGTGATGAAGGTAGGAGAGTAAGTTTGTTTTTATGAGGCTTTGTGAGAGCCTTAGGTTCATATTTAACTTTAGATTTTTGTGATCTGGATTGAGGGGGTGGGATGGTTTATTTAGTTGTGGGTTTAGAAGGGGGCATGGATGATTTAGATATGGATGTAGATTTATATGACTTAGATGTTGATGTAGAGGGAGGAATATATTATTAGGATAGATATTGGGTAGATGTTGAGGATCATGGGAAAATTACCAAGATGGAAGGTTGAGGCCTTGAATGGATGATTGGATGACAGGAGACTTAGATTGTTAGGGTTCTAAAGGAGGAAGTTCTAAATTCTTATGTGGATGGGTAAGAAAATTTTGAGGAGAATGCCAAGGTTTTTAGATTTCTAATGTGATAGCTTTCCCTTGGCGGGGATGATAATGATTTCAACGGGGATTAATGTGAGAGAAAACTAGGTGGTGCATTTGTATGCTTTAGAGATGATGAAATAGAGGATGGGAGAGGATTTTGGATTATGTGCTTGATGAGATCGGAAGAGGTTATAGATTATTTTGATGATTTAGGTATGAAGTAGCAGTACTCATATAATATGAGGATGAGAATGTGATATATTTTAGGGCTGCATCAAGTAATGTTTGAAGGGGTGGTGTAGATGTGGGGATATATATAGGTGTATAAGTGGATTCAATCAAAGGTGCGATTATATAAGAGATTACAAATGTATATTTAGGTGCAGTGTAAGGATACATCTAATGTGGGTATAAATGATATAGTAGTGATGGGTTCAGGTGTTGATTTGAAATATGTGGATGTAATTGGTGTGAATAGAGTGGATTTAGATTTTATGGATGAGTGTTGATTTATATTTGATGTATGGATGTGGGATTTGGTGTGATTGTAGATGTTAAAGGAACAGAGGTGGGTAAAGTGGATGATGACGTTGATTCTAGGTTCAAGGTGTTGATAGGGTAAGAATTGGGTGCTTAGGATGTGGATGGTTATGTTTATTTACTCGGGGGAGTGGTTAGGGAATGGTTGTTTGAAGATGTCTAAAGGTTGATTAGAAGGGGCATTAGGATTATCTAATTTTATTTCCCTTCGATTGATGAGGCATTGGACAAGGTATTTGAATGAGAGACACCTTTGATGTTGTGTTCATAGACTTGCTAATGTTTACAATAGTGTTCCTCATGGTAACACACAAGTTTAGGTCATGTGTCGTAAAAAAGTGAATAGGAAGAATTTGGATAAGACAAGATGCCATGATCTTGTCAAAGACTAAATTATATGACTCCCCAAGATGGGTATAATTAGGGGTAGGATGAGGATCCATTTGTGAGGGCTCAGTATGGGATGTAGATGTGGTGGAAAATTTGATGATGATGGCATTAGTAGCATTTTGGACTTTTCATTGTGATTAGTGATGAGTGTCGTCAATCCTCTTCATTAATAATGTCAATCTAGGGCTGGTGTCTGATGGTTATATGCAATAGGAGAAAGATATCTTTGGAAAATAACTCCTTCAAACACAATCCAAACTTTCATAAATTGAAATCACACTTGCGGAAATGGAAAATCACACTTGTAGAAATAAAAATCACACTTGCATAAAATAAATCACACTTGCAGAAATGAAATCACACTTGCATAAAGGAAATTTCTGAATTGGAAATAAAGATAATTAAATGAAACACCTGCAGGTTCACAACAAATTGAATGAAAATGAATATTACAATACAAGGAGAAAAACAATACAACAAAATGATAATCACATAAAAAGGAATAAACATAAACATAAATTGTTACAAGACAAAAACACAAATACACATATCCATCTTCCTTGGAATGAGTGGCCAACTCATTCCTTAGAAGAGGATTTAAATCATGCTTCCAAGATCTTAATTCAAAACTTCAGAATATTAGAGAGAAAATAACATATTTTCATTTATTGGTAAAAGATTACATACAAGAGTGTGGAAGGTTGCATTTATAGTTCATGCATCCAACCAACTCCTTAGTCCACACACCAAGAACTAACTACCTATTCTTGGGAAGATTTATTCAAAGCAATAAATCCTAAACAAACTTGACTACAATAGTCCACTTATCATGGAGAATATTTCTACAACTCATCCCTTTAATCTAGGAACATAAAGTGGGAGAGTACTTATTCAACATTCCTAATATATTCCACTATTTACTCGTCCTGAAACATGGAGAGAAAATGGAGTGCTAAGTCCATGAATTCAAATTATTCTTGGAATACCACATGCATGCATGAATTTGGATTTCCACATGTTTGGATATGTATTCTTTGTTGATGACATGGAAACAAAGAGTAGGTTGAATAATTCGGTGATCCTTTACATTACTTTGGAACAAACCAAAAGACTTTTAATAGCTAGGTGTTTCCATAGTTGCATGAATATTTTTGGTAGCTAAGAGTTTTTGTATCTGTTTGAATACTTTTGGTAGCTAGGTGTTTTAGTAGCTGTGTGAAGACTTTCGGTATCTGCAATCTATGAACTTGGAGTAGAGTTTCTTATGACATGTTTTCTACACACTATTGCATTCCAACTTTAGAAGAAATATCAACAAATAACAACAATTAGATTGCAAATAGATTTCTAAAGAGATGATAAGTTAAATCCTATATTCTACCTTAAATATGATATTCGTTATTAAAACTACACCTAAATTCACTTGAAAGTTTGATTTTAAGAGAGAGAATAAAAGTGCCATTTGGTGATATAATGAGACATATTTTAGTCTCATCACCCCCTACACTTAACTTCTTGCATGCCCTCATGTAAGCTAATGATCTTCTTGTAGGATTTGATTTTTTCAATACTTCTACATCTTTCAAATTTTCTTCTCCTCTTTTCATAATAATAGCAAACTAAGATTCTAGAAGTAAAATTTATTCTTGCTTATTCATGCTCTCATGAGGTTTTTCTTCGATAATCTAAAGATATTTTTTTCACACTTAGCTCTTTGTTTTCTCATACATTATTCAAACAATTTGGAAGAGAATGAGTCTCCCCATACTTGACTCTATGCATGCCCTCATGTAAACTATATTTTTAGACTTATAGATCCCAATTGTCAGAAGCTGGAAAGACTTCATCTACACGTGTAGATCTTGACAAATGTCTCTCTCATTTATTGTCTCTTTTTTTATTTTGAATATTTCTATAAGTGAATCTTTTTGTAATTAAAAAAATAAATAAAAATATTTGAATAGAAAAATAGAAGTTACCATACCATACTCATGAGTTATCCTTGCGTTCGTCATGTTGTATAACCGTGATTTATGTCTATAATGAAAAAACAAATATATATGAAGTCAATGCATATGCAACATAGAACTTTTCAAAGAGAAAATAATTTCATCAACCAAGTGGGCATAAGAGAAACAGCCATATGTATACAAGAAAGACTTTGAAGTGTAAAATTTTTGGAAAAGTAGGCATTTATGGCTTTCAACTTTTCCCTTTTTGTTGTTTTTACTTTTTTTTAGTAATTGGCCAGCCAGTAAAATAGTTTTCTAACCAATCACTATCCTTTCGAGAATGTCAACATGATGGAAAATCAAGAAGTAATCTTCCATAGTTTCTGCAGCATCCAAGCAACTGAGAAATTTGATTACAGTCTTTTGAGAAACAATGGTAAACTATTCGGGAAATGGGATGGTTCAGGGACTTATTCATTTACCGGGAATGGATGGTTTATTATGAGAGGTTATGGGTATGATCCCTAACTAAAAATGGCATGTTGGTATTTGATTAGGTTAGCATATACTAGTTGAGCCCGTATTTTCCTACAGTCATGAGAAAAATTAACATTGATTACGGAATATCGGAGGAAATTTTGGCGGTTCTAGTAGTTGGGAAAATGAGTGTTAGCAAAAACTCAACAAAAACTAAGATAGAGAGGGTGGCACGGAATGAATCACGTACTAAAAAATGAGTACTAGCATAATACTTGCATGCATCACAAGATATATATTTTTTGTAAACAAAAAAAGTCTTCAACATTTTTTTATCTACGTACATTCAAACTGCAATATCTTGGGTGTTTCTCAATGAAAATGAGAGATTCAAAATGATATGGAAAGCTCAAAGTGTGTATAACAAAACCCAAAAAAATGAGCTATTTCTTTATGAGATATGATTAGTTTACATCAAAAAATGCTGCTATCAAAACATTCTTCAACATGTTATTTTAGTTTTTTTTACTTTTTTGTGATTATTTGATCCCCGGAAACAATGCCAAAAATTATGGGTTGTTGTATTCTCTAATCATTTAACCATCAGATTCTTCTCCCAAGGTCATTATAAAACCAGGGTTGTGTGTCCTAGGTTGTATGCAATGAAGTCTTATGCAACTTAGTTGTTTTGGTGGTTCCTTTCTTTAGGGGGGTTTAGTTGGTGTGGTTCCCCTTGTTTCCCTCTAGTCTATGGAAATGCAATGCTAAACTACTGAAACAACATTGTTGTAATAAAAATGCATTCAAAGGAAATAATTTAACTAGAATTGAAATGCACACACCGAATTGAAATAACACACACTGAATTCAGATAGATAACTACATCTAGATAAACATTCAAATCAAATCATTTAAACTTGAACTTATTAGAAATCACAAGCATGCATGAAACATAAATCCTCCAATCACATTGGATCGAGTAGGACCTTGCTCTTCCTTGGGATGGAGGTACACTTAACACCAAATGATATTTAAAATAACATCGACTATATTAATTCAAATAAGTTCTAGAACATATCTCCATCATGGGACTGAAAGTAAATACTGACTGATAGATAATTGTACTGTAAAACTACTATATCAACTAACTATGAAATTGTTCTCAAGAATACGTATTTATAAACACAATTAGTTATAAAACGTGTCAAGATTATAGGCATCGAATTCAACTAATAACAACCTCATTAAAGCTCATGAAATCCTATGATATAGCTAAAAATAGGATTCATGTTTGTAGGCTTATTATGGAAGAATCCTCCATGATGGCATAATGGCTAAAGACTCACCTCCTTGATTGCAACTTCCAGAATTGGCAACAAATGCTCATCATTATCCTACACATGTCACCACATTACTCATAGAAGTAGTTAGTAGGTAATTTCTATGGTCAACAGTTTGCATGAACAAAAACAAGAGAAATGCATCAACCTTGCTAGGATATAACTATATAAAACATCCCCCATGCACAAATTAACATTTTTAGGAATAAATCAATAGCCATATAGATGATATAATAGATCAATTTATGCACTCATCATCTCCCCGCACTCTTGACCTTTTATATGTCCCTATGAAAACTCATCTCTAACCTACTCTCTAGCCAAGTTGTTGTTTCATGGCATACTCTTCAAATTGATCGCATATTGTTTTTGTGTTCCCTTACCCCTAAGTGTTTGAAATAACATCTTCCCATGTCAGTAAATTTGTCATGAGATTGAGTAGCATTGTTTTGCTAGGTAGTCATGGGACTCAAGAGAAAGGTTTCTCTCACTTGTATTCCAACCCACTCATCACTGTATTCTTTTTCATTTTTCTCTAATAATTTCTAGATAATTTCAATAAGTGCATCTCCCCTCCTCATGCTCCAACTAAGGTTTTGGGGGGAGATCACTTCCCTTCATTTCAAAGGTAGGCTCAATTTATCCTACCATTTATCTCAAGCTTCAGTAGTACCTCACCAAAATTTCATTGACTGTAATCCTCAAAATCCTGAACACATTTTTCTAAAACCTTCAAAGTATTCTTTCCTATACCATCCTGGCGGCAAGAAAGAGGCCTGAAACATTTCTTCATAGACACATCATTGTGATGGGTATGGCGGATGTAGAAAACTATAGTTCGGGTTGTTTGATTGAACAATTATGTTTGTTCATTCCATACAATTTGGTTTCTAAGTAATGATTGAAAATCCTTCAACTGAAAAATCCCCACAAATAAATTAATGAAGAAATCAAGCACATTATTAACCAATATATTGTGAAGGTAAAATTCACACATAAGATTTTTAATCTCAGGAGTACACTTTTGATAGATTTCTAAGAAATTCTTTCCATCTGGGGCCTCATAGGGTTCTCTACTACACATCCTCATCAATTGCCAAGCATAAAATTGTTCTTAAGTAAACATTTGTAAATGGAGGAGGGTTTCCTACAAGCTATAAGTTTGCAAGCATAGGAAAAATAGAATCCAAAATAGATTATAAATCCTTTTCACTTGTATTGGCCTCAATCTCTCCCTTAAGATTTTTATTTTATTTTGCCAATTCTTTATTTCGAAGAGATAATTGGGTTAAATCATTTCATACTTTGAGGAAACAAATATCCCTTTATCTTTTGAGATTACTAACTTCTACCTTTAAAGTAGTAATTTCTCTAACCTTCTCTACAGTTCAAACACGAAAGTTAAATGAAAAAGATTGGGTCTTACTATTTGACTCAAAGTACCAAAAATTCAAAAAGCGGTGAGAACAAGATGGTTGGGACCCTACCAGATCAAAAAGGTTTTGATAACGGCTTTGTGAGACTAGTGTTGATTGATGGAGACAGGAGAACTCTTTTAGTGAATGGACATAGATTAAGGACGTATCAACGTCATCTAGATAAAGATAATTTTGACAAAAATATATTGTTATGTGAAGGAATGGATTAAGTGGAGGACGCCTTAAATATTTGCTTTTGAATTCAAATAAAGGAATATGATCATGCTTTCGATCTTCTTCCCCTTATATTGTAGTTGTTTTGTTTATTTCATGCTTTCAATAAAGGTTAGGGATGTTAATTATTAGAATATACATTAATCACATTTATTATATGAACATAGGAAGTGGAATTCTACGGATATCGGGAAGCTGAGTTGGCAAGGGTAAGTGCATTCTTCCTTGCTATGGATATTAGCTTTTAAACACCCCCATTGCATTTATTTAAATTATTAAATCAAAACACAATTCTCGATGCACTTATTACAGATATAAATCAAAATATCATGCCAAGGAGTGGAGTGTAATGAATAATAATGAGAAAATAAACCACATGTGTCACATTTTTATGGAAGGAAAAGTGGCTTTGTGAGAAAGACAAGTGGCATCATCATTCATGATGATAGGACATGAGTTTTCCGATGAATTAAATCTTTCCATACGAACTAAGTCCTATCAATTTTTCTACCACCAAACTTGCACCAACTCACTACCAATTAAGAGCTTAAAAAAATAATTCAAACTTCTAATGTCACTATTGCATGTAATTTCTCTATTACTCGCGCAATCCTTCACCATTTTTCTAAAGTTCCATTCAACCTTGATTCAGCTATGGGGCAAAAAAATAAATTCAAACCAGATTCTCCAAATCTGTTGCTTCGAAATGTTGTTATTTCTTAGGTATTTCATGATGTAGGATGGTTAGATTTTATTAGAAAATTTGAGGGTTTTGATGAGTATTTGGTTGATGAGTTCCTAATAAATTTTGAGGCAACCTACTCATGAATTGGGGGTAAAAGAATTGAGATAAGTAGCCAAATTTTTGTTAACCTATCTAGCCTACCAGATTTTGGTCTCAAAGTTGTGACTAATGCCTCACTCAAGGATTTAATACCATTGTTTCATGAAGAAGGAGAAGCTCTTCCAAAAGTGATCCTTACTTCCTATGGTACTCAAAAGGGAATTAGGCAAGAGATTTTTCCTGGTCTCTAGAAAGAAGTAGCTAAGTGGGTCAATAGATATTTTATCTGTGATGGGAAGCCATCTGTACTCGGAGGTGATGCACTAAATATCTTGACTCATCTGAAGAAGGGTCACACAAACCCTAAACTTAGGGTTAATTTACCATAATATCTCACTGAAGCGGTCATCAAAGTGGGAAAAAAGTACAAGAATGGGGGTGGTAGAGCTGCCTTGAAGCACCCAAGACTTATCCAATTAATATGTTCACATCAGGATTTTTTGGCCTAATAGGAAGATCAAAAAAATGAGTGCGGGGAGAGTTCAAAACAAAAGAAAATCAAGAAGGAACCATCCCCCAATGTTCAACCTAAGCTCAAGTAGAATACTCACCCTTCAAGAGAAACTATGGAGGAATCTTCTAGTAAGTATAACCCTTCCTCTATGCACATGAGTTTCCAAAGGTAAAAATACCCTACCCGTCCATTCTGTTATTTCTTTGAGACCAAGAAGGTCTTGTACCTTGCAAAGACCTGAAGTTTCCCAACCTGAAATGTCTCATGAGGGTTCTTCTTTCATTTTGGAGTATAAATATGAGGTTGGTACATCATTGGCTCTTTTTAAATAGTTGAAGGATGATAAATTCATAACCATTCCTACAACACGTGTGTCATGTCACTAATTAGCCAAACATTCCTGCAGCTCTAGAAACTGAGTCTAAAGCTCCAAAAATGCCTGCAGCACTGTAAATAATGACCAGAGCTCTAGAAACTATTGTAATGGAGGTTATTAGCTAGGAACCACATGGCTATGAAGTGCTAAGGTGTTACCAAGATAAAATTTCCTCCTTGAAATAAAATTTGAAAGGTATGGAAGAAACCAATTTTTCTTTACGAACTAAATTTTTACAAAGAACTATAGAGAAGGTTAAGGAAATTACTACTTTAAAGGTAGAAGTTAGTAGTCTCAAAAGATAAAGGGATATTGGTCTCAAAGTATGGAATGATTTAACCCAATTATCTCTTTAGAATAAAGAATTAACAAAGGAAAATAAAAATCTTAAAGAAGATATTGAGGCTAGTACAAGTGATAAGAAGAAGTTAAAATCTATTGTGGACTTTTTTTTCCTTTAGCTTGCAAACTTCTAGCATGTAGGAAACCCTCCTCCGTCTACAGTATGTTTATTCAAGAACAATTTTATGCTTGGAAATTAATGAGAATGTGTAGTAAAGAACCTTATGAGGCCCAGATGGAAAGACTTTCTTGGAAATCTATCAAAAGTGTACTCCTGAGATTCAAAATCTTATGTGTGAATTTTACCTTCACAATATGTTGGTTACTAATGTTCCTAATTTCTTCATTAATTTGTTTGTGGGGGAATTTCAATTAAAGGATTTTTAATCATTACTTAGAAACTAAATTGTATGGAATAAACAAAAATAATTGTTCAATCAGATAACTCGAACTATAGGTTTCTACATACGGCCTACCCATCACAATGATGTGTCTATGAAGAAATATTTTAGGTCTCTTTAATACCAAGATGGTATAGGAAAGAATACTTCAAAGGTTTTAGAAAAATGTGTTCAGGATTTTGAGGATTATAGTCAATGGAATTTTGGTGAGGCACTATGAGCTTGTGATAAACAATGGGATACATTGAGCCTGCCATTGAAACAAAGGGAAGTGATATCTCCCTAAAACCTTAGTTGGATTATGAGGAGGGGAGATGCACTTGTTGAGATTATCCAGCAATTATCAAAGAAAAATGAAAAAGAATAAAGTGATGAGTGGGTTGGAATACAAGTGAGACCACCCCTTCTCTTGAGTCTCATGACTACTTGGTAGAATAATGTTTCCCAATCACATGATAGCTTCACAGCATGGGTAGAGGTTATTTCAAACACTCAGGGGTGTAAGGGAACAAGAAAATAGTATGCGGATCAATTTGAAGAATATGACATGGCACAACAACTTGGCTAGAGAGCAGGGCAGAGATGAGTTTGCATAGGGACATGCAAAAGGTAAAGTGCAAGGGAGATGATGAGTGCATAAATTGATCTATTATATCATCTATATGGCTATTGATTTATTCCTAAAAATGTTAATTTGTGCATGGGGGATGTTTAATATAGTTATATCCTAGCAAGGTTGATGCATTTCTCTTGTTTTTGTTCATGCAAACTGTTGACCGTAGAAATTACCTACTAACTGCTTCTATGAGTAATGTGGTGACATGTGCAAGATAATGATGAGAATTTTCTTCCACCTCGGGAAGTTGCAATCTAGGAGTCCAAGTCCTTAGCCATTATGCCATCATGGAGGATTCTTCCATAATAAACCTACAAACATGAATCTTGTGTTTAGCTATATCATAGGATTTCATGAGCTTCAATGAGGTTTTTATTGGTTGAATTCGGTGCCTATAATCTTGGCACTTTTTGTAACTAACTGTGTCTATAAAGAAACCTTCTTGAGAACAATTCCATAGTTTATAATAGCAATTTACAGTACCGTTATCTACCAGTTAGTACTTACTTTCAATATTATGTTGAACATGTATCAAAACTTATTTGAATCAATATAGTTGATTCCATTTTTAATATCATCTGGTGTTGAGAATACCTCCATCCCAAGGAAGAGCAAGGGCCCACTCGACCAAGGTGATTGGAGGATTTATGTTTCATGCATGTTCATGATTTTTGATAAGTTCAAGTTTAAATGCTTTGATTTGAATGTTTATCTAGATGTAGTTATCTATCTGAATCCAAAGTGTGTGTTATTTAAATTATGTTATTTCAATTCAATGTGTGTTATTTCAATTTTGTTATTTCAATTCAGTATGTGTGTGTTATTCCAATTATGTTATTTTAATTCGGTGTGTGCATTTCAATTTCAGTTAAAGTATTTCCTTTGAATGCATTTTTATTACAACAATGTTGTTTCAGTATTTTAGCATTGCATTTCCGTATATTTGAAGAGAGTCAAGGGGAAACACACCAATCAAACACCGCAAAAAGGAACCACTTAAACAACTGAGTTGCATAAGACTTCATTGCATACATTTAGGACACACAGCCTGGTTTTATAATGAAACTCGGCAAAAGAATTTTTGGTTAAATGATTGAAGAATTCAACGACCCATCATTTTTTATGCTAAATCTAATTGCAAAAATAAAATTTAATCTATTTGCAGAAATATTAATATATTTTGTAGAAAATCAAATTTTAAAGAAACTCGCTACAAATACTTCATGTCACATAATTTTCTAAGAGGTATTCTACTGTCACTAGAATATTCTTTTAGAAAAATATGTGTCTCCTAATAACACCATGATCCCCATAAATGGTGCCAAAATGATGAGTGTCATCAATCCTCTTCATTAATAATGTCAATCCAGGGCTGGTGTTTGATGGTTGTATGTAATAAGAGAAAGAGATATTTGGAAAACAACTCCTTCAAACACAATCCAAACTTGCATAAATTGAAATCACACTTGCGGAAATGGAAAAGAACACTTTCTGGAATCAAAATCACACTTGCAAAATGCCCAACTACCAAAATTCTTCACGCAGCTATGGAAATGCCTAGCTAGTGAAAGTCTTTCGGTAGTTGGGTGTTTCAGTAGCTGCGTGAAGATTTTTGGTAGTTAGGTGTTTTAGTAGTTGCGTGAAGACTTTCCATAGTTGTAATTTATGAACTTGAAGTAGAGTTGCTTATGAACTATTTTATACACACTATTGCATTCCAACTTTAGAAGAAATATCAAGAAATAGCAACAATTATATTACAAATAGATTTATAAAGAGATGATAAGATAAATCCTATATTCTACCTTAAATATGTTATCCGTTATTAAAACTACAAAATTCACTTGAAAGCTTGATTTTAAGAGAGATAATAAGAGTGTCATTTGGTGATATAATGAGACATATTTTGGTCTCATCAATTAGATTTCTTGGTAAATTTTGGTTTTGTTTTATTTGATCTACGTTTAACATGGCCTTTCTCAAGGGCAAGGAGTTCTAGTTTACAAGCCACGGTCAATTCCTCCTTAAAGGTTTGAAAGTATTGGATATGGAGGGTTGATGAGATGTGTTTGGCATATGATCGGGAGAAGATCTTGATGAACTCGGTTTGTGGGACGGAAAAATATAGTTGTTTAATGAGACCATGCCATCTAACATTGAATTTTGCAATAGATTCATTGTCATATTTTTTAATGGCATATAGGTCAGTGATGGTGATATTACATGTAATGTTTATGGAGAAATGTTCTAGGAATAATTACGTGAGTTTGGTGAATGAGAAGAGTGAGTGTTGTGGGATGCCAATGTACTAGTCTAGGGTAGGTTCAACCAATGACATAGGGAATGTACAAAGCATAAGGTCTTGATCATATCCGATAAGGTAACAGTCGTGTCTAAAGTCACGAAGGTTTTGCTAGGGATCCTCCTTACTATTGAATTTTGAGAATTTAGGGATTTCTCAATGTGGTAGGTAATGCTTAATAGGAATGGATGGATAGATGGTCTTGTTACATTTTTTTGTAGATAAATGAGCTCTAGGGACCTATGCTTTGGTGGATTTAAGGTTTGTTGACCTCTTCAATGAGATCTCGCATAGGGTCGTTAGATGGATGAGAGATGGATTGGTGAGGTTGTGAATCATAAGATGTGGAAGGGTTGGGTTAAGGATAATTTTGATAGTGTTGAGGATTGGTGGGTGTCTACATGGAGGTGGTTGATGAGGGGGAGATAATTAAATGGCTATGATTGAATAGTTTGGGAAGTAGGATAGTGAGAGACAGGAATATAGTGAGATGGATTTTGTTGGTTTTGTTGAGAGGTAGGGATGTTAGATTGATTTTGAGAGGGGATTTAAGCATGGAGCACTTAATAATTTTGAGTTTTTGATGAGGAAATATGTGATGTAACACATTACGAAGAGGAGGTTGATGTGTTTGAGTTGATTCCTAAGGATGATTTTGTGAAGTGATGACATTAGCATGAATTTGAGATGGAGATTAGAACAAAAGTTTGATCATGTTGTTCATATGGGGAAGGACGAAAATGAGATTCCAATAAAGCTTGATTAGGGGTATAAATAAAAATGGTAGATGATTATAGGATAGGGATGGCAAAAGAAGGGGCAAAGTATTGATTCGAGGAAGATTAGGTGGAATAGGAGCCACCAGTTGAGTGGATTGGTAAGTCCGAGGGATCGGAGCAGAAGTTTGATGGGAACCAAGTTCATGTTGTGCCATGACAAGCTCAATCATAGCTTGGGGAATAAATGGTCAAGTTGAGAGGTGAGGTCCCTGAGAGGTTTCATGATGAGATTTATAGGCATATATGTTTTGAAGTAGGGTACATCAATGGGAATATTATTGGATTGGTGGAGAAGGTAATCGTAAAGAGTGATAGGGTTAGCATCAGGAGCTCATGGAAATATGAGCATCCGCAGGAATAAAAGAAGACCCGAAGGTCTCTAAAGAAGTTACTGAGATGGGGTGTAATTGGTCTAGATGGGATTGAATGGTGATATTGTAAGGGATTGTTTTCAACATGGGAATGATTTTGGATGGAAAAGGGCTCACTAGAAGGATCCATGGAAATAAGGGATTGGGGAACTAAAGAGGATGTGGTCAAAGGAATAGAAGAACTAGTAGCAAGGGTGGATGTTTATTGGATGATGTTGTTGGAGGTGGGGATGTTAGAAGAGGTAGTTTATTCCATTTTATTGAGTTGAGATCTGGTAAAAATGGGCATGAAACAAACAATAACCTATACAAGTGTTACTAAAGCAAATAAGACAAGCAACAAAGTGTTTTAATTATCTTGTTTATTAGAAGATGTGAAAAAGAACAAGAAAAAGGCTCAAAGGGAACCTAGGAAATGGCCAATCTAAGGTTGGTTTCAAGATGTTTTGGATGGAGTCCTTGATATACCTAAAGGTACGTGAGGCACAAATCTATGATGACTACCGATACAAGGCCGATATCGGGGCCTACCACCACACTTCGCATATCATGGTTGGTAAGTGTTTCAGCGCTTAGTCAATATATCGATAGCTAAAAAAATTGTAACGTAGCCAAAACACCATGGCAGATTTCCTATTGGGTAATGAAATCCCAATAGTTCCACCTAGTAGATGTCATTTCAGATGTGTAATTTGGTGTGTGAGTTTGGATGTGTGTGGATGAAAAGGTGAATGTAACGGATTAACCTCCTATTTAATCTAGATGATCACGAAAGAATGGAAGGGTTATTTTCAAATTGAAAATCAAAATGTAAGATTTTTATGAGAATGCACATAGAGATGCGAAAGGAGAAAATAGGGAATAAAAAAGAAGAATACATGGGTACGTTTTTTCCTTTTGTTTTATTTTTATTTCAACTTTTAAGCAAGCTCATTCCTTCTCCTATTTCATATTAGTGAAAGTATGCAAGAAATCAAGGAACCTCATAAATATGGGAGGGTTTTAGGTAACCTCCTAATGTAGATGACGATTGAGATGGTGTGGGTAAAAAGAAGAGAGACTCCCCCTTGCTACGAGATGAATTATCTCAGTATAAAAAGATAACTAACACACAAAATATTAGTGATGGAGATGGAGGGTTTCCCAACGACGTCGGTCCTAAAAAGTGAGGACTTCCTAGGATGGGTGTCTACCCTCTTTTAATAACAAGATATGATAAATGATAATAAGTAAATATATATAAATAGTAACTGAAACAAATATCGGATATAAGCTTTAAAATGCTAAAGTAAATACCCAAGTAATGATAAGATTTTGATAATAAGGCAAACCTAAGTAGGTCAATGGTGACCTACATCTAACTAGTATGGTTGATGGAAACTGGTGAAGAACTAATGAGAGATGTGTGTAAAACCGAGTTTAAATTTGATGCGGAGTGGGTAGATTGAATTCGGGATGGGGATAAGATATAGGGGATGTAAAAGGGATAATTTATTGGATGATGAACATGTCCTGAGTCGATGGCGAGTGGGTAGGGTCAACAATGACTAGAGAAAGGTATAGGATTTTAATGGATTAATGATATGGCTAGATAGATTTGGGATGGATCTGAGATGGCTGAAGGATGATCTGAGCTCCAAATAAATCTAAAAACTTGAAAAATAAAAGGAAACAAGGTACAAAGAGCTTTCTAAGAAAATCTTCAATGTACTTGAAGCTCCAATGATTAATGCAAAGGGATGTTAAGGTGAACCAGGTTGTTGAACGAGGTTCCACGGATGATGAAGAAGGCAGGAAGCATTCAATGATGGCTAATTTTTTTGGGGGTTTTAAAGGAATGGTGAGGGTGAATTTATATGGTTGATGGTGATCGGATGAGTTGTTGATGACAGGGACAAATAGAGAATTTATTTCAGTATTAAAATGGCAAGAAGAGGAGTGATGTGTCGATTTGATTTCGAGAAGGTGGGAATAAAAATGGGCAAGAAAGGGTATGACGAGATGTTTGGAGAGAAATTAGGGAGCTATGGATGTTAGGTAGGAGGGTTAAATAAATAAATAGTAATAATAATATAATGTGGAAAGGGTGATAAAGGGGTTAATGGGTAATTAGATGGTTAATAAATATATTAATGTGATTCATGTGAGAATGGGGTGATTTAGGGGTAATAAAAGGAAAATGGGGGATATAGGTGCTTAGAAATAAGGTGAGAGGAATGAGTGTGGTGAAAGAGAAGCGGACATGGGGTGAGAGGAAAATGTACCAAAACGTGGTGTCTACACTTCATTTCCTAGCCTTGTCTTCAAATAAGATCATCGTGTTTACATGAATGGGAAATCATCTCAATCTCACAAAATGTAAGAGACTTAGTAGTTATTTGAACACTTATTCATTGCCTTGGAAGGTTCCCACATCTCACAAAATAAAAAGTTGCAACCACACGGTCTTTCAATTTAACAGGAGGTCTGAGGCAAAGAATATCATTCATGAAGCATTTCTTAAAAGATACATCATAAATAGGTTATTCATCAATGGAATCTTTCCTATCTCTAGATCATCACTTCTCTCTCCTCTCTCTCTCTCTCTAACATTCTATTCTTGCATAGAGAATATACATGTTCACTCTTTCACCTTATTCACTTAAGTGACTTAATGTTGCATTGTAAAAGTCCCTTTTCAAAAATAAGAAAATGACATAGTTTTATTCATAGCGAATTTGAAAAGTCACATGTGGTGAGATGAAAATTCACATGGGGGAGGAAGAGACATTTTGTAAGCTATAAATTAGAGTTCTCCATTCCAAGGGTTAGCACTTGTTGATTGTTGTAAGTTGGTTAATTACACTACTACTTCAAGCAATAAAGCTTCATTCTTCTATCTCCTTGTCTATGTTCTTCCACCCTTTCTACCTTCAAACTTTGTAAGCATTGTAATCTTGTACAACCAAGAAGTAACTTTTCATTCTTGATTAATTAATTCATAGAAATTTGTGTCTCTAACTTATTAGTCTTGTTATGGCTTACGGCTGATTTATTTTATGGATGTGGACCTAATCTAGTTTCTTGTTGGTGAGAATGTGTTCATGTTTGATTACACCATTAACCCTCTCTCCTTATTTCTCCTACTCCCCTTTACCTCTTTCAAATTAATTCCTCCCTTATACACTTGTACAAGCACTTTTCCATAGGTTTAGTGGAGTATTCTTGTATTATCCCCAACATAATGGCCACCTTACAATTTTAGTTATTTTACATTCAATAATTGGATCCTCTTCATATTCAAGAAGGAGGATTAACCCCATGACCATTGGTGAAAACCAATAATCTACACTATAACAAATTATTTCACCAACAATATCTAATCAAAATGAACCAAAAATTGTGTAAAAGATGAAAAAATCCATTATGACACAAATTATTTGCAACAAAAATTGAGAAAGGGAATATATATAATATGTATTAAACATTGTCTTATCTACACCCAAACCTAATCAAGAAAATCCTTTTAAAAAGTGGAAGAATATAATATTTTCTTCAATCAATTTGTTATGGCATCTAAATAAATTTTATTTAAAAATATCACCATGTATGCTAGGATGTTTCTTTATAAGGAAAATATGGAATACTACTAAATTATTCAACTTCATGTGAAATTACATCGATAGAATCCGAACCTCAACATAAAATATGATTAGATCAACAAGGAAATCAATTTAAATTTCATTCAATTCATTCCCTATGAAATATTCTATTATGGATTTTGATCTTTTATTTGAATGTACAAAACCATAATTATATTTGGTCCTTTTGACTCTAAATTACTTTTGTCATCAAGAAAAGTAAATTCTTTCAAATCCTTTGAGAAAAATAAAGAGCATGAGATAAATCCTATGTGCATTTACTTTTCAAATATAAAATCATGTTTTCATCAAATGAATCATAATAATTCATCACCACAAACTCATTTAGTATCATCTTTGCAAAGTGCCCTCTCGTATTGTTGTCGTTTATTCCCTTAAGGATTTCAGCTTCCTATTGCACTTCAAAAGTGTTTGCTTAAAATTATGTTTTTATGACTTTGATTCCCTCTAGGTTATAACAAATTTCTCCTTGTTTAAATTAGAGTGTCGTTATATTTTGACCATTTGATAGACTTGGAGTGGCTCAAGAGTGGTTGGTTTGTATAGTCAATTGAAAATCGGTATATGAAACCTATATTGATCACTATCTATATTTAGATAATAATAATCAATATCTTGTATTATATTTATATATTACAAAATGAAATCAATAATGGAGATTTTGTGTGTATGTCTAACTAAACTAAATTATAATTGTGGTCGATAAAATAACAAATATATGAATATAAATATTGATATAGTTTAATGAAACTTACATTAAACATATGTACACACTACAAATTTTTGATCGATTAAAGTCACAACTAAATTCAGTATCAAGTCACATTTAAGTTAACTTTAAGTCTCCAAATATGGTTTTTTCAAATTGAAACTAGGTACCCTAATGTAAAATTTGAATTCGTGAACGTGACTTAATGGTGACTTAACCTATGACTTCAAAAGACAAATTAAAACATCACATTGAAGACACCCTAATTACACATGTCAAGATAACCTTACATCCTATCCTAACTTCACCCTAGTGTGACGTTATGAAGATCCTAGGATGTCTTAATAGGGGATGTTAGAGTGTTTTAAAATTCATATTTAACTATGTTTTCATCATAATGTTAGGGTGTCTTTGTATATGAAGTTATGACTTTAAATGGGACATTATGGTGACTTAAAATTTAATGTAATCGATGACTTAAGTCACAAATTTAGCATGACTTAATGTATGAATTTATAATTATCTTTACATTTATATTTACATCGACATAGTATATGACTTAAAAATGACATTACATGTGACTAAATTCATACTTTATTTGTGACACTAAATCCAACTTTAATTGTGACACTATCTCGTGAATTAAATTATGACACCATATTCAACATAGATTATGACACTATATCCAACTTAGATTGTGAAACTAGTTATGAATTTTATTTAGTATATTATTTTAATTGGAAACAAGAAAAAAACTCTTATGTGAGAATTATAAAATATTAAAATGAGTTCATCATGAATTTTTAGTTCACTCACCACTTTTTCCTAGGAAGATGCGCTAGTGAGATGAGTTGTTGAAGGATTTTGGAACAAGTATGAACCAAACCATCACTTAGGTCATGAAGGGGGTTCAATTTGCTTCATCTTGGCCATTTTTTAAACTACTAACTCTTCTTGAGGTACCTAAAATATTCATTGTAAGTTCCTTATCCAGAAATACCACCGTGCTTCAATGTTGGGAAGGTTTCCTCTTTTTATGCTCCCAAAACTTTATCTTACATATTCCATCATGTATTAGACTCTGTAATAATTTTTATGATTGGTATTTGAGCTCCCAAAACCACCAAAATTTCTTTAAACCTTTCCCATAAGTTAAACCTTTCATAGTACAAACATACTCATTTTCCTCAAAAAATCCTAGAGAGAAAGATTTCCCAAGACCATTCCTAAACTTGTAGAATATCTTCTAAACCATATTGTCACGGATAAAACTGCAATACCTTTCTATTGACTACAATTTATGCTTCTAAAACAATCTAAGGCTCATAAAACCTTTCCGTAAGTTGACCTTTGAAAATAGGCAATTTGGCGATTTTGATAATTTTGACAGTTTGACAAGTTTGACCAAAAAGGGGAAAAATTTTCAATAGGGTTGTCAAGTAAAATTCCTAAACATTTTACATGCCAAAAATTGGCTCTGACTTTGGGAATTGTCTTGGGTTAGACAAAGCGTAAACAAGGTAAGAAAGAACACCATAATCTCATGACATTAAGCTAGACCAGTGCCTTATCCATTGGGCATAATAGAGTCAAAGGAAACACATTATTTAGGAATATTTATTGAACACCACACACACACACACACACAAAAATAACAACACATGAAGGGAAACAAAACAAGGAAAAATAAAACAAATATAGCTCACTTATGTACAAGTGGGGTATTTCTCACCTTCACTATATTACTTGTTCTTTAGATGCACCAAATAATGTTGCTCCACAAACCCATTAACTGGATCAATGAAGTAACACATGTTTCTCAATTGTTTGATAAATCTAGATGCTACAAGATATCTCCATATACTTGAGAAAGAGAAATTTTTGTGTTTCTTCTTGAGAAATTTTGTATGAATCTCGTACAAGTGAGGATCCACTTGGACAACTCATTTTCTTTGTTGTTCTAAAATTCCATTTCCATTTTATAGTCCATTTTCAAATTCAACCATTCTTGATTTCTTTTTTCCACTTCACTGCTATAATATTGATTCTTGATCATACCATACTCACCATTTTCACAAGTGGGATTGTGTTCTTCGATGGGCATTTTCCCTTTCTTGTCATGTTTTGCATGACCATTTTTTCTATGAACTATTTCTTGATAGATATTTTTAGAATTTTGACACCATCATAGGCTTCTTAATGTTTCATATTTATCATCTACTCCAAATGGTTCTCCTTTACACGCACCAACTCATTTCTAACATGTTTTTACTATGATGTAACTCACATGGTGCATCATCTTCTTAAAATGAGAATGAACACAAGGTTGGGGATGAAATATGGAGATAATCACTTTCCTTGTGACCTTTTTTGGGCTACAAAAGTCATCCCCATGATGGATATATTTTCTTCTTGAGTGGAATCATCCTTGTGAGAGTCAAGCACCTTATTATCCATAAATCCATTCATCATTGATAAGTTCCTCTTATCCAAATGGAAAATAGAAAGCTTCATATTCAAAATCATACCCATTGGGTAAGTACTCATGTTGGGTCTTGAGAAGATTAGAAACATGGGGCTCATATTCCAAGAATTCATTTGATATCACTTTTTCTTCATACTTAATGAGAAGCATCACTATCAAATTTTGGGTCCATCAAATCATCATGTTGTTTCTCAACTGGCTCAATCAAACTTGGGTACTCCTCTATCAATATGGGTAGCTCAAAATTTTATTTTGAAGTTATGAAATAGTTTTCGCATCTCAAATCTTGGTACAAAATGTATACCCTTGGATCATCCTCCCTTTGAAGATTATATCTCATATTTCTTATAGGAAGGATCTTTTTCATCCTGCAGAAAAAATAGAAACATTTTCAGTAAATATTTTAAAATATATATAAACATTTATATGGTGGCATATGACTAGTCCATTTGAATATCTCCACCAATATCACGATAAAATATGACTTGAAAACAGCCCATATGAAGATGGAATGTTTGCCATTAATATATTCATCTAGACTTTATTGTCAGCAAAATCCACAAATGCTACTTGAGCATCTTTGACTTGTCCAATGAGGGGTACTTATTTAGTCACAATGGAGTAAAATGGCCAATAGCATGGGCAAGAGTGAGACCAAGAGCCTTGGAAAATTTGGCAAGTATGACACTATCAAAGGTAGTAGAGTCAATGATACAGTTACTCAATTTATACCCATTGATCAAAAAGAGAGGTAGAATGGTTCTACTTTATAAAAAATGGAGGATATTGAAGTGAGAATATTCTAAATGGTACTATTAGCGGGAAGTGGTTATTTAGTAGAGAAATTAATGGAACTAGAATTTAAACTTCCTTTAATAAAATGGACAAGTTTATCAAATTTCTTGGGATGAGTTCTCAAATACTTAGACTCATAAATTTGGACTTTGAACTTCTTGACATGGTTAATGATGTAGAATTATGAAGAGGTGGATTCTTGGGGAAATTTTCATCCTTGGAAGGTGTAGGAGTTTTATTCTTAGAAGTATAAGTAAAAACCTGATTAGACCAGGGGAAGAGGAGAGAGACTTACCTAAAGAAGTAGATGTGGATTTGGTTGAGGTGGTCTCAGGATTCTTCTTGGCTAACTCCATGGAAGTGGGCATCGATGATCCTCTGTTAGTTGTTGTTTTCTATATAGTCACATTTTAAGGATTTGATTGCTTCACTTAGGAAGTGGAGGAAGAGGCCTATTTTTGTGTTTATGAGTGGTTAAACACTACACAAGAATATTTATTCATATCATCCATGGAATATTTCAAATATTCATCAAATGATTATTCAAAATACATAATATTTACATATCTGAATTCTACTTGTACTTCATATTCTTATTTAACAATTTAATTTTCTCTATATCCTCATGTTCTACATGTTGTATTAACAAGAAGAGCCTCCAAGGAAATCTTTTGGGCTGCTCTTGAAATCTGATTTTGGTTCTGGTTTTGATATGGGACATGTTGATTCATTTGCTTCTTCATTGTATTCATATCATTCACCAAATTTTGTAGCAATGAGTCGGTGCCTCCATACCTGGGAACTATGGAAAAACAAATTAATGGATCTTGATCTTTCCTAATATGATAATATCATCTTCCACCTCAATATAAACTTCTTGAACATTATCCAATGTATTTGGTTGAGTTATTTGCAATATGAACCCAACTTCATGTAACTGAGCATTTATGAAAAATATATTTTGATGATGTGTAGTAAAATGAGAACTAGTAAGAATATTGTTAATTAACTTGTTGAATTTGGCCACAAATTCTCTCATGGGATCCTGTAGTTCTTTCTTCATTTGAGCATGAGCATATTCCATTGACTTGAACTGAGTTTCATATCTTCCAAATTAGTGATTGAGCAAGATGGAAAATAGTAGAATAGTTCTACAATAACATCTTATAATGACTCCATAAATAGCTAAACAACATCTTTTTGTCCTACTCCAAGCACACCACTAGGTGTGATAAAGGTTGTAATGTGCTCATTTAAGTGGTGCTTTACATCTCTGTAGAAATTGGGAAAGTTGTTTCTTTGATTAATTCATGAAATGGAGGTGTCAAATCCATTGGACCACTATTCTAACCCCAAGGTACTAACTCATTTATCTCTAGAGGAAGACTCTTCAGTGGTTGTGGAGAGAGTGGAAGTACAATCAGACTAGGAGGTGGAGTCTCAAATAGATCTTCAAGAGCTTATCTTGGAATCTGTATGGGAGCAAGTATGAAATCATATTTTTCTTGTAACTCAAACATATTATTATGAAATACTACTATAATTCCACTTATTTTTTCATCTTTAGAGAATTGAATCACTCAAGTGGAAAAATGAGGTTTTAAGATTCACCAAGGGATAGGATATGATCATATATATGAATCAAGACTTTCTTCTTATTTTTAAAAAATTTAGAATTTGTAATTTTTAAAATTTTGGAATATATGATTTTTTTAGTATTTTGTGGGAAAAGGGTACTGATAAAAGGATTTTTGATCCCTATCAAAGTCGTCAAAAATGTTGGTGAAATATTTTGTCAAGGAAAAATGTGGGTTTTCATCAATTCTTGCGGGATAAATTCCCTCCTCTTGGGAATGGGAGGCTCCCATTTATTGAAATATAGAAACTATGTACACTAGACTAATATCCTAGGGGGCTAGAGGTCGGCGCTGAAACACCCTTGTTGTGACTACAACACTAGACTAGAGAGGGATAAATTTGTAGATAGGGGAGAGAGAAAAATTATAAGGGAATTATATTGATGAGAAAAACACATATTTCATCAACTACAATTCATAGGTGATTCTAGTTTTAATAGGAGGAAATAGGAAACCACACCACAACATCATAACAAGATAATGAAATAGAAAATAAAAGACAAATACAAAGCTTCATAAATATATATTCATTCCAAAAATAAGGCACAAAGTCCTTCAACTTATTAAAAATTCCAACATGTGCTCGATTGAGTGACAAGATGAGAATGGGGTAAAATTTGTAGGTAGGAAATAAAAGAATACAACTTAATAGAAAGGAAAAAATAGATCCCTTAAAATGGAGAGAGACTTATAATTTATATCCAAATCCAGTGACTCTTTGCATTCCCATGTGACCTTTCAACTTAAAGTTCAATCTCAATGAATAAATAGAAACTTTAAGTGACTTAAGTCACTTTTACAAAAATTCTCCTCAACGGAGAAACAAAATACTAGAGAGAGATAAGAAGAGATAAAAATCATGATCAGAAGAAGATTGTGCAAGATGAAGTTCCTCTCTTCCTTCATTATGGAGATGAATGCTAAAACTAGATAGGATCTTCATTGTTTGCTTCTCTCATTAAGGCATATCTTATCGGGAATGAGAAATGATGCTCCACCTCTTATCCAAAATGATAACATTTGGTCATGCTTGGGAAAATCTCTTTGAACTCTTCATCTTTGTGAGCAATGATAGGATGAAAAAATCAACTCCTTGTCACAAAAATGATATTTTTACATTCCATATGAGAGAAAAATCACCTTGTAATCATTATGAAGAATGATCTCATACCACGCATGCCCCTGGACTCGGTAATCATGAGCTTTGGATTTGATAGTGTCGAGATTTATAAGAATCCTCATCAAAAACATAGCTACCCTATGAATGAATGGAAACACCTCCTCTTTGTGATATGACACCAATAATTGATTAAATGGACTATGTTTTCTTAGAGAATACGAGCATTCCCTTTCACACCTTTTGAATGGATAATGGTGAGGAGATCAAGAATACACCACAACCATGGTTCTCATCATGAAATATTTAAATTGATTCAATTATATGTTTCATTATCAACAATACTCCTATGCACTCTGACTCAAGTTAGCAAATGATTTTTCCTTTTCCATCCTTCACTTCAAATCATCAAAATATATATGCTCCACATTGTTGTCTCCAATGTTCAAGTATTCGAAACCAAGACTCGAAATGGAATCATATCCATAGAAGTGGAAATTCATTGTGTAAATTTGGGGTTTTATATTCCTTAGAATTATTTTGGGACTCAATAGGGAAAGAGCAACGGTATTCCGATATAGTTTACGAAAACTCAATATTTTGCATGGTTTTTTAATGGTTCGAATAGCTGAATTCTTGTTTAGGACATTTCAAGAGTAAAACAATTCCAAATCAAATGAGACTTGATTTTTAGAAATTTATTTCTGAGATGAAAATACGCTCCAAATTTGGTGACAATCCTCATCAAAAATAGTAAGAAATGGAAAAATAAGTTCTTGTTAGGAAGGAAGCTTGAAAAATGGGATTAATGGAGTATACAAAAAAATTCAATCTGTATTTTTGGGAGCAATACTTGTCTAAATGGATTGGTTTTGGTTCATTATAGAAGTATTAATTATGGGAACCAATTCTCTAAATTTGGTGAAAATATCTCACGAGGTTTGGGAGAAAATGGAAAAACAATTTCTAGTGCAAATGGGGTTTTTGAGTGGTTTTGGAGGTAGAAAGTGGTTTCACTCACAACTCATGCATTTATTCATTATATCATGTGTTTTATAGCTCAAAATTGATTTTTTTGTTTGACAAAGTTTGAGAAGCTTCCTCTATGTGAGTTTTGCACTTGACGAACCAAAACAAATTGAATGGTTTTAGTGAAACAAACTTGGAACAGCTGAAACCTTCAAGAGATACTAAAAAATAAAATACTAAACCATGTGCAATTATATTATAATCAACATAAAGGAATTTTAGAGATGATCGTGTGGTTAGAATTAGGGTGGGATTCTATCATGGGATCGAAAGATATAAGCAAAATAAGTTCTGGATGGGCTAGGGAACAAAGGTGTTTTTGGTGGTATAAGGGGTGCAATAACAAGATTATTTAGTGGTTTTTGTGCTAAAATTTATGTTTTAATGGAAATTTGGTTTTTGGGGGGAATCTAGTTTTGAATGTGTTTTACACATGGAGGTGGAGATTGGAATTTGTAAATGCAAAGTGAGATTTCCACCTAGTTTGCAAACCTCTCCTCCAAAATACACCTCCACTAGCATAGGGTGCACTTTTGGGCTGAAATTTCACCTCCAAATTTTTCCTAGGGAATATAGGAGACCAAAGTGCACCTAGGGTGGAGATAGTGGGACCCACATGCAAAAACCTCTTCATTTTGCATGTTTCCTCATTACCTTTTTCTTGTTTTTGGTTGACCAATGGGAGTGAAGCACACTTTCGGATGTGGAGATTCAAACCTGTAGAAGGAAAATTTCATTGCAGCTCCAAAATGCCCCCAAGCTCTCGTGAGTGCGTCAAATGCACTTAATGACATCATCAGCATAATGAGAAATTAGATCGTGGAGTGCACTTTTCACCCGGGGTCCAAACTTAATCTATTTGAGCCATATAATATATGATTTTGATTTGAAATAGGAAAAAATCCAATTAGAGAATTAAGAAAGTATTAAAATGATATCTTCATGAATTTTTAGTTTTCTCACCAATTTTTCTAGGAAGGTGCTCTCTTGAGATGAGTTGTTGAACAAGTTTTGAACAAGTATGAATTGAACCATCAATCGAGTCATGAAAGGGGCTTCAATGTGCTCAAATTGGCCATTTTTAGAATCCTAACTCCACTTGATGTGCTTGAAACCTTCAGTGTAAGTTCCTTTTCCGAAATATCATCTTGCTTCAATGTTGGGAAGGTTTCCTCTTTTAATGCTCCCAAAACTTTGTCTTAAAAATTTCATCATGTATTAGAATTTATAAGATTTATGATGACTGGGATATGATCTCCCAACATCACCGAGAGTTCCTAAAACATTTCTCAAAATTTGAACCTTCCATAGTGCACACATACTCATTTTCCTCAAAATGTTCTGGAGAGAAATCTTTCCCAATACCATTTTGAATCTCACATAATCTCTTGTAAACCATACTCTCACAAAGAAAAATATAATACCTTCCCATTTACTATAATCTAGGTTCTGAAACAATCTAAGACTCCTTAAACCTTTCCCAGAAGTTGACCTTTGAAAATAGGCCTTTTGACAATTTTGACCATTTTTGGAAAGTTTGACCAAAAAGGGGAAAACTTTTCAATAGGGTTGTCAAGTAAATTGCTGGACATTTTTCAGTCAATATGTAAACATCTAAGTATATACAAACTGAAATGTATAGTTTTCCTCAAACAGGCTAGATATATCACAATTTCCCCTTCACAACCTTTACACCATTTCAAGAACTATGAGCATTGTGTGCTCGATACCAAATGAAAACTTTTGTGCAAATATTCACATGACAATACTCAATAAACTCTTTGTTTCTTCATATTATTCATAGAGGATCACTTAACAAATATATTGGTGATAGTGCTCCTATAAACTAGGGTTAAACAACTAATTGACATCGCTATAATTAATCTTGAACTCCTATATATGTGAGTTGTTTATTAACAACTTCACATATATACCTAACTACTAATAAATGTATCTTTATATGATTTATATGTAACAACTCATTCACATTACAAATATTTAGTCAACCCACATATAATTATCTCACACAAATGTGAGCACTAAACAGAGTATTCCTAACATATCGACTTATCGAGATAGGGATACTCCTATTTTATTTTGACCCGCACACTCAAATTATTTATCACACACACCTTTAAAAAGGGGGCATTCATTGTTGTTTATTTTATACCTATAGATAAATTTCTTCGTTTAGTTACTGAGGTTTGCATAGGGTATAAGTCCTCTAAAATGTCTATAAACACAAAATTTGGGAAAAAAATTATATAGGTTCAAAAACATACTGAGAATAGTTAGTATCGTGCAAACATGCTTGACCCTCCCACACATTTCTACCTTGGGGAAGCCACTCTATATTTTCCTACAGTTTAATTATTTTCTTATAAATATAGATTTTGACATGATTTAAAACTCACTTGAAATGATTGAGAGCAATTTACGGGGGGCATGAATATTTCACTCCTTCTCCCGATTCGGTACTTAGTTTCAATTATAAATATAGTATTTTGGGGCATAGGTCTCCTTCTCTATCATTGATTTAGCATATTACACACTCCTACTCAATTATGTGACACATGGGGAGGGTATGGGGGCACCAATTCTCTTTTAAATTTTGTGTCTATATATATAATTGGGCCTACATCCATCTGTAATGGTTTGGTTCATGGGGTTATGAAAGGTATCGAAGGGATAATTTATTTGTATGCATTCCTTCCTATCCTTTTACATATTCAAAAAGGAAGATATCATGGTTATTAGAAACTTTGATACACTATCTTCTTCCTTAATGAGGTACTGCAGTGCCTCCCTCTTCTTCTCTCTCTACATTTTATTTGGTGTTGGGTTGTATGCACCCAATATTCCAGTTTCTCCTTTGGTATAATTGGGGATTGACCAACCCCAATCCCTCAGCAATTTTAATAATATAATTTGAATCTCCAAGTACAATCAAAGAATGGGAACTCTTCCCTCCACAAAAAAAAATAGGCGTATTCCTTACATGTTTTACATATCTTTAGTTCACTTTATGATTGTTCAAATTCTACATTTACATTTGACTTACAGTTCAGTTTCTCTTGTCAATATTGACTACATGTTGTTTTGTAGGTTTCACCATAGAGCATGCCAAAACCTACATATCTAGACAACAAAAACTCCTAGCAAATATAATGTGTGTCTACACACTCTGGTATTTTTTCCTGTAAGCATGTAATTTTCATTTCATACTTAAAGGAGGGAAAATGTAGACACTCAAATTTAGAAATTTACCCTTTGATGTCGTTAATTGTGATAATGTTCCTTTACTAGGACAAATATCCACATTATATGCCTGCTCAAGTACATCTTATTTTTATTTCCCAAATTACTTATTTCAACACATTGATGTGTCATCATATTTTAAATATAAACATAGAAAAATATTATTTCACCTATATTTATCATGATACATATTTCAAATTGCATGCATTATCACCCTATCCAAAGCTGTATCAGTCTAGTCGGGATGTGGAATTTTTTTCTATTCGATCTATACAGTCCTAGACTAACACATCCTCCAACTTTTATTTCAATTGAATTATCTTTTTGGGATCATTTCATCATGTTGGATCATCCTTATCATAACAATTTACCTTTGGAACCCTATATAAGCAAGTTATTATCATTTCATTTACTTATTTGACACTCTTATGAGATCTCATTACAAATACTAACATGAAAGGCACTCAAGAATCCCTAAATATTTCCACAATTGATGCATGTCCATTAGGAAGTCACTACTATATTTTAGAAGCACTAAACCATATCAAGAAGTATAGCTTTCCTCATTTACAATCATCCAAAGATCTAACTTCAATGTCTTAGCACGAGAAAAATCACCTCAAATTTTTTTCAAAGTGGTTCAAGTTATCAAACTAGTTACATCCTTATAAATATCACACGTTATGTGTGGTTTGGTTGGTACCGATGCAAGATCTTGGTACCATCCAAAAACTCCGTATCTACGATAGGGTCACCTACCAATCTTTGGGGATAGAGGGAAGGGGCCTTCACCTTTAGTAAATAGGAGATTCTTATTTGGAGTAGTTCCAATATATGTGGTGCATGATTAACTTCAACCAAAATACTAATTATTTTGTAAGGTTTTTGTAATGCCCCCATTCGGTGTGGACTCTTGTTTATGCTTCCTTGCCTGTTACAATGTTGAATGTGTATTTGAGTCCCCTTTTGATCATCGAGTGATTGTGATCTTGTTGCAAATTTAATGTAGTGTCCTTTTTTCCCATCGTACCTCCTGGTGTCGTGCGTTATGCTTACTCATTGTTGAGAGTGCCCGTAACATCTTTTCAAACATCCCCATTGTAGGCTTATCATATTATCGATTTTGTGGCTTTCTAGCAATGTTTTGTATTTAGGCTCTGTAGGATCTATTTTAAAATGCTTAGGGAATTTTGTTTTATTTTTTTATTTGCCTTTGGGTGTTTCGTGGGGCCTACGTGGCTTTGTGGGACCGCGAATTTGTTCAGGTGCTCTTGTAAGTTCTTTTATGTTTTTTTATTAATATATATTGTGTTTTCCTATAAAAAGAATAAAATCACTGTTTATAATTAGTGGGATTACCATGTATGATAGATATTTCTTTTATCCCATAAAATTTGATTAAGGAGGATCTTGTATGGTTAGTGGTGCCAAGGCTTGGAATGGGCTGCAAAAAAAGAAAATTTGAAATTTGAAACTTTAATACCTACCCACCAATTCCACTTGGACGAATAGGCCCCTCACGTATTTTTTGTTTTATAGATAATTTATTGGAAAAGTTATTAGAAGCACCCACATACCTTTCCCAATTTTGAAGGCACCTCACCGTATAATTCTCCTTGTTGGCCGCCTATTTCATTTATTGGTTTTATTAAAACTTACTAAGCTTGCGCATTGGGATACTAAATGCCAAACTTTGGTTATTGGTCATTTGGGATATTTTGTGAGAAAAATACAAACTAGAGGTTGGGAGGTAAGGCGTTGAAACCTTCATGCAAGAAATTCTTGTTCTTTGGTGTAAATACCCTCCCCTCCACTCTTTTGTGTACTCCCAACTATGCCAAACAAGGCCCGGATTTGAACATGGATGCCCACAAGCAGATTTGAGGATAAATTTTAATTGGTCCTTTGCGTATAAGCTTGGAACTCCCAATGCAAATGCAGTTCGCATGTTTTGGAACTCCTGCCTTGCCACATACCCTTGTTTGTGCAAAGAAAATGTGGTCATGAGAGGAAAGTGGACATCGAGAAAGCTTGTTATCTATGGAATTTCACCGATGTGGCTATTGCAGCCTTGCTTGGTGTATACGACTTGGGAAAGCATAAAAATAGGAATGATAAGCTACCCATTTCCAATGTGCTAAAATATAAAATCCTCACGAAAATAAACATTTTGTTTTTCGAAATTAGTGTTTATATTGTGTTTTTGTGAATTGTGTTGAGTCTTTGAGTAATCGTTGGTTACTTCTAGATTTTCTTATGTTTGTGGTTTTGGATAGCTGAAAATGTTTTTATTAAAGTAGAAATATTTCTTCAACATGAAATGAGTTTCCCTCTTTCTTGTAATTTAAATCTCTATAATGCTTTTATGAATGGATTCTTGCAATGCATGGTTGAGGTATTCTATGAGACTGTGTGGATGGATTTAGATTTATCTTTGTGGTGTTAGAAAGATCTTTGCATGGTAAATGGGCTTGGGGTTTATACTGGGCTGTATACACCAAAATGTTGTCCATGTTTATTTGGAATAATACCCATTGCAGGTGTCGTATGAAATGGTTATAAAATCCTTGTTGGTCTCTGTAAGTGGTCGAGTACCGAAATGGAATATATATATTGTTAAGAAGGAATTTTTGGTTGATAATTTGTTTTGGGTTGATAGAAGGCATATTTTATCTTGCTATAAATATTTAAACCCTTCTGGGATATACAGTTTCATAATTATTGTATCAGTAGGTCGACCCTCACTCAATCGAACCTTAACATTTTAATCACCCTTATTCGGACATATATGTAACATTTTTTTGTTTTTATGGGCTAAGATGAGTTGAGGTACATGTTTGAATTTGTTATGAGTATAGAAATTGGTAATTTGATTATAATTAGAGATTTGGATTTTTCAACCTAGTGATCTAACCAATGATGTCGATCCTCTCTCTTTTAACGAACCTTTCAATTTATTTAATTTACACTCTCCCTCTTCAAGGATCTATGTCATATCCCTTGTTTTTAGTGTATGGTAAATTAAAAAAAAAAACTTAGAAATTGGGGTCAATAAATTTTGGTTTAGACACAGTGTGTTTTGATTACGCTATTAGGTTCCAAATGGGACGGAAGCTTAGACTGTTAATATTGTTTTAAAAGGGCATGATTTATTAACAAAACCCTTATTTGACTCTACTCTCCTTAAGAGTAAAATTTTATAATGTTAATGGTCATTATGGTGTTATGTTGTGGGATGTTGATGATTCCATGTGTAGTCGATTTAATCAAGTATTGACATAATGTCTTGATGGGGTTAATGTAATATGTTTTATGGTTCATGAAAGTTATGGTATTCATCAACTTGATTAAGGTAACATGAATCTCCTTAATATGGTCAAATTGATTTTGTACTTCCTTTCCTGATGATTGACCTTTCATTACAAATTTACAATGATTATGATGGAAGGTCATGAATATATATTAATTGTTGTAAAATAAAAGAATAAAAAAAGGAAAAAAGGAAAAGAAAATATGAAATAGTTTGTTTATGTATCGAACCTAATGGTAGTAATTACATCGTTATAGAAAATCATTTGTGGAAGGATATCTATCTTCAGTGGTGTATTATGAGCTTAATCACTGCATAGGTTAGCATAAGTTTAGTGATGAAATGTAAGCTAAGGAGAGTTGTGAGACTGCTTTTTTTATAACGTTTATGATATTAGAAAGTGATTTGACTTCGGAAATTTTGACCAAGTCTAGATTCATGGTTATGTTCCTCAAGAATGGGAGGGTTATAAATCTAAAGTGTTATGAAACTTGGATGGATGTGTTTAGAATGCTAGCTTGCTTAATGGACTTTGGTAGTCATGAGGCTTGTCACTATTCTGGTCTTGGATATGTTTAGTAGGTAGGCTACTAGGCAATTCCTATTCGGACATTGATTGTCATCTTTTCCACTCATCTTTATTAGCTATGAAGTCACTTATTAGATAAGAGATAATGTTTGTGAGTTTGAATATCATATTTTCATCCATTCAACCTATATGATTACATGATGGAACTCTCTTCTACTCTCGTTATTTGTTCTAACTTATTAGGTCTATGGCCCTTCCAGGAATGATTATTGAACTATTGTTATTTTGGTGACTAACATCATGATTTGGTATATATATATATATATATATATTATTTTGACTTCACCTTGAGAATGTTGATTGATGGGTTGAACATTAGATTTTAATCACGTAATCCACTGGATTACATGATTGAAATCCTAATACTCTCTACTCTTTGTTTCTAATCTTATAAATTCCTTAGTCTTGTGTATTTGGTTGCAAACTTTTGTTGTTTCGAGATATTGATTTATAACTAAAACATATGGCTTCCTTATTAGTTGGTATGGTGAAAAGTATCTCTTATTTTCAGAAGTTGGTTATATGTTAGAGATTTGACCCATTTCTTGAAATAGAATGTTTTCTTTCATGATATGGTTAAATAGTAGCTTATTTTTATTATGAGTAGCCTTATCATGCTCAATTCTCGTGAACTAACCTAGGTTAATAATTGTGTAGATGGATTTTGCGGGTAGAAAAAGGAAAGACTGGTAGAAGTTGCATTGGTTCGATTATGAATTTCCTTCGTAAGAATGCTTAATATTTTGTAGATTTTGGAATGGTTTTTATAGAAAAGTATGGAGGGTTGTTGTTTGGGGCCTTCTATTTTGTGGAGTAATTTTGTCATAAACTTTCAGTCGAACACTAAAACTTGTAAGAAGTTCTTGTAAATGATTTATTTTGTTCGTAACTGGTTATGAATATTTTTATTGTAGAAACATTGTACCGTGTATAGTTTTCTCAATAAGTAATGGTAAACTCTTATTTTTGTTTTAAATGTTGTGTCATAACCCTTTTAGGACATAGTAAGAATGCAAATCTAAGAATAACAATAGGGTTGAATAATCCTTATAAAGGTTAAAATTATATATATATATATATATATATATATATGAATAAATTAATGCAACTATGATCTACTTGATAGCATTTGAGCCCTTAAGTGATCAAAGAGGAAATTAGCTTTTGAAATAAATATATATATATATTCTTTTTTTTTTTCCAAACTAAACTAATCAACATTATCCTTTATGGTGAATTCTTAAATGATCTTAAGGTGAAATCAATGATTAGTTGTTATAAGATAACAAGGTTATATAAGTAGGAAGGAAATTGTTTAAGAAACCCTTCAATCTCTCTCAATTGTTGAATGTAAATTGTTTTCCTTTGTCAAGATTAATCAAACAAAGTCTGAATGAAACTTTTGTTGGGGTTTGCACACCAGTTGTACAAATAATATATCATATCTAAGTATACATGTAAATAAAAGTGGATATTTTACGAAGAAATATATAAAACAAGACATATAAATCAACATCAGATTTAACGTGGTTCACCCAATATGGGCTACGTCCACCAAGAAACAAGATAATCTATTATCCAAAGCTTTGACAAGATATACAATGAAGATTTACAATCTTCCACACCTCTCAGATGTACAAGTACTTTCTTTCTCTCAATCTTTTGCTTCTCCTCCAAGAATTCTCTCTCTCACCAAATTTTGCAAGTTCTTCTTAATTCTTTTTAATACTTACTTCTAAACCCTAGATTTCATGCTTATATAGTCATTTATAGACTTAGGGCACTTAGCCATGCAATTACAATCAATAGATATACTTTAATGCTAAAAATAGATCTAATTCCCAGCATTAATTAAAACATCCTCACGCAGGTAACCGACGTCGGTTCTCCCTAACCGATGTCGGTTCCTCCTTGTCTAACCGATGTTGGTCCTAGGTGACCGATGTTGGTCTCTCCTAACCGATGACGGTTATTGTGTTTTCCAAAAAGTTTTACATTACATGCTAATCTGAAGTAATTGAGCTCCACAACTCAACAATCTCCCACTTGGAGATTAATTACTGCACCATACATGTACATCATCATTCTTGGATCCTTAGCTTTTTTCTTCCTCTTCAAGTCTCAGACTCGAAGACCAATAGAAGTGGAGTGTAGCTCCAACTTCTCCTTTGTTAATGGCTTTGTTAACATATCCGCAGGGTTCTCACTCATATGAATCTTTTCCAAATTCAACTGTCCATCCTCTAATACTTGCCATATGAAGTGATACCTCAACTGAATTTGTTTTGTTCTTGAATGAAATGTTGAGTTCTTTGCTAAATGAATTACACTCGACTATCTTTGAACAGTTTTACAATCATCTTGCTCCTTTCACAACTCTTCCATGAACATACTCATCCATATCATCTCCTTTCTAGCCTCTATATTTGCAACATACTCACCTCCGTAGTAGACAAAAGCCACAACCTTCTATAGTCTTGAAATCCAACTAATAGTCATCCCACCTACTATGAAAATATATCCAAGTAGTGCTCCTTCTACCATCCAAATCTCAGCCATATACGAATCAACATAGACATATAATGAAATGTTTGAACCTCCATAGCATAACTACATGTTAGATGTCCCTTTCAAATACCTGAGTATCCATTGGATTGCTTTCCAATGCTCTTTACCCGGATTGGTCATATATCTACTCACAACTCCCACTACATATGCAATGTTTGGTCTAGTACAAACCATAGCATACATGAGACTCCCAATCTTAAAGCATATGACACTCGTGTCATGTATTTTACCTCCTCATATGATAATGGACATTGATCTTTACTCAATTTGAAGTGTCTAGTCATATGTGTATGAACATGTTTTGCATTCTACATTTAGAACCTTTCTAACACCCTGTAGATATAATCCTCCTGAGACAAATACAATTTTTTATTTTTCTTGTCTTTGTGTATTTACATACAAATGATTCTTTTTACAGATCCTAAATCCTTCATAGAAAATGTGTGATATAACTTTCCCTTAAGCTCACCAATGTCCTGCATACTAGATCATGCAATAAGCATATCATCCACATACAGTAACAAAATAATATAGCTCCTATTTTCAAACTTCTTGAAATAAACACAATGGTTAGATCCACATCTCAAGTAACCATGATCATGCATAAAACTATCAAACCTCATGTACCATTTCCTTGGAGCTTGTTTAAGCCCATATAGGCTCTTTTTCAACCTGCACACTAATTTCTCCTTTCCCTTGACTTCATACCCAAGTGGTTGTTGCATATAAATATCTTCATCCAAATCACCATGAAGGAAATTCGTCTTCACATCTAGTTTCTCTAAATGAAAATACTCTACTGCAACTAACTAAATACAATACGAATAGAAGTCATCTTAACAATAGGAGAAAATATTTCACCAAAGTCAATACCTGCTTTCTATGCAAATCCTTTTACTACAAGCCTTTCCTTGTACCTTTTTGTCCACACTCTTCTTCTTTGATCCTGTAAACCCACTTATTTTGAAATTTCCTCTTACCTGCTGGCAACTTAACCAAATCCCAAGTCTAGTTTTATTCAAAGGAGTCCATCTCCTCATCCATGCCATGCTCCCACTAGACTTGGGTATTATCCCGCATAGATTCTTCAAATCTCTCTCGGTTCACCATTATCATCAATAATAAATAAAATAGATAAGGTGTAAATCTTTCTAGAGGTTTACTTACCCTTTGAGACCTTCTCGCATGAGTTTTGGGTACCGAAGGCTCAATCTGGACCTCCTGGAAATTTGTATCCAAATCTAATAGTGACCAACGCCGAGTCACCTCTAACCAATACCGGTTCTTCTAATTGATTACGTTAGCATAATTTAGCATAGGCATATTTATTGCATTTTATTGCATTGTCTTTTATTTAATAAAGTGTAACATGTGCACTCTAGTCTAGTGACGTGCATTCAATATTGTTATGTTGGATAACATTCAATATTGGTATTAGTAGTAATTACATGTGCATGTGATATGGGTCTTATTATCTCGTAGTTAGTGCTGTTAGGGTGTCATGTCTATCCATATGAGGTCATTCAATATCTATAAATATTACAGCTCTTGCATTGTTATGTCGATTTCATGATCAATAATATTTGTGAGGCTTCCGTCCCTCTTTGGTCATTGCAATCTTATTCTATTCTATCATTTGGTATCAAAGTTATACCATTATTATCATTTGGTATCAGAGCAGGTTCTATCCAAGCAAGGTTGAAGAGGAGCACTATTGGAGAGGATCCATTGGAGAAGAAGATTTGCATCAAAGGAGAGCCATTGAAGCATCTTGCAGCCTCCATTCCTTCCAAGCATCCCTCAACTAAAATTTGACCTATCCACTTATTTGGAAGGTAATTTTTTTATTAGTCATTGGCATAGCCAATTGATCTAACATATTGGTGGAATATTTCAGATTTGGAGATCTAAAAAAAAAAAAAATTGAAAAAAAAAAAAAAAGATTTGTGAAAAAAAAGAGATCTTAAAAAAAAGGAGAGAGATATTGAAAAAAAATTGCAGATCTATATAAAAAAAGATCAGATCTAAAAAAATCAGATACGAAAGTGGAGGTGTGAAGAATTCGGGAGCAAAAGTTGAAGCGATCCATCAACAAAATTCTAGCAGATAGCTCTTAGAAAAAGGGACGTAAATTTTTCATAAAATTTCGGATTGATGTGCTATTTTTTTGCTGGAAAGATAAAAGGAGGCGCACAACTTTTCAGTTTACATCATCTTCAGATTCAACATCTACATGTGACGAAAAGTCTATACAAGTCGAATCATTTTTTCTAAAAAATTAGATCTAGCTGGTAAATTGGTAAGATCTCAAAAACTATGATCCTGATTCTTCTAAAATTTTGTGGGTTTCAAGAAAACTATTGTATGATGCTGCTGTAAAAATTTTAGAAAAACTCAAATCATAGTTTGTGAGAAAAGGTGAAAACAATATTTAGATTGTTTGTTTGGAACAAAACAGTTAGCGGTTCAATTCCCACTCTCTCCATATTTTTTATTAAATTATTTTTTTGAAAAGTTGGAGAAATCACTAAATTTTGGGAGATTTCCAAATTTAGAAGCTCACCAAACACATTTAGAGCCACCGCTAAATTTAGCGGAAAAATACCTATTGGGGGGTTAAAAATATTTTTGGCCTAAATTGTGTATTTTGTGATTTTAGACCCTTTTTTGTAAAGAGGGGGACACAAAAACTTCATTTTGATGTACTTTTGGAGAATTTTGTACTAATCTTGGTGCATAAAGGTCAAAAAAAAGTGCAAATTTTTTATTTTATGTTTGGTTCTATCACACGAGATCTTTGATCTCATAGCAACGTTCGGTATATACGGTGCCTCTGGGAAGCACTTACGGGTGATGCCATCGCGACTACTACTGCACTTAATGCCTAACACAACTACCTAAATGTCGTCTAGGCATCGACCCTATAAAATCAACGGGAGTAATAAGGACACAATACACACACATTTGAGCCCTCCCATCTATTTGTGCTTGCACAAACCCCTCTCCGTACTGTCTACGTACCACGTACTAAATTATTTCACGTGTGTTAACACCTCTTTCTGTACTGACGGGTATATTGAAAGGGTGATCTTCTTCCACGTACCGATGGGTATATCGGAAGGGAGCGTATATAGAAAGGTTTGGTATATCGGCCTGACGGTATATTGAGAGGGAGACCATAAACCTGGAGTGATAAGAGCCTTACCCTTTGTCAGAAATTCAGAGTTTCAGAAATTCAGATTGCAGAAATGGGTGCACAAGCACCAAATTTCTTCTTGCCAGATTCACAACTGCTTAGAGGAGACAACTATGCTGCATGGAAACCGAAGATCAAGATGTTACTTGAGTTTGAAGACCTATGGACAGTTGTAGATGGAAAAACAACAAGATCACTTGATGATGGAAGACAACAAGTTCAATTTGATAGGGCCAATCAAAAGGCCAAGTTGATCATCTTGTTTAGCGTAACAGACGATGTGCAACCCCACATTAGAGATGCCACATCGGCCAAGGATGCATGGGATAAGTTGAGCACAGTCTATGAGGCAAAGAACAAGAATGCCATCCTCAACCTACTATCACAACTGCATACTCTCAAGTTCAAGCACAATGAGAAGGTTGAAGTTTTTTTGAGATGATTTGCTACTTTGAGGGCATCTCTATTGGCATTGGGAAAAGAGATAAGTGATGAAGACCTCATACCAATTGTGTTACGATCACTTCCTCCTTCCTACAGAATCTTTGTGACAACTATCAATATGAGTGAACACACAGTCACCTTTGAGAAGTTGGTCAATCTACTCCAACAAGAAGAGGCAATGAATAACAAAGATCATGAAGATGAGCAAGCACTATCTTTCAATCATAAAGGAAAGGGGAAATTTCAGTCCAATCACAAGAAGTCCCAAAAAAATCAAAGTCAACAAAATCAAAGTCAACAAGACAACACCAAGAAGTGTCCCATTTGCAATAGAGGGGGACATGACATCAAATATTGTTGGTACAATTCCTACAAAAAGGGTTCATCAAGCAATTCAAAACCCAACAACCAATAGGGTAACAACAATTCAAATAAAGGGAAGTCCAACAACAACAACAATCAAGGGCAGAAAAATGGTAATTGGCAAAGAAAACCCAAACAACAAGGGTACATTTCCGAACATGAGGATGATTCAGATGAAGGACACCACATGTATTCTGCTCAATTTGATGAAGAAACCAAGTCCACACAAGATATCTGGTATGTTGACTCAGTGCAACTCGACACATGACTGGACGCAAGGATTGGTTCTACACACTACATGACTCACCTAACAAGAACCATGTGTCATTAGGTGATGACTCATCATACAGTGTCAAGGGGATTGGAAACATTTCACTACCTCTTAGAAAGCATGACTATAAAATCACAAATGTATTATATGTGCACAGGTTGACCAAGAATTTGCTATCGGTTAGTCAACTCCTTGATCACAACTAAAGTTGGATTTTGACAAGTAATAATGGAGAAAAAGTGTGCTTGATAAGAGATAAGTCAAGAGGTTCCAAGATTGTAGCAAGAGCCTCCAATGCGGGACGCATGTTCCAACTTGATTTTGTCCACAAGGATGATCAAGCTTTAGTGGCCAAAGACACACAATCTACAGAACTATGGCATCGCAGATATGGTCACATCAGTTTGGCTATCTCTAAACACTTCAAAAGGGCAACATGGTGAAAGGATTGCCTACACTCAAGCACAACACTGAAAAGTGTCACAATTGCCTAGCTAGAAAGTGACACAAATTACCCTTCCAAAAGAACACATATAGAGCTAAGGGAAAGCTTTATTTGGTGCACACCGATCTTTGCGGACCCATGTAACCAAGTTATTCTAGATGTCAATACTTCATGCTTTGTGTTAATGACTACTCAAGAAAGATGTGGATATATTGTCTAAGAAACAAGAGTTAAGCCTTTGAGACATTTCAGAAGTTCAAAGAACTTGTTGAGAATGAAGTTGGTCGTAAGATCAAAACTCTCCACTTAGATCGAGGGGGAATTCATAAGCAATGAGTTCAAGACTTACCGGAAGCTCATGGGATTTCGACAAATGCCTCCTACTCACACCATAGCGAGAATGGTATAGTTGAGAGAAGGAATCATACTATCATGGAAATGGTGTGATGTATGATTGATGACTCAGGTTTAACAAAGACATTTTGGGCAGAAGCTGCAAGAACTGCAGTCTATTTGTTGAACAAAGTGCCCATAGTAGCTCTTGAAGGAGTGACACCTCAAGAAGCATGGTCAAATCGGAAACCATCAATTGCACACCTAAGAGTATTTGGGTGTAAAGCTAGCATGCACATACCCAAGAAGAATAGGAACAAGTTGGATATGAAAGCTGAGAAACTGATATTCATTGGATACAATGAAGAAGCACTTGGGTACAGATTATGGGATCCGAAAGCAAAGAAATTATACACAAGTAGGGATGTTGAGTTCTTTGAGAAGAAACAAGTAGATGCTCCACTCAATGACTCAACAAACATGCAGAATACACCTCTTGTGAAGACAGAATTTGATGTTCCCACTGAAGATGACAGTGATGAATTAGATGATGGTGAAAACTTGGATCCACCACAATCCTTGATGGAATAGCTAAGAAGTTACTTAAATGGTATACTCAATTAATAAGAGATGTAAATTTGGATGAAGCACCTAGCACATCATCCAATCACGGACCTAGAACTTGCAGTCAAGCTCATGAAGAGGTCAATTATGCCCTATGAGTAGAGTTGTTGAAACAGATTGAGCCATCTACGATTCGGGAAGCCCTACAATCAAAATCTTGGAAAGATGCCATGGATTCACAAGATATCGATCGGTGATGAAGAACAACAAATGGCAACTTCTCGACCTTCCACCGGGAAGAAACCCATTGGATGCAGATGGATATTTAAGACTAAATACAAATCAGATGGGACTATTGACTTGTATAAGCAAGGCTTGTAGCAAATGGGTATGCACAATAAGAAGGCATTGATTATGAGGAGAATTTTCTCCCACGGCCAAGATCAAGACAATCGGGATGATCTTTGCTCTAGCTACACAATTTGGTTGGAAAGTCCACCAAATGGATGTGAAAATTGCCTTTCTTAATGGAAATTTGCAAGAAGTCTATATGACTCAGCCAGAGGGTTATGTAATACCAGGAAAAGAGATGATGGTATGCAGACTCATAAAATCTCTATATGGCCTAAAACAGGCACCCCGGGCATGGTACATCAAAATTGATGAGCATCTCATAAGTCATGGATTCGAAAGGAATCCTTATGACCCCAATCTCTACCTCAAAAATCAAGGGGGGGAGATTGTCATTGTGTTTTTTATGTCGATGATCTAGTCATTACAGGCATTTCTGTGAAGATGATCGATGCAACAAAGAAGGATTTTAATCGATCGTTCGACATGACAGATCTCGGGCTCATGCACTATTGTCTTGGGTTGGAATTATGGAAAAAAGAGAATCATATCTTTGTGTCATAGTTGAAATACACCAAGACAATGCTCGAGAAATTTAGGATGATGGATTGCACTCCTATTGCTACACCTATGGAAGTGAGACTTCAGTTATCTCGTTCCGATCCATCACCACCGGTGAATGCAACTCTCTATCGGCAGTTGATCGGGAGTCTCATTTACTTGACATATACTAGACTAGATATCAGCTTTGCAGTCAGCTATTTATCACACTTCATGCAAGAACCAAAAATATGTCATTGGAAAGCAGCAAAGAGAATATTGAGATATCTAAAGGGTATAGTTGACCTTGGTCTAGAGTACAAGAAGAACGACAATTTCTTCTTGACTGGATATTCAGATTCAAATCATGCAGGAAACATGGATGATAGGAAGTCAACATCAGGATTCATCTTCTTTATGGGATCTGGACCGATATCATGGGGAAGCAAGAAATAGAACTTTGTTTCCCGCTCTTCTCTGACGAGTATCGAGCTGCAAGTGAAGTTGTTTGTGAAGCAATATGGCTACGCCGAATACTGGAAGGAATTGGTATACCACAACAGAAATCTACTCCAATATATGTTGATAATGAAGGAGTTCTGAAGCTTGTTTACAATCCAGTATTTCATGAGAGAACCAAGCATATTGAAGTACAGGTTCATTTCATACACGAGCATGTCTTGAAGCACAACATACAGCTCCAGTTATGTCCTACAACCGAATGAAGGCGAGATGTTTTCACTAAGTCACTTGCACGTGACAAATTCACACTGTTCAGAGAGTTCCTCTCCACTTCATTGGAAACTATGCAAAATTAAGGGGGGGAATGTTAGCATAATTTAGCATAGGCATATTTATTGCATTGTCTTTTATTTAATAATGTGCAACATGTGCACTCTAGTCTAGTGACTTGCATTCAATATTGTTATGTTGGATAACATTCAATATTGGTATTAGTAGTAATTACATGTGCATGTGAGATGGGTCTTATCATCTCGTAGTTGGTGCCTACTATGGTGTTATGTCTATCCATATGAGGCTGTCTAATATCTATAAATATTACAGCTCTTGCATTGTTATGTAATCTGATTTCATGATCAATAATATTTGTGAGGCTTCCGTCCCTCTTTGGTCATTGCAATCTTATTCTATTCTATCATTTGGTATCAAAGCTATACCATTATTATCAAATTCCAATCGAGGGTAAACCAACACCGGTTCTTTGTGTAACCGTATAAGTAATACTTTTAAATCGAGAGATCATTTTCATTCAAAACTTCTCAACAGTTTATCCTTGAGTACCAAAATTTGATCTCTGTACATTATTTTTTCATTCCATTCAACATCACGACTCCTAATAATTTTATAATTATCTAAATTCCAAAAACAGAAACCGAAATCACAGATCCATAACCAATAAAAGTGCACCTCTTGGATTTTGTATCAACTTTTTTCTATTTTCCTTATCAACACGCACAAAATCTTCTAAACCAAAAACTTTAAGAATACCTCTTTTCCAATCCAATATTCCTCTGGTATTTCTTCATCTAGTGAACTTGAAGTCCCACTTTGTTAATCAAATAAACTGATGTATCAACTGTTTCTGCCCAAAACTGCAAAGTCAATCCAGAATGTATCCTCGTACTTATAGCACATTCCATGATTATCTTGTTCATTCTTTCTACAACACCATTCTCCTATGGTGTTCTTGGAACCGTTATTTCTCTACGTATCCCATTCACTGAACAATAATCATTGAAATCCTTTCTACAATATTCACCACCATTGTCAAATCTAAAGCACTATAACTTAGAATTTGATTCATTCTCAACAAGGGCTTTCCATCTTTTAAAAGTCTCAAAAACATCATATTTACATTTAATACAATAAACCCATACCTTTCTTGTAGCATCATCAATGAAAGTAACATAATACTATGATCCTCCATGAGAAGCTACCTAAAATTTGGTCCCCACACATCCGAGGGTACAAGCTCCAAATTCTGATCCTTCTTAGTTGCCCTAACTTTGAAAAATCTCAAACTTTTTACTTTCCAAAGACACAATGCTCACAAAAATCAAGATCTAAATCTTTTAAATATGATAACTTACCCTTAACCTTTAAGATCTCGTATTTTTTTTACTCATATAGCCTAGCGGTTACGCCACATGCATGCATTTGAATCTGAAGTAGATAATGTAGAAAAGGAATCAGTAACACAAGTAGATAAATATAACATTCCTACCTTCTTACCTCTTGCCACAACAAAATCACCCTTGGTGACTTTCCAAGAGTCTCTTGTAAAAGTAACCATGCAACCAGATTCACCTAGTTACCCTACAGAAATAAGATTCCTCCTGAGGCTTAGCACATGCCTCACATCTTTCAATACCCATGTATTTCTATTCTACAATTTTAGATTGACTTCCCCTTTACCATTAATACTACAAGGTTCATCATCACCCAAATAAACATGGTAAAAATTGTCTTGGACGTAATTTTGAAATAACCCTTATTAGGGGTTGCATAGAAAAAGCTCATGAATCTAAAACCCATGATTCAATTCTATTATCTAAAGAAAGAATAAGAGCATCTTGCATTACCTATGATGTAGCAAGATTTGATTCTTTACCTTTTTCTGGTTGTTAGTTCTCTTTTTCCTTTGACCAAAAATCTTTCTTTTCATGTCCTTTCTTTCCACATTTCCAACAAGTAATTCCCTTACTTCTGGATTTAGATTTGTTATCCCTTGAATTTGATTTCCCATTACTCTTATTCTTGGATCTCTCATTTTACTGCCCATGTTTCTACATTCAAAGCGTTCCCCAGATGATGATTCCTCTATACTTTTCTTGCGAATTTATTCATTCAATATTATACTAACCACATCATCAAACTTCAAAATATTATTAGCATATGTTGTATTACTAACAGTCATTACCAAGTTATCCCAACTATTAGGAAAAGAACATAAGAATAAAAGTGTTTTCACTTCATCATCAAACGGTATATCAACCAATTTTAAATGATTTACTGTGAGATCTAAAATCATTCAAATGACTAGATGTAGATCCACCTTCATGAATCTTATAACTAAAAATTTTCTTCATCAAATAAACTTTATTTGAAGCACTAGGATTTTCATATAAATTAGCAAGAGATTTCATTAACCCTGTCATAAAAGTCACTTCTATAATATTGGAAGCCATGGATGCTGTCAGACTCAATCTTATAGATCTCAAAGCCTTTCTATTAAGAATCTTCCATTCTTCATCAATCATCTTCATAGGTCTAGACTTCTCATCCAACGGTAAATACAAATCTCTTTGATACAGATAATCCTCAATCTGCATCTTCCATAATTGATAATTTCGGTTGTCAAACTTCTCTACCTTGTATTTGTTTTCTTCTACCATTGTTGTAGCTCCCACTCAATCAAAAAACCCTTTGTGAGTAAATCTGTCAACACACAAAACCCTCAAACAAATCTTTGATACCAGTTGTTGGGGTTAGCACACGGTTGTACAGATAATATATCATATCTAAGCATACATGCAAATAAAAGTGGATATTCTACCAGAAGAAATATATAAAACAAGAGATATAAATCAACACCAAATTTAACGTGGTTCACCTAGTGTGGGATACGTCCACCAAGAAACAAGCCAATCTATTATCCAAAGCTTTGACAAGATATACAATGAATATTTACAATCTTCCACACCTCTCAGATGTATAGTACTTTCTTTCTCTCAAGCTTTTTCTTCTCCTCCAAGAATTCTCTCTCTCACCAACTTTTGCAAGTTCTTAATTCTTGTTAATACTTACTTCTAAACCCTATCTTTCATGCTTATATAGTCGTTTATAGACTTAGGGCACTTAGCCATGTAATTACAATCAATAGATATACTTTAATGCTAAAAATAGATCTAATTCCCGAGAGTTAATTAAAACATCCTCGCATTACAGGTAACCGGCGTCGGTTCTTCCTAACCGATGTTGGTTCCTCCTTTCCTGAATGATGTTGGTCCTAGGTGACTGATATTGGTATCTCCTAACCGATGGACGGTTCTTGTGTTTTCCAACAAGTTTTACATTGCATGATAATATGAAGTAATTGAGCTCCATGACTCAACAAATTTTAACCAATCTTAATAAATTCTTAGCTAAATAAAAGGATGGCTAATAGGATGGCTAATGAGACCCTGAAGCTAAATTATTTTTGACATGTTTCCCTTAACCCTTACCTTGGTTCATTGTAATATTTCTTAAGTAATGTTAAACTTTTGATCCTTGCACAAAGAAGATTATTGTTCCGAACCGAAAATGATACTTTCCCTCAATCGGAGCTTGTGCTTGTCACCTTTGTAATAGAGGTGTGGAACAAGTTTCAGTGGCTTGAGTAAGATTAATTAACCTTGTGAGAAAGGAAAAATGTTCTTAAATCAATTAAGCAAGTTATTGACACATTATAGAATGATTCTCCTTTAGAAAACTTGATCTTAATCTAATCAGTCAATAGTATAAAAGAAAGAAGTTCACCTTTGTAAGAAGAATTTCTCGAATCATAACATAAATCTTATAGATCATAAAGTCAGGTCTTGAAAGATGTTTCTGGTAAATGCATAACCTTAAAATATTTCACACTGTGGGATGTACTTAATTGTAACTTTTTATTGTAGTTGGTCTATTATGTTGTGCCTTGTCGAAGAGTAAAGTGAATTTTTCATGATGGGTGTTGTATGATTCCTTGTTGCCTATTTGACATATATTGTGTCTAGATTGTTGAGAGTCGATAGTATCTCAATATGGTCATTTGTGTCATCGTGTAAACTCCAAGTAAGTCAAAAATAAAATTATCCAAGTTTTGGTTCGTATTTGTGTGTGTTTTATGGGTGTTACACTTGGTATCAGAGCGGAGGTTCATGCTCTCAAACCTCTGGGACGGATTGGAGTTGTGATGGTGTTACCTGATGGTGTTGCATGTTTGTGGTGGATATTAGAAGAGTAATGTGATATAATTGTGATGTGAACTATGTCGTAATTGTGATATTGTGAGCGCACATGTTGTGTATGTCACTTAGTGCGTAACTTTTGACATGTTGATATGTTGGAGATGAGAGTATTTTATCTCCTTTTCAAGAATTCAATGATAATTTGAGTGTGAAACATTGTTTTGTTGTGTGTGGAAGAAATGTGATTGTTTATTTCGGAGTGTTGGATCCTTTTGGCATTTGTGATGTGTGGGTGTGTTGATATGTTGTATGACAAGGTTGGTTGTAGTGAACTGGATTTCTTAATGATGTCATTATCATTTGTGTAGAAATGTGTGTATTTCCATGTATATGGTAGTTGATTGTATGTTGTAATTGTGCTCATCATAATTATAATTCATGTAATATGTAATGATTCATGTCGTGATTTAGGGAAATATGGTGGGTATATGATCCCTATCGTACAATGATTGCACTTTGGGTGCAGCATGTGGTGATGTGGTGTGTTGTAAACCGTGAATGTTATGTATGTGATTTACCCTATTTTTGTACCATGTGAAGGCACTATGTTAATATGCGTGAAGTACCATTGTGTAGTATTGTGCATACGTGTTATGTTGTGAACCTTACGCTAACCGACCCTGAGGGAAATCGGTAAAAGTGTATGTTTGGAGTGAGGAATCATGTACCATGGGCCAATAACTCAAGCTGACCTTTGGTTTTGTAGATGACAACCTATGCTTCTTTCCTCTCTCCTTATGTGGTTGTTGTATGGATGCAACCTAAGTGTAGTTATGACTATGTTTAGCCTTGTCGAAGTGGTGGCAGGATGATTCAGATAGAGATGATGACAGTTGTATTATTGATATGTTATTTTATGAGCTGAGGCTCGATGTTCGAGTGCCGAAACTTGTTGAGTACCCCCTTGGTGGCTAGATAAGGCCACATAGTCATCGTAATGTGTTATTCTTATATATGTATTTTATTTGTAAATTGAACTTTTTATTTTATTTCTGCAAGGACCAGCAATTTTCTTGATTGTCATGTTTTATATTTTAGGAATTTCTTGGGTTATAGTACTAATATGCAAATTTTTGCACTAACTATCGCTATTTGGCCATTTGTTTTCTTAGATTTGGATCTTTTAAATTTTAAAATTTTACCACTTTTCCCAAGGCTTGTACTTTGCCACTGGGCATTTGAATCAGATTTTTATGTTGGTTCTATTATCGTGATTTGTGTATTAGGGTCATGGGATGCACCATGGAATGGTTGGACCTATGGGCCCACTTCATTGTATGGGGGTACACCCCAAGGAGTTACAGATAACTAGTGGGTTGTTGAACCACGAGTTATTATGTCACTTGGGTTAGGGGTGCCTTGACTTTATGTGCCTATGGTCATAGGGAAAACGGCCTCTTTAGGGAGCGAAAAGGAAAAATTTTTTATTTTATGGTTGAGTGAGGCATGAGAGATTGAGGGATGCATAAGAGGGAGGGACACATAAGAGACTTGAGGGAGGTATAAGAGATGAGGGAGGCATAAGATATTTGTGTGTGTGATTGATGTTTGGGAGGCATCTAGAGTTGTTATGATGTTTTGGTTGTGGTGTTATGATGTATGTGTTACGCAAGTATGTTGGATATGTTGTGTGATGTTATGGATATGGTTTTGATGCCCTTTTTGACACTATGTACCTATAGCTATTTTTTTGAGTTATGTGAAATCTTCATCTGTGGAATTGTGGAAATTTTTGGTTGTTGTAGTACACTTTTGTTCAAGTATTATATGTCAATCATAGATGTATGAAAAGTATTATGTTATGTAGATCGTGCATGATCCCTTCCATAATTTGGTTAAGCTCTTGTGGTGTGGTACCATCATGAAAGTATGTAAAATTGTGTTTGTAAATCATTAGTGTTGTGTATGACCCTGGTAGGGTGTTGTGATTGTAGTTCATGTTGGGTACCCACAAGAATGAATAAACTAAAATTCTACAACAATGAAATTTTAAAGAACTTGAATTAAGAATAATGTAAATGGAAAGAGTCTAATTAAATAATGAATAAGAGGGAACTGCCAATCTTCATAGAAATTTGAAATTTAAAAAAAAATCTGCCAAAATGTTTCTAAAGCCACCCCGTGGTCATGCTTTAACGACATTTTTTTAACCATAGGGAAAACTCTTGTTTTTTTTTCCTTGTTGCTCATTTTTTCCCTTGATGTTATGTGTTGCATCGAGGATGATGCTTTCTTAAAGGAGGAGAATGTAATGCCCCCCATTCGGTTCGACTCTCTTTCTACTTCCTTTCCCCCTGTAACCATTGAATGTGTATTTGAGTCCCCAATTTGATCATTAGGTGACTTTGCAATCTTGTTCCAAAGTTAATGTAGTGTCCTTTTTTCCGTCATACCTCTTGTTGCCTTGTTATGCTTGCTCGTTTTTTAGAGTGCCCGTAGCATCTTTTTAAAACATCCCCATTGTAGGCTTATCATATTATCGATTTTCCATTTCTAACAACGTTTTGTATTTAGGATCTAAATAGGATCTATTTTAAAATTTTATGGAATATTTTTTTTATTTTCCTTTGGGTGTTAAAAGGGGCCTATGTGGCTTTTAACCATGTTTTTTTCAAAGTGCGCTCTTGTAAGTTATTTTATATTTTTTAATTAATATATATTGTGTTTTCTATAAAAGAATAAATGTTTATAATTGGTGGGCTTCATGTATGATAAAGAGAAGTTTTTATCCCATAAACTTTGATTAAGAAGGATCTGAATGGCTAGTGGTGCGCTAAGGCTTGGAATGGGTAAAAAAAAAAGAAAATTTTGAAAATTTGAAACTTTAATACCTCACCACCAGCTCCACTTGGTCGACTAAGGGATCCTCACATATGTTGTTTTTTTTAGCTAATTTAATGGAAAATTTATTAGATGCACCCACATACCTTGCCCAATTTTGAAGGCACCTCACTATATAATTCTCTTTGTTTCACTGCTGTTTCATTTATTAGTTTTATTCAAACTTACTCGGCTTGCACATTGGGAGACTAAATCCAAACTTGGGTTATTGGTCGCTTGGGCTATTTTGTGAGAAAACTATAGGTGAGGTTGGGAGGTAAGGTGTTGAAACCTTCATGCAAGAAATTTTGGTTTCTTTGTAAATACCCTCCCTCCACTTGTAATTTGCCGCGTACTCCCAACTATGCAAAGAAGGCTGGATCTAGTAACATGGATTCCCGGTGAGGTAGATTTGAGGAGAAATTTTAATTGGGCCTTTGCATATAAGCTTGGAACTCCCAATACAAATGTAATTCATAGGTTTTGGAACTCTCTGCATTACCGCACACCCATGTTCGCGTGTAAAACAAACGTGGCCATGAGAAGAAAGTGGAAGCCTGAGAAAGCTTGTTAGAGTGAATTTTCTCCCGAGGATGTGGTTTCACAACCCCTTGCGTGGATGCGACTTGGGGAAAGCATAAAAAATAGGCATGATAAGCTACCCATTTCCACAATGTGCTAAAATCTAACAATCCCCGAAAAGAAACATTTTTTTTTCTAAAATAGGTGTTTATATTGTGTTTTTTTGCAGATTGTGTTTATCTTTAAGATTAATAGTTTGTTACTTACGAATTTGCTTCTATTTTTGGTCTTCTAGTAGTTGTAGATGTTTTTATTAAAGTAGAAATCTTTCTTCAACATGAAATGAGTTTCCCTCTTTCTTGTAATTTAAATATCTATTATGCTTTTATGAATCAATTTTTGCAATGCATGGTTGAGGTATTCTATGAGACTATGTGGATGGATTTAGATTTATCTTTTGGCGTTAGCAAGCTCTTTTAATGGTAAATGGACTTGGGGTTTATACTGGGTTATATACACCAAAATGTTTTCCTTGTTTTGTTGGATTAATACCCATTATAGGTTCATATGAAATGGTTATAAAATCCTTTGTGGGTCTTTGTAAGTTTTCAAATACCCAAAAGGGATATATATATATATATACTTGTTAAGAAGGAAGTTTGGGCCGATAATTTGTTTTAGGTTGATAGAAGACATCTTTGATCTTGCTATAAATATTTAAACCCTTCTAGGTTATACGGTTTCATATTTATTGTATCGGTAGGTCAACCTCACTTTCATTTGATCCTTAATGTTTTAATCACCCTTATTCGGACATCTGCGTAACATTTTGTTGTTTTGGTGGGCTAAGCCAAGTTAAGGTGCATGTTTGAATTTATTATGAGTATAGAAATTGGCAATTTGTTTATAATTAGGGATTTTGGTTTTTCAACCTAGTGATCTAACCAATGATGTCGATCCTTTCTCTTTTAACAAACCTTTCAATTTATTTTTTTACACTCTCCCTCTTCGAGGATTTTGGCATATCCTTGTTGTTTATTATACGATAAATTAATAAAAAAACAAACCGAGAACTTGGGGTCAATAATTTTTGGTTTAGACACTGTGTATTATGATTACGTTGTTAGGTCCTGAATGGGACGGAAGCTTAGACTGTTAATATTGTTTTAAAAGGGCATGATTTATTGACATAACCCTCATTTGATTCTACTCTTCTTAAGAGTAAAATTTGATAATGTTAATGGTCTTTATGGTGTTATGTTGTGGAATGTTGATGATTCCATGTGCGGTCAATTTAATCAAGTATAGACATAATGCCTTGATGGGGTTAAGGTAATATGTTATACGGTTCGTGAAAGTTAAGGTATTCATCGACTTGATTAAGGTAACATGAATCTCCTTAATATGGTCAAATTGCTTTTGTACTTATTTTCCTGATGAGTGACTTTTCATTACAAATTTAAAATGATTATGATGGAAGGTCATGAATATATATTAATTGTTTTAAAACAAAAAAAAGGGAAAAGAAAATATGAAATAGTTTGTATATGTATCGAACCTAATGATAGTAATTACATCATTATAGAAAATCATTTGTGGAAGGACATCTATTTTCAGTGGTGCATTATGAGCTTAATTCACTACATAGTTTAGCATAAGTTTAGTGATGAAAAGTAAGCTAAGGAGAGTTGTGAGAATTTTTTTATAACGTTTATTATATTAGAAAGTGAGTTGACTTCAGAAATTTCAACCAAGTCTAAATTCATTGTTATCTTCCTCAAGAACGAGAGGGTTATAAATCTAAAGTGTTATGAAAATTGGATGGATGTGTTTATAATGCTAGCTTGCTTAATAAAATTTGGTATTCATGAGGCTTGTCGCTATTCCGATCTTGGATATGTTCAGTAGGTAGGCTGCTAGGCAATGCCTATTCCAGACATTGATTTTCATCTTTTCCACTCATCTTTATTAGCTATAAAGTCACTTATTAGATAAGAGATAATGCTTGTGAGTTTGAATATCAGATTTTCAGCCATTTAACCTATATGATTACATGATGGAACTCTCTTCTTACTCTCGTTGTTTGTTCTAACTTATTAGGCCTATGGCCCTTTTGGAATGATTATTGAACTATTGTTATTTGGTGACTAAGATCGTGACTGGTATATATCTTTGACTTCACCTTGAGAATGTTGATTGATGGGTTGAACATTAGATTTCAATCACGTAATCCACTGGATTACATGATTGAAATCCTAATACTCTCAACTCTTTGTTTCTAATCTTATAAATTCCTTAGTCTTGTGTATTTGGTTGTCAGATTATTTGTTGTTTCGAGATATTGATTTATAACTAAAACATATGGCTCCCTTCTTAGTTGGTATGGTGAAAAGTATCTCTTATTTTCAGAAGTTGGTTAGAGGTTAGAGCTTTGACCCATTTCTTGAAATAGAATGTTTCCTTTCATGATATGGTTAAATAGTAGTTTATTGTTATTATGAGTAGCCTTATCATGCTCAGTTCTCACAAACTGACTCACGTTAATAATTGTGTCAGATGGATTTTATGGGTAGAAAAAGGAAATATTGGTAGAAGTTACATTGGTTCTGATTATGAAGTTCCTTAGTAAGAATGCTTAATATATTGTAGATTTTGGAGTGGTGTTTGTAGAAAAGTTTGGAGGGTTGTTTCCTGGGGCCTTTTGTTTTGTGGAGTAATTTTGTCATAAATTTTCAGTGAACACTAAAACTTGTAAGAAATTCTTGTAAATGATTTAGTTTGTTCACAACCTGGTTATGAATATTTTTATTGTAGAAACGTTGTACCCGTGTATAGTTTTCTCAATAAGTAATGGTAAACTCTTCTTTTGTGTTATAAATGTTGTGTTGTAACCCTTTAAGAACATGGTAACAATGCATTCTAAGCATAATAATAGGGTTGGATAATCCTTATAAAGGTTAAAATATATATATATATATATGAATAAATAAATGTATATATATATATATATATATATATATCCCTTTTTTCCCAAACTAAACTAATCAACATTATCCTTTTATGGTGAATTCTTAAATTATCTTAAGGTAAAATCAATGATTAGTTGTTGGAAGATAACAAGGTTATATAAGTAGGAGGGAAATTGTTTAAGAAACCCTTCAATCTCTCTCAATCGTTTAAAGTAAAAAAATTCCTTTGTCAAGCTTAATCAAGCAAAGTCTAAATGAAACTTTTAACCAATCTTAAAATTCTTAGCCTCAATAAAAGGCTGGTTAATAACTAATGAGACCCTGAAGCAGAATTATTTTTGACCTGTTTCCCTTAACCCTTGCCTTGGTTCATTGTAATATTTCTTAAGTAATATTAAACTTTTGATCCTTGCACAAAGAAGATTATTGTTCCAAACCTAAAATGGTACTTTCCCTCAATCGGAGTTTGTGCTTGTCACCTATGTAATAGAGGTGTGGAACAAGTTTCAGTGGCTTGAGTAAGATTAATTAACCTTGTGAGAAAGGGAAAATGTTCTTAAATCAACGAATTAAGCAATTTATTGACACATTATAGAATGATTCTCCTTCAAAAAAATTGATCTTAAGCTAATCATTCAATAGTATAAAAGAAATAAGTTCACCTTTGTAAGAAGAATTTCTCGAATCATAACATAAATCTTCTAGATCATAAAGTCAGGTCTTGAAATATGTTTCTGGTAAATGTGTAACCTTAAAATGTTTTACACCGTGGGATGTCCTTAATTGTAACTGTGTATTGTGGTTGGTCTATTATGTTGTGCCTTGTCGAAGAGTAAAGTGAATTGTTCATGATGGGTGTTGTATGATTCCTTGTTGCCTATATGACCTATGTTGTGTCTAGCTTGTTGAGAGTTGGCAGTAGCCCTTTCTGGTCATCTGTGTCATCGTGTAAACTCCAAGTAAGTCAAAAAAAAGTTATCCAAGTTTCGATGTCTTATTTGTGTGTGTTTTTGTGGGTGTTACATTTTCCACTCATGGTTAGGGTTTGAGTTTGGTTCAAAAGATTCAAATGGATTAACAATTGTATGAACACTTCGGGTTTGATAATGACATGCATTTTTCAAGAAAGTGAAGGGCATAGGAAGTTACAAATCCGCACACTAAGCAAGTCCAAAATCGTAAAATAGGGTCAAGACCATAAAACCATTTCTAGAAGAACTATATGGTTTCATAATAGGGAATTTTCCAGCAATAGTATCAATAAAAAGTATATGCAAATTCATTATTCTCTAATTCTTCAAATATTTACAACCATTTGTCTCATGTTTCACTCTATATAACTAAGTGCATCTCTCCTCTTGTGTTTTTGAGATTATAGGATATCATTATCACTAGTTACAATTATTAATGCGTTGTTCAAATATCACATGCTTAATGTTAGAAATTAATTAATCAAAATAACCCCTCTAAAAAACCTTACATCTTATCTTAGTGCATGCATAAGATGATTAATTTAATTAGGGTGTAAATAAGTATTAAGGACTTGTCAATGTAACCATAGAGACTATTTGGATCTGTCATAGCTTGTTAGAGTTGTCCATTGAGTAGAATTAGCCTATTATCATGTAGTGTAAAAACCAAAAAATTGTTGCGCATCTTGAGGAATCTTATGGATCTTCAATGCACCAAGCACATAAAGTTCCACATACACTACATTCAATACTCGATTCACAAACATGTCATGATCTCCAATTCTATTGAAAAAAATTTGCAAGTGGAAGAAGTCTTCACTAAACCCTCATAAATTCCATACATATTCATCTTCAAGCACTACTAGGGGTCCAAGAAGTTTTCTTTGAGAGGTAATTTGAGTCCTTAATTTTGAGCATCTTATACATGGGTACCGTATCGGCACTTGTTGTCGAACCCATATCAAAGGTTGAGCCTCAAGTTTTTGTAGCCTTTCACGGTTACATTTAAGGGGGTTGTGTGTGATCATATATATAATGTGGTCATTTTCTATTCAACCTTTATATTATTTTACAATTTCATAATTCAATTCTTAAAGAGAAACAATTTATGTGAAACCCCCTAGTTTTACCTTAGATTATATTATGCCTTATATATATATATATATATATATATATATATATATATATAGTACTCAAACGTTTTATGTAGTAAATTAATAAACGTACAAGAAAACATGAAAATTTACGTGATCATATAATTACAAGAAGACCTATTTTATTCAAATAGAGTTAGAATACATATCTAAGCGATCTGAAAAATTCCCTTAATTCCTCTCGTGATCTTAGGAAAATTTCTTGAACCTATGGCCGTGATGAGGAAAATGATCAAAATGTATATATAAACATAGACCTTATCTAGTACCATCCAAGGTGTACCTTATACCCTTGGTTAGACATACCCAGTGTGCCTCTTCTCCCGCCCACTTTTCCCCTTTGCCTTTTTACACAAGATCTTTAAAAAAATTAATTCATATATTTCACATTGAAATATTTCCTTGCCCCCATCAATGGTCCTCTCCATTAATATTTATAACACTCCAAAGGGTCCACCCTTTCGCATATATTTTCATTATATTATTACATTGATTACACACCCCTGTTATCGGGTTTACATTTTTATTTTCATATTCACCCATGTTATCGAATGATCACATAAAAAAATTAACTTATTTACTTATTAACGTTATCTAACATTTTTCTTTCACCCCACATTCATTTAAATTTAATTTTTACATTTATTAAATATTATTTCATGGACTTTAAATATTACCCCATACTTTTAAACCATGGGTAATTAGTCACATAACATTCCCTGTAAATTTAATTGATGTCCTTAATAACACAAGTTTTATATTCAAAACATAGCACAAACAAAACTACTTATTCCAAATTATATATTTAGTTTGTATGCATACAACATTATCAAAATTGTAATGAGTTTCATTCCAATTCATCAATTTCTTGGTTTCCTAGATTATTTATAATTTCTACCATGGAAAATTTTCAATTGGGTCATATGAACTTGATATGACCATGATATAGGTATTTAACAAACACACCATTAAATTTTATTGTTATAAGTATAATATTGATATTTCTCTTAGTTTATTACTTTAGAATTGATATAAAATTCTATAGCATTTCCTTAATGTCATTTATAATTTGATTAGTAGAAATGATTTTTAATTATATGGAGTCATTTCTCCCTTGTAAGGATCTAAATATACCCTTTTTATCATATGTAATCTTTTTGTTAAGGATAACATTGAAATAAGAATGTGTACTCTTGTTGTTTAATCCTAATTTGGACCAAAGGTCAATTTTCTTATATCATAATTTATTTTTTCATGTTTTAATAAATTAATTTAAGTTCATGGAATAAAAACTTCATTCATTGTGTGTGTGTGCACGCACACGTGTGTATATATGTATGTATGTACATATGTGTGCGCGCACACACACATATTAACATTGTAAATTTTAATTTTGAGAGATCTTACTAGAACATAAACTTTTGGGTCTTATAAACTAGCACAACTATTAAATTTTATAATTTAATCCCATTTTTAAAATGTACTAGCAAAGTATTATCCCTCATTTTTCCTTGTTTATTTAACCTAATCAATATAATAAATATTGATAGTTTATAAAAAGATTAAGTTGAACTATAAGAAACTTTTTATTGGAGTCCAAAACTAATTCAAACTACTTAGATGAAAAATACCCAAAACAAAGTGAAATCCTTCATTTTTCCTAATTTACATAGCCAACCTTAATTAGTTAAATGTTCATTTTAGCTAGTCAAACATTACAAATATTGATAGTTTATAAAAAAACTTAAGTTCTAAGAAACTTTCTATTGGAATTCAAAACTAATTTAAACTACTTAAATAAAAATAAAACCCAAGAGTAATTGGGGTACATCTAAGATCCTCATACCCTAACAAAAAGAGTCTTTATGCCTCCACACACAAAAGTTGGATTTGAATTAGTCAACTCAATATAACATCATTTAAACCATTCATAAGGTATCATTTAATAAACTATTTCGTCTCAAGAACATTGTCTAAGTATAAGAGATTACAACCTTCAATTGGTCATGCAACAACCTTCACTAATGTGTCGCACTTTACATATATGTGGGGCATATAATTTCTAGAATTTAATTATTTGTAACAAAACGTAGTATAAAAATTAACCCTAATTTTATCTCTTGATTTAAACCTTAACTAAAGGTGTTTTATTTTTATCAATTAATTTATTTAAAATAATTAAATATAATATCTATGTAAGAATTAAAGCAACTTAAAAAGTTTAATTATGATAAAATAATACTTTTATTGGGTTTACATGTGGAATAATTACTTTAACAATTATCAAAATAATAGACAATCTCAGGTCCCTTAATCACAATATACTAACCGAGCATAAAGTTATCATTATTTGGACTTATTTGTTAATATAGGATTTTTCCTACTATGTGGTTTTACCTACACGATCTAATTAGCTTACTTAGGTTGATCATAGGTAATTAGGAAAAATATACTTTGTGTCATTTTCCAATTAGAGTTGAGTTAGTTACATTTTTGGGTGACCTAATTTCTCACTATATAATGTAACCTCCTATGCATATTTTGGCTAATGAGTTTATGAACAATTTCTTGTTTGTTGAAAAAAATCTTCCTTGAGTGTTTTTGGATTTCACTACTACACACAAGTTGTTGTTTTGTGCATTCGATCCTATCCAATCACAATCCTTGATTGTGGCCCACTCCAACAATGTAAAATAGTTTTGGTAGCCAAATGTCATTGCCTCTATTGTGAGATCTAGCATTCTAGCTCATTTGGTGTTTGTTTTTCATTGATTTTGGTTTTCAAGGGTTTGGTGGGTTTCTAGAAAATTTGTGCAAATTTGTTCCTCTAGAGTCTCTAAGTGAAAAAGCTCGGTGTCGTTGGATTTAGAAGGTCCTAAAGCCCTATATTTGGTTATACACATGACATAGTTGTATGATAGGATATTTAGGCCATTTTGGAGGGTTTGAAGGCTCTTTGTTAGAATCTGCAAAAAACGCACCATCTTGGGCTCAAAAATAAAAAGGAAAATCATTTCTAGGTTTTTGTAGGATGTTTGAAATGTTTAGTGGGTATTTAACATTTTGTGTGAAAGACGTACAAATTTTTAAAGATATGGGGTTTTCCTTGTAATTTTCTTGCCATTTATGCATTTCAAGCTTTCCGGTTGTTCAACAAGTCAAAAATCCTGGCCCATTGTATTTTGGGTTTATAGGGTGTTCAAGCATGTCAAAAAAATTGACCGGTGTAGTTCAGGTTTTCAGGATTATGGTGCATTTTGACAAGTTTGGGTTTTTGTGTTTTCAATTTTTTTGTGCACAACTACAAAACTTGCAATCTACAATCAAACCTTTGAATTCCTATCAACGTCCAATGTTTCAGGTTTTCGGGACTTTGGGACATCTCAACACATCGACACGAAACTTGTAATCTGCAATCAAACCTCCAAACCCTTGTCAATGGCTAGTGTTTCAAGTTTTCAAGACTTTGGGACATCTCAGCATATCAACATAACTTGCAATTTTCATTCAAACCCCGACCCACCTGTCGATGCGGTGTTTCATGGTTTTCAACATGTTTGTCAAGCTTTGAGTTTTGACCCTTGATGTACACATTTCGAGTCCCGTAACTTTTCGACAATTCGAAACCATGATAGTATATTTTGGGTTTGGAGGTGCTTGACATGTGAAAAATCTCGACACCCTATTTCAGGTTTCAGAGGTTCTTGGCAAGTGAAAAACCTTGACAACCTATTTTTGGTTTTTAGAGGTGTTTAATAAGTGAAAATCCCTAACTATGTGTGTTGAGTTTTGAAGGTCCTTGACATGTGCAACACCCTAACAATATATGTCACATTTTCGGAGGTTTAAACAAGGTGAAAACCCCGATGGTATGTGTCATGTTTTCCAAGGTGTTCAACAAATGCTAAATACCGACAAGTGTTTTTGGGTTTTAAGGTGTTTGTCAAGCGCTAAACCCCAATGCGGTTTTTCAAGATTTCTAAGGTGTCAAGAAAGGGAAATCCCAACGTAGGTTTTGGAAGGTAAAAAGAAAGGTAAGAAATCGACGACGTGTGTGTGCACATCAAATTTAGACTCAAATGTTGTAGCATTATTCATTGACAAATAAGGGTCATTTTGGGAGTGACATCACTCCCACAGTCACATCATAATTGAAAGTGACATCATTAAAGGGGAGGGGTACTCATCTGCCCTTAGCCCCTAGTCACATGGGAATTAATCCTTTCATTTTCCCAACCCAAGGGGGCTTAAATTTTCCAAAGCATAAAACTTTTGCACACCAAAAAATTTATGCAAAGTGGAGATTATTTTTGTGAACAAAAACTTCCATAACTTTCAACCGACAACTCCTTTTCAGGAACCATTTTTTTGAAAGTGCGAGTTTTTTCAAGATCTACAAATTGGTAATATTCATGTGCCTTGTAAAATTGAACTTATGTATTTTTAGGGGTTGTATATCTTATTCCTTAAATAACGCGTAGTTCAACACATATCCACCTACTGCAATGGATCAATCTCAAGTTCCACTTCTTACACATTTCAACTATCACAAGTGAAAAGTCAAAATACGAATCCTCTTGAGGAGTAAAGGCTTACACTGAATCACCATGGGTACAAAAATAGAACCGACACTGGATTCAGAGAAGGTGAAGTGGTATAACAGCAGTGATGAAGCCTATAGTATATTATGCATGTCCATGTCTCACGACTTGCTCTTTCATATTGAATTTGTAGATACTTTTAATGATGTATGGACCACTTTGGAAATACTCTTTAGGAAGAAGGACATATATAAGAGCTCGTGAGTTGGAAAATGAGGTCACCATTTTAAGCCCAAGAAAATTTGACATAATACAAGAATTCTTCAATAAATTCAAATCACTTAGGTTATAGTTGAAACTATGTGACATAGACAAAGAGGATGATCAATTGATTCTTTTCATCCTTTCCAAATTGGGTTCCAACTATTTTGTCTTCATTTCTACCTTCCATGCCACTAAGAACGTCATTGGAGCTACATGGACCATGTCATCCTTGGATGATTTTGATGTTAACTTAACTTGGGAGTAAGACAAGCTTATTCAAATGAATGTAATTAAGTCCTCTAAATCAGATGCCTTAATTGTGATTCATGAAAAATAAAATGCTTCCGACAATGAGGAGAAGAAAGCAGAAAGAAGGACCATGAGAAATGAAAGAGTCAAAAAAATAGATGTTAAGTCCAAAGAATCAACTGATTCCTATTCTTCATGTGGTAAACCTAAGAAAGACGGACTCGTGTGTTCCTACTACAAGAAATCTGGGCATGATGAATCCAAATGTATGAAGAAGCATATTGACTAGTGAAAAATATTCTTGGGAAGAACGATATCGTGTCATTGATTTAGCCAATCAAAGTTCATTAACATAGGGATTTTTAAAGGCCAAAGATAATAAAAAGGGAAAATATAAGGGCAAAGCACTTATTTTAGTTGCATCTCAACCTTCCACATGGGTTATTGATTCTGGTGCTTCATACCACATGGCTTCATCTCATGATCGTTTCTCATCCTTGGAGCCTTTTTATGCCTTCCATCTTGTTGGGTGACAACACTTCCACAAAATTTAGTGGGAGAGGGTTAGTTGAAGTGGATGATGGGAAATTTCATGATGTTCTATGTGTTCCCTCATTTTCCACCAATTTCATATCTATTTATCATATCACTCACATTGGTTCATACAAGAGAGTTTAGTTCACATTGGATTCAATGGTTATCGTGAAAGCTAATAGTGACTCGTGATTGCATTTGGGAAATCGTAGATCACCAACCCAGTTATAAACTTTCTCACATTTTTCTCTTGATCACCCTCTACTACATTTCTCACTCATACAGATGGGGTGAGTAAATTATGGCATGAGTGATTTGGCCATCTTAACTATCGCTACCTAGAGAAACTCAATCATCATGACATGGTTTCAAGGTTTCCATATGTTCATTTTTATGACAATGTTTTTCAAGGTTACATTCTTGATAAGAATCGAAGAGAAGTATGAAAAAGGTAAATCATGTAGAGATATACAAATATTGGATCTAGTTCACAGTGACATTGTTGGTCCTTTTCCATCACCTTCATTCAACAAGACAAGATGCATGCTTAAGTTCATTGATGATTTTTTGAGGTTTACTTGGGTGTACTTTCTTAAGTATAAATATGAGGTCTTTGATCATTTTTTGGACTTCAAGGCGCTTGTGGAAAAATATTCAGGTAAAGCCATCAAGATCTTGTGCACCAAAAATGGTGGTAAGTAAATAACCATTTTGAGAAATTATACACTTTGTAGTGGATTGAACTATAATGTATAGTTCCATATAGTCCTCAACAGAATGACATTGCAGAGTGCAAGAATAAGTCCTTGAAGGAAATGGCCAACTTGTATGATACACTCCAAGTCTCTTGCACCTCAATATTGGGTTGAGGCCATTAATTGTGCTTGTTATATCTAGAACTTGGTTCCTCACAAAGCATTGAAGGGATTCACTCCTTTAAAGCATGGACATTTGAAAACCCATGGTTAAGCACTTTCAAGTGTTTGGTTCTCCTATTATGGCCCGCATTCCTAAGAAGAAATCTAAGGCAATGGAACCTCAAAGTAAGCATTACATTTTTGTGGGATATCCTGAGGGTGTTAAGAGATATGGGTTACTCCATACCACCACTCATGAGTTGTTTGTTGAGAGAAGTGTTCACTTTCAAGAGGTTCCTTTAGACTCCACATTGGATACTTCTCCCTCTTCCTTGGATGCACTATAATTTAATGACAATTTTGATTATTCAAATCCACCTGAGCACCTTCCTGATGATCCAGATTATTCTTATAGTTATGATTATGAGAGTAGTGATGGGGACTCACTTCCTCTTCTCCTAGAATATCTTTAGAGGAAGAGGAATCTCCTCCGGCTCTCTAACTTTTGGTCTTCTATGGGCTAGATAGACACTACAAAGTGTTGGTAATTAGGTTAGAAATCCATCAGACAACATGTGGAAATGTTCACAATTCTAGAATGCCCCACATGCATTCATTACACCTACTTCCTATCCATATCCATTTCCTGAGGAATCAGACACTCTTGAGTGGGATACGTTATAGAAGAGGAATATGGTTCCTTGTTGAGGAACAACACTTGGGATTTAGTCCCTCTTCCTAAGGGAAGAAAAATTGTTCAATGTAGATGGATTTATCGAACAAAATTTGCAGCATATGGGTCCATAGACAAGTTCAAATCACATTTGGTAGCAAAGGGTTTTTCTCAAGTACCTAACATTGTTTATATTGAGACTTTTTCCCCAGTTGCCAAAATGAACTCAATTTGACTCACTCTTGTCCACCGCATGCAACGTATCGTTTGTATGTTCATCAAATGGATGTGAAGAGTTCCTTTCTTCACGATGACCTCGAAGAGGAAATTTACATGGAGAAACCACAAGGATTTGTGGAAAATTCTTCCTTAGTTTGAAACTTTGGAAATCTATTTATGCCTCAAAAAAGCCCTTCAAATTTGGTATATGTTAAGATGGACTCCTTTCTTCTTTCAATTGGGTTCAATAAATTCCATTCTAATTTGAATGTCTACATTTTTGGTGGGATGATTCGCTATTGATTTTTATCCTCTATGTGGCTATCATATTGATCATAGGGAGTTCTTCATCCACCATCACAGTAGGAAAAATTTCTTTATCTGACAAGTTCTCAATGATCGACTTGGGCTTGTTGCATTACTTCCTTGGGATTGAAATTTCACAGCCTGACTCCGGGAGCACTATTGCACAATCCAAGTATGCACTTTATTTTCTTGCACAATTTTACTTGGTTTATTGTAAGTGTAGACACAAAATCATGCACTTTAGACATTATTTAGTCTCGATCTTATACTACTATTCATATGGTTTTTGAGTGAAGAAAGTAATAATTAACCCCCGTCTTTTGGCCATCTTACTTTATTTTCTTTTGTCATTCCCAACCTCTTACACCCGCATGCCTAGTCAAATTTTGTCATTTTGCGTTATTTTAGCTTTGACTAGGGCACCTTGGCTAGTACTGGGGCACCCATGGGCGCCCTAGTCTCATTAGGGGCACCCTAACCCTTTTGAACTTTCTCGCCACTTTTTGGGAACTTTCTAACCGTTTTAGATTCTTATTTTTTTGGTGGTTGGCCATTTCATCAAAAGGCATTTAGAGATCATTTGTATACATTTAGCTTCATCACAAGGGACAAGGCTAGTTCATCTACATCACACAATCATATGAGGGGATTATATTCTATTCCATCAACCATTCTACTACATTTTTACATCTAGTTATTTCTCACTACTTCACAAAGTGCGATCGACACAAGAGCACCTAGGGCACATCTCTCTCTCTCTCTCTCTCTCTCTCTCTCTCTCTCTCTCTCTCTCTCTCTCTCTCTCTCTCTCTCTCTCTCTCTCTCTCTCTCTCTCTCTCTCTCTCTCTCTCTCTCTCTCTCTCTCTCTCTCTCTCTCTCTCTCTCTCTCTCTCTCTCTCTCTCTCTCTCTCTCTCTCTCTCTCTCTCTCTCTCTCTCTCTCTCTCTCTCTCTCTCTCTCTCTCTCTCTCTCTCTCTCTCTCTCTCTCTCTCTCTCTCTCTCTCTCTCTCTCTCTCTCTCTCTCTCTCTCTCTCTCTCTCTCTCTCTCTCTCTCTCTCTCTCTCTCTCTCTCTCTCTCTCTCTCTCTCTCTCTCTCTCTCTCTCTCTCTCTCTCTCTCTCTCTCTCTCTCTCTCTCTCTCTCTCTCTCTCTCTCTCTCTCTCTCTCTCTCTCTCTCTCTCTCTCTCTCTCTCTCTCTCTCTCTCTCTCTCTCTCTCTCTCTCTCTCTCTCTCTCTCTCTCTCTCTCTCTCTCTCTCTCTCTCTCTCTCTCTCTCTCTCTCTCTCTCTCTCTCTCTCTCTCTCTCTCTCTCTCTCTCTCTCTCTCTCTCTCTCTCTCTCTCTCTCTCTCTCTCTCTCTCTCTCTCTCTCTCACACTCTCTCACTCACACGCACACACACACACACACACACACACACATCTGGAGAACTACATTTGGGTCTAGAATGTAGTCGATGCTCGATTAGTAAGCCTTTGTTGTGGCGGTGAGGTTAGTCGACCTATTCATTTGTATTCTTCTTTTTTAGGGTTTTGATACTTCTTGTGTTCTTTTGCAGGATTTTATTCATCTTGGATTATTTGTGAGATTCGGTGCGGTGTAGAAACTGATGCGACACATAGCAAGGTTTCAGGACCATTTCACTGTGAAACTCAATTCGGGAATTTCACATGAGGCAGAGAGCACCCCATCTGCAGATCGTCGGGGTTCCCATAGGCACCCCAGTCCCTCTTCAAGTGCCCCAATCTAGAGAATCATCCTAAATCTATCCTTTTTATGACCTCTGCACAATTGTTCCTAATTCCAAATTATTATGTTTATTTTGCGACACAATCCAATAAGATTCTCTAATCAATTTGAGTCACTTCCTCACTCTTCTTACATATTAGGGTTTCTATTTCCATTATCTTAGTCACTTGGGTCACTTTCCATAGTTTTTATTACATTTATTTACTGTATTTACATGTTGTTCTAGATTAGATTAACTATCATATATCCATATTTTTAGTTAATCGAGTAAGTCGGCTCCATCTCCCTTTCTATTTGGTGTAAAGCTTGATGTTGATTGTCCATCTCTTTTGGTTGATGGTACCTTGTATTGATAAATTTTTGGCAAGTCTCATCTAGCTTACACACATTAGACTTTATATTTCATATATATAGGGCATTATCTCTAGATTTATGCAAAAACCACATGAGTTGCACTAGAAAGCGGCTAAGTGCATTCTCCACTACATTCAGGGTATTCATAGTTTTAGCATTCACTATGGAGAATGCATTTACATTGAATTGATTGGATATAAAGATTTAGATTGGGATGACGTTATTCAATATCGTAAGTCTACTTCAAGTTATAGTTTCTCACTTGGTTCAGGACCGATTAGTTGGTCAAGTAAGAAGTAAAATGTTATTTTCTATCTTCTACATAGGAAAAATACATAGGAGTTTTTAATCTTGTCACTAAGGTTATTCGGCGTTAGGGGATTCTCACTGAGTTTAATATCTAGTTTCAATGACCAGTAGTCATCTTCTATGACAATCAAAGCACAACCTAGATTTGTAAGAATCCAATCCTCTCATCAATGGACCAAGCATATAGAGATTCACATGTATTTCATTTGGGAACTTATTCATGAGAAACTCATTGATCGCTACTACATCCAAAACATGAGCAAATTTTTATGTATTCACCAAACCTTTCACTAACAATAAGTAAATATCTTCATTTTTGGGCTATTCTTGGGGTTCGAGAAGCTCTATCATCCTCCTCTCGAGGGGATTTTTCTTTGTACATGGGTACCTCATTAGGCCTTATTGGCTATTGTTCCTCAAAATTCCCCTCTTTTGAAAGTTAAAAAATTTGAAAATTTTGAGTTGGCACCCTTCAAAGTGTGTTTTAGTGAAGTAAGAAATTTGAAGAGATGGTGAAAATTCCGTTTCTTGGGGTCATTTTAGTGACTTGCGGGTCTATCAAACATTTTTGTCCCTCATGTCCCAAGTACCAGCGGGCCTCCTGTTCACCGATTGGCCGATTTCCTGCAAGTCCTTGTCCGTCGGCTTTTTCAAATTTTTAGTCCATCTATCCCAAGTACACCCGAGCCTCCTGTTCACCGATTCCCCCGCATCGGCCAAATCGGCTTTTCGCGTCCCTCATGTCCCAATGTTCCATGGACCATCCGAGCCAGTTTTTTCCACTTTTCCCACATTTCACCTTTTTGAGTCAGCATGTAAGGTATATTTAATACGCATTTATGATCTTCTCTCTCCTAAATGACTATTTAAAGGGGCAACCGTCTATGCACTTGTCACATTGCTGCTCATTATCTCTTGCCCACATTTTTGCAAAATTGAGTCATTTGTCCACCTTCATGTATCTCCTTGCAATAATTGTCGTGAGTCTATTCTTTGAAGGCCATTCCTTTGTTCACTGTCAAAATGAAGATCAAATTTCAAGGGCACGAGCATCTGTCCCCTTTGGAGACTTTTGTGCCCGATATTAGAGAGAGCGAAGTTCGGCATTTGGATGTTAATGATTTCTAGGGTAGATTAGCATGTGATAACCCTGCTCCCATGGCTCAAATGATAAATGATAGTGGAATCACATACGCCATTGGTTTCCTCTCTCTGTGTAATGTGTCGACACTGTGCTCACCTGGGGCTAGTTTCAATCCAGGACACCAAGGAGGTTGTCAATGTGCACGGCGAGTTGATTGCAAAATTAGACGTTGTCGCCATCGCCGCTTGCGCATCCCCGAAATAGAAGACTCTAGTGTTCTCACTCTCACTCAAGCTCAGACTCTGTTTGATCAAGACAACGAGAAATATAAGGCTCGGGTAGCGAAATCATGGCTGAAGTGCCCTAAGAAGGGAGCGTCCCGACTCTCTAAGGCATTGTTCAAGGTCAAATTCAAGGAAGAACTATCAGATATCATCACCTTGCTTGCCCGGATTATGGGAATGCCCTCTACTAACGACTTCCATTTTTGGATGTGCCCTTTCATAAATATCATCTGCGAGGGTAAGAAAAATCTGAATTGGGCCGAGATTATCTGTGGAAACCTGACTGAACAATTGTCAAATGTTCAGCAAACCAAAAATTTCTACATGACTTCCTATCTCATGTACACCTTGGCAGCATCTTGTGAGTGGCTCACTTCACTTTCATTAAAGACAAGAAGGATGAGCCCATCTACACATATTTCCCTTAGTTTACCCTCAAGGTCAGTAATCATAATTTCATAAGGGTAAATGATGCCTTCACCATGTACATTGTGAGGCTCTTGGAGGGTGACACTGCTAGAAGGTTCTCTGATGAGGCTAAGGCTTTGATAACCAAGTATGGGGCTTTCTTCACTCAGTTATGAAAGTTCTCATACATCAGGATGGCTTGTTTTGAAAGCACACCTCTCAAGCTTCCCATGTTCTGTAATGACAAAATGGCTTTAGTTGAGGTGTGCAGGCAGCTGGATAAACTTCATAGAACCTGCCAAGATAAGAAGATTATTGGTCTTCATTTCCCTATCACCTTGGGGAATTATACATGCAGGACAACTCTAGATGCCCAAAATATAGAAAGGACTATTGCTCCTCTTACAGTTCATTTCTTCAAGCCCAGGACTTGCTTTGATCTTAAGAGATACATTGATCAAAATCTCAGGATAACTTATCATCACCGTCCTGACACTGAGGATTACTGGGCTGATTGTGCTGATGATTTTGAAGCCAAGAGGAGGCATTTTGGCATATTTTCTCTACAACAGATCATAGACTTCAACCTCTACCAGGTGCCTGAAGGGATTAAGGATGATGATGAAGATTTGTAATCCTTTGAGTACGAAAGATCAATCAAGCACACTCCTCGAAAACCTTGGATTGGTATGTGAAGGAAAGAGATGACTTGAATGAGGTGATCACCCCTATCACCACCGTCAGAACTAAGATTTGGTTTGACAGAAAAATATGTGACCTCAAGATGAACAAAGGTAGATCCTCTTCAAGAGAGACTTCCACACCTAGGAAGGAAGTACATACGCCTAACACTGAGGCACTTGAGCAAACTCCTCCTTCTTTGATGAAAGAACTTGAGTTGTCTACTCCTTCCTCTTCCACTAAAGTGTATCAGAAGAAGGTCAAGGAAGTCAAGCAAGAACCAATCGAGGAAGAGACTCTTCTGGAGCAATCAGAATTTCCTAGTGGGTGGAGAACATTATTGTTCTAAGTGAGAATGATGATGATGAGATGAAAGACCCAGAAGAAACCCCTGAAATCACTATGAAGTGGAGAAGGAAGGACCAAGGACTGAACCTCCAAGTTAATAGAACAAGCATTCAACCTTTAGATAACAGCGGTTCATACTCTGAGTTCCATGAGTTCACTTGCACTCGGGTCCCTTGATTCTTCTATTTCTTCTTCTTCCTTTTCCTGGGTGTAGCCCTAGTCGACAGCAAGAAAAGGAAATCTTCCTCCCAATTAATACAGTGCTTGACTTTGATGTTATAGCAGCTCTACTTGGTACTACTCCTCCTCCAAAGCAAAGAAAGTGAAGACCACTTCGAGGTTGGTAACTGATGCCCAAGGCCAAAGCAATTCCTGGAGGTTACAAAACCCAAAGTGGATAAAGAGGAGAAAGATCTCTGACTTGGAGCTTTCTATAATTCCAATGGGAGAATCCACACCTGAGAGTGAAGTTCATAACCTTCGAGAAACCTGTGACTAAGGTTATTAAACGGGTGGAGAAAGGAAAGCAAACCATGGAGTAGTTGGAAGAACACAACCAAGTTCTTTCCAACTTTATCAGATCATTGTTGGCAAAGGATAAAGTTTTGGATCCAACCCCATTGGCCACTCTCCCACCTCCCATAGTTCTCAGCCAAGATGAGGTCCAAACCATCAAAGACATCCACAAGTATTCTACTTATGGGAAGGTTGTTGAGGCCATGGTGGATGATATGACTGTAGTAGGTTTAAAATTCATTGAGGAAGCCTTCAAAACTCATGAGAAGGTGATCAAGCTGCAAGCAGAAATTCACTTCCTCAATCAAGGCTATGGACAAGGAATTGAAAGTCTAGAGTGGATGTATCGCAAATCTTCGTCTGATGGGTCAAACCGATGACGAGATCCTGTTGGCCAACAATGTGTTTGATGATGTCAAGAATAACTTGTCAAGGACATGGATCTTTAGCATCGAATGGAAAATAAAGGTTCTAGAAGAAGCACTAGGGGAATTGAGGAATGTATGGCAAAAGGGGAGTCTTTTAAAACTTTTGTTTTATCTCGCCTTCAAGGATATCCACTGCCATTTTCAGGATGAAACCACGGGTGTATTCTTCTCTCTCCAAGAAATCAAGGCTCAGTTTAAATCCTTTGTCAAGGATGATTTGTTCAAGGAAGAGTCAATCACTAAAGAGAAAATGAAGGACGTTTGTTCTCTCCATTCAGCTATAGCCGAGGCTAATAAGGAATATCTGGAGCATACTGAGTTTGAAAAAGATATGGAGAAATGCCTAGGCACGTGGACTCATGCTACTTCCAACACAACGATTCCAAGGGGCATGGAGATAGCGGAAGCATTGAAGAGATTCAAGCACCGGATCCTCAAAACAGTGGGCCCTCCTCAGCCACAACCGAGATGTCTCTACTTCTAGCTCTTGACTTTCTTCTTCTATTTTTAGTTCTGATCTCCTTGTAATTTAATTAAGGACTTTATATTGTGTATTTCCTTAATTAATATTTTGGTTAAAAGAAACGTTACTAAATGTAACCACTTTGTAAACTATATATTGGGCTCTCCACACCATTCCAAAGGGTTGGAACTCTGATAATTTTTGAAAGTGTAAAAGAACTAAAAGCTATCAATACAGAAGATTTCCCTTCCTATTTCTATCTGCATCTATTTATTCTCTCTTGCTTGTCTAAAGTTTGTGAATCATTAATCTATTGCATTAAGAAGCTTTGTATTCTTATGGATGTCATTTCTGGAACTTTGTGTCTATGAAATAATATCTGGTGGTTTAATATGAATGATTTTGTTCTATATATCATCCTTGCTCAAAGCATTTATAAGGAACTATTTTGCTATCTATATTTCCGAGAATGTTGTTATGTTCTACCTTTTCCCTCCCTTAGTTCTTCTATTCTTTTGTATTGATGATCTACCTTTGCATTAAAACACTTTCATGATATCAGAGTTCCTCATTAAAGTAGAAAGTTGTACATTTGTAAATAGTTTTGTTGCTTGCTTTCAATAAGGGCACCTCTCCCATTAAAGAGGAGGGACTTTTTGTCCCCTAACTATTGTTTTCATTAAAGTCCTAATTTGAAAACCAACATTGGCGGGACCCACATTTTCTTCTACCGCATAAGATATTCTTAAGGGAGGGTGTTAGTGTAGGTTTTTCCCACTATGTGGTTTTACCTACATGGTCTAATTAGCTTGCTTAGGTTAATAATAGGTCATTAGGGAAATGTACTTAAAATTTATTTTGTAATTATGAGTTGATTTAGTTACCTTTTGGGTGACCTAATTTCTCCCTATATAACGTAATCTCCTATACATACTTTGGCTAATGACTTTATGAACAATTTCTTGTTTATTGAAGAGTTTTTTCTTCTTTGAGTTTTTTTGAATTTCACTACTACACACAAGTTGTTTCTTTGTGCATTGATCATATTAAAATCGCGATAATTGATTGTGGTCCACTGACATTATTTATACCCCATATAAATGTGGTAGACTACTCACATGTTCGATGAATATATTATTTAAAATTGTAACATTTTTGTAACCATTTGGTTTTCTTGAAAGAACCTCCTTTTATTTATTTCTAATCTAACTAGCTCAATTATATCATAACATCATATATTACCACTATGTTAATGGTCACAACATGGTTAATTGTTTAGTTTTTAGTATAAACAAATTATATTTAACACCATAACGTCAAGAACACAAACATATATTGACTTAAAGGATTTTAAAATACATCTTCATAATGTTATTATAATATTTCTTATAATAATTATCATTGGTTAATATTAGTTCCATTTATAACTATAAACCTTATAATCAATATTATTGTAGGACATTAAATTAAATGTCCATTTGAATGTCTTCTTGGAGATTTTTTCGTGGGTCGAGGTTGATGTCATTTTTCATCAATCAATGAGAAATTTTCAAAGATAATAAAACTATTAATCAATGTGATATATAACCAATTCATATATACACTTTGAAATTAATATTTCTTAATTTTTTTTATAAATACATTTAAGATATTTATATAAATATTCACACTAATAAAATTTAATAAATAATTATATTTATTAACAAATATATATGCATTCATTTCAAAATTATTTTTGTTGACAAATATTAACTATATTCTCTTTCTTCAAAACTCTTCCATCCTAAATAATATTAGATTTTACCTCATCCCACTTTTCTATTTCCTCACATTTATCCCTTAATTTAATCTATAGATTATAAATAGTAATAGTCTTATATATATTTTCAAAAATCTTGAAGAAAATAGTAACTATTTCTTGATAAACACAAATCAACTAATAAATGTTACATTCGATTTGTTTATGTTTGCTTTCTTAAATTATCATTTCTTTTGAAATGCATTTTCAAATATTTTTGTTTTTAAATTTATTATTATAAATATATATTGGACTTAATTATTAGGATATATTTGTATAAGCTATAATAGTATCTTCAAAATATTTTAATTAATAATTAATAATTGACTACTAAATAAAATAATCTTTGTAATCAAATTATAAGAAGCAAAGCAAATCGCATAACCCTCAACATAAATGTTATATGAAAACCTCAATCTCCCATTTAGACAAGTGAGGTGAAACTCTTAATAATTTAGTTCTTTGTATTTTGTGTTTGATATTAAGGATGTAAAAAAATTTAAATTATACTCAAATAAATTTCGTTGGATACCATTCTACCAAATTTAATTACCAACTTCATTTTACAATTAACGGTACTTAATCTTCTTAAAATAGTAAAGGTTTGTCGTAAACATTTATTATTTTAGGCTCTAATTTCAATGAAAGTGCACACGTGCGCGCGCGTGTGTGTGTGTGTGTGCACATGCGCAAGCGTGTGTGTGTGCGCATGTGTGTGTTTATAATAAAACTAGATTATTAACTGAAAAATGACTTCTCATATACAAACAAAGACAATCCCTCATTAATAATATCGTTCAACATCATAAAAATGGCTTCTCATGTTAATATAACCATTTGTCTAAATCACATGCATGCACTTGACCATTTTACAAAAAAATTGTAAGCATTTATTTTTTTAATCTCCATTAAAGTTATTTTATAAAAATCAAATCCTTTCATTGTCATGTAAAATAATATTTGTGATCTTTATTGTATTTCCTTTCCTCTCCCATTTATTTCTATATTAAATTGTTTTTATTTTGTTTTTTATCTTTCTCAGACAAATTCTTAAATCAATTTTACACAATAAGTTCATATGCTTCCATATAAACTTATTTTTGTGGGCATAATAAACGAGTTTCTTACAATTCTATCAAAGCACAATGTTGTGTCCCACTTCATGTCCCAAAAACGCGAGTAAGAAGTTGGGCGGGATCGGAAATCGAGGGTGTTCGCGCGAACACCCCTTTCGCGTGAACCCCTTCGCTGAACTGCCACGTAGGACAAAGAAACTAGTTCGCGTGAATGGGGGTTTGTGCGAACACCCTTCGTGCGAACCCCTCAATTCAAATAATTTTGGCGGCAAAGAGTTATATATAGATATTTATATAGTTTTGGGCGGAAGATTTAGGGTTTAGGGGGGTTCGGGCGAAGGGGGTTCACGCGAACCCCCTTCGGGTGAACCCCCTTCGCGTGAACCCCTATGTGGCACCTATGTGGCACATTTTGGCACCAAATCCATTTGGAGGATAATTTTATGCCAAAATGTGCCACTTAGGTGCCACGTAATTAGGGTTAACGAATGAATAAAATTACAAAATTTTAACACAAAATATAGAATTTTATTAGCTTTCTAAAAATATAATTTTCATTTTTAAAAATATGTTTTACTATTTATTTTTATATTTTGCTAACATATGGTATTTTAGGACAATCGATCGTACACAATCAACCCAATTTGAAAAATAGCAAAAATATCAAAAAAATTGAAAAAATTAAAATTACTATTTATTGAAGTCTTCTTCTTACCTGTGAAAAAAATTCAATTTTGATATAAATCTTAAAAGTTATTGGCATAAACATTTGTACGCCATTTATTTGAAAATATTTTTACTAAATAATTAATTAAAAAAATATATAAGTCCAAAAATATGAAAATTTGACAGCACCTCAAAATTCAAATCTTGAACATATATCTAAAATTTCATGGTGAAAAAATAAATTTTCATTCAAAAAAACCACCCGGGGACAGTCATTCCTCTTTTATAACATAAGAAACAACGTATGAATAAAATTAAGAAAAAGACCATTTTTTTGCAATTTTTTTTTTTTTTTTAAAAAATTTACATGTATTCTACACTCTAAACACAACATTTCGTTAGTTTGTGGAATTTCATGAATGTGTACGGTTTTATGGCTATTACCTTTAGAAAATCAATGAAACCGAAAATTCATGTTTATAATGGTACAAAACATACCAAAAAGTGGGACATTTTATTGTGCTTTACTATTACTATTATATTCATAATAAGAATATATTGAGAATTTATACTTTCCCTCAATTTCTAAGTCTTCCATCTTCTATTTTGAGGTGGTTATCCTATACAATTAACTATGAATTTGGTGTATGGATGTGATCTTTATTTGTGCTCTCTCATATTTTAAATATGATTATTATTTAAGTTCTAATAGTGTATTAGATGATCTCTTAGTATGTATTATAAATGTAGACAACTATTCAATTTGAAAGTGTTTTGTATTATGTATAATGAATGTTCTCAAATATTTACAAAATAATAATAGAATATTAATATTCTTTTCCTCAACATTATTTTCAATATTTTATTTCACAAATCATTAAATGAAATGGCTATACCAAAATATAATGTGACCAATTTCCAATAAATTATCATTCAACATATAATTCAAACATTTACACAATCATATAATTACAAGAAGACTTATTTTATTGAAATTATGAATGATAAAAGGCACTCAATTCTTTGTGTGATCTCAAGGCAAAGGTCCTTGAGGTTATGGCCGTGAGGAGGAAATGTATGTATAACCACTTGCCCTTAATTGGACACACTACGTCGACTTACCCCTTTGCCCTTTTAAATAAGATTTTTAAAACAAATCTAATGCATATATTTCATATTGAAATATTTCCATGCGCCCCATGAGAGTCCTCTCCATTATTATATATAACATTCTAAATATTTCTATGCCCCTCATCGAGGGTCTTCTCCATACTATGCATAACATTCCAAACACACCCACCCTTTCACATATCTTTTCATTTTAAACCATGGGTAATTAGTCACATAACATTTTAACTAGTACAAATATCTTAAATACATTCATTCGAAAAATGCCCATAATATCAATTTCAAAGATTTTATTTTAAATTTTACACACATCATATTGATTAATAATTCTATTATTCTTGTTCATATTTTCTTTAAATTTTTGAAATTTAAAAAAAAACAAGAAAAAAGGGCTTCAAACTTGATGATATGACAAAGATATTGCTATTTTTATTGATTTTACTAAGTTTTAGTAAAAAAACTTTTAATTGATAGTTGTTTTAAGTGATAGTTAAGTAGAAATAAAATTTATAGTCGAAATTATCTTATGACAATTAATTGAACGTCAAATTTAATATATAAAATAAAACTTTATGTGGTCACACCATCACATCCCACCCTCCATTGTAAAAGACCCACAGTAATTACCTCTTAATACTCAAGTTTATTTAGACTACTACGAGAATTTTCCCATTATTTTTATTTTCTATTTTAAAAATAAGCATATATGAAATATGTAACTTGCGCTTTTGGAAATCCAAGTTTCACCCACATAAGTAATGGTGGCCACCCACTTCATGGGTCATTTGACCACATGTTTTTTTTTTTTTGCCAATAACCTTATTTAATAAAGAAGCCTAAGTGCTAGCATTTGTGATGCCTTTCATGTTCAATAAATAGGTGGTCTCTCTTCTCTCATTTCATTATTGGAATTAATGTAAACTCCATATTCGTGAAGATTAGAATAGAAGTGAAAAAAATTGTCGTCTATATTGTTGTGCATAATCTTATACATGTTTTATGGGGGAGTGTGATTTTAGATTGGAGAATGTTTAAAGAAAATGTGCACATTATCTAAAATTTACATCTCTCATATATTTTTCCATGCTATTTTCCTAAATATGACCAAGATTTGTTATTAAATGATTGATTTTGCATTAGAATGCACCTATACAAAGACTTAGAACATTTGTACATAAGATGAATGTCGGAAGGTGTTTGTGAGGATTGATAGAATGTTGTTTCTATGAGAATATTGTTGTGATTAGTATTATCAACCTAGTCGGTGCCACTAAAGATAGACGAGACACCATAAGTAGGAAGATGGATCTCAATAAGTCTCAAGACAATACAACTATAATGCCTCGTATTGGAATACAACGATAAATTTTCTCGAAGATATTAACATCACCTAATGACCCTAAAAAAATTACCTTTAAAATTTGGCTTCCCTTATTAATATAACCATTTGTCCAACCACATGCATGTAGTTGACCATTTTACAATAAAATTGTAAGCATTTATTTTTTTAATCTCCATTAAAGTTCTTTTATGAAAATCAAATCCTTCGATTGTCATCTAAAGTAATATTTGTGATGTTTATTATATTTCCTTTCCTCTCCGTTTATTTCTATATTATGTTTTTATCTTTGTCGGATAAATTCCTAAATCAATTTTACACAATATGTTGGTATGCTTCTAAGTAAACTTATTTTCCGTAGGCATAATAAAAAGTTTCCTACTTGTATATATTGCGCTTATTACTATTATATTCATAATAAAAATACATTGAGAATTTACACTTTCCCTCGCTTTTGAGTCTTCCATCTTGTATTTTGAGGTGGTTATCTTATACAATTAACTATGAATTTGGTGTATGGATGTGATCTTTATTTGTGCTATCTCATATTTTAAAGATCATTATTATTAAATTCTTAAAGTGTATTAGATGATCTATGAGTATTTATTATAAATGTAGATGATTATTAAGGTTTGAAGTGTTTTGTATTATGTAAGATGAGTGTTCTAAAATATTTACAAATTAATATTCTTTTCTGAACATTATTTTCAATATTTTATTTCACAAATCATTAAATAAAATGGCTATACCCAAATATAATGTGACTATTTTCCAATAAATTATCATTCAACATATAATTCAAACATTTACACAATCATACAATTACAAGAAGAATTATTTTATTGAAATTATGAATGATCCAAAAAAGGCACTCAATTCTTCTTGTGATCTCAAGGTAAAGGTCCTTGAAATTATGGTTTGTGAGGAGGAAGTTTATCAAAATGTATATATAACCACTTGCCCTTGATTGGACACACTATGTGCCCCTTCTTTCGTCCACTTACCCCCTTTGCCCTTTTACATAAGAATGCATATATTTCATATTGAAATATTTCCATGCGCCCCATGAGAGTCCTCTCCATTATTATATATAACATTTTAAATATTTTCATGCCCCCATGGAGTGTCTTCTCCATACTATGTATAACATTCCAAACCCACCCACCCTTTCACATATCTTTTCATTATATTATTACATTAAATACACACCCATGTCATCCATTTACATTTTTTTATTTTCTTATGTATCCATATTATAGAGTACATAATTAACTTTATATCTCTTTTAACTTATTTATTTTATTAACTTTATCTAACATTTTTTCACCCCATACTCATATTAAATATTATTTCATGGACATTAAATATCACCCCATACTTTTTAAACCATGGGTAATTAGTCACGTAACATTTTAACTAGTACAAATGTCTTGAATACATTTATTCAAAAATGTCCATAATATCAATCTCAACAAAATTATTTTAGATTTTACACACATCATATTGATTAATAATTCTATTATTCTTACATTATTGGAGTAATTAAGTGAGCATTAGGGGATAACGGCTTGAGGGATCTAACCTCTCCCTCGTCCTCTTCCCCTTTTCTTTTCCCGGATTTGGTTTTGATGGCTTTGGCTCTCAGAGGCTTCCTACGCAAGATGTGTCTCGGGTCCCTGGTGCCATGGTTGTGGGCAGCGGTGGATCGGATCTTCTCACAACTATTGTCTCTGTCAAAGGCGGTTGTGGGTCTAAGTGTCATGTTGTTCTTGTTCCTGCTTATGAGCCTGTCTTTCCAGACGAGAAGGTGGGTTTGGTTGGGGATGCTCAACCCCAGCAAATGCCCTTTATGAAGCGGCCCTACTTGCATGTTGTGGTTGTGGCCTCTTTTTCGTCTTCTAAACCACTTTCTTGCCAAATCCTCTCCCAAGGAGTCGATGTTACAGGAAGAAGATTTTTACTCCAACCTAGGGTTGATCGCCACTTCAATGGACTCTAGCACAGGACTGTCACTTCTTCACTATTTGATTTCTTCAAACTAGCATCCTCTCCCTGATTGGTAAAATTGACATTTACCCTCTCGTAAGGAGGTTTTTTTATTGTGGTTTTTAATGTTGTTGAAGATAGAGATGTTATCCTTTCCAAGCTTTGGGAACTACAGAATCATCACTTGTTGATGAAATTGTGGTTTCATCCTTCAATCCACTCTCCGTTGCATTCAATGTCAAGCCTGTTTGGGTTCGTTTACCTCATCTCCCGCCTGTAGTTTTGGGGGAGGGAGTTTGATTGCTATTGGTAATGCTTTGGGCAAGTTTTTATCCATCGACTCTAAAATAGAACTTTACACACATACTACCTATGCTCGCATCTTGGTGGATTTGGATACCTCTCTTGATCTACTCGCTTCCATTGATCTCAAAGTTTTGGATAGGATTTGGTCACAACCTCTTGACTATGAAGGCTTGCCCTTCAGATGCAAGAAATGTTTTTCCTTGGGGCATCTTGCTTCAGAGTGTCAGAAAGTGAAACAGAAGTTGAAGGAAAAAGTTTCTTGGTGGAAGGATTCCCAACCCACTGTTGGTTATTGGGGATGATTGATTCCTCTTCGGAAGATTCGGTGGAGGTTCGCAAAGACCCTAATTTAGATGATAGGGAGATTCAGCTACTGGTTGAGACTCACGATTCCCCCCTGGCGGGGTTGGTTGGGTTGGGTCAGGTGGAGCAGGTGTTGACGCTCCCTTCTCGGGGTGAATTCTAATTGTTCTAAAACATATTCTTGAAGGAGGATTCAAATGTTGGAACAAAGGAGATCTCTGATATTTAGCTTCCAATACATCCAGATGAAAATTCGGATCCTAATAGGAGTGATGGTTGGACAATCGTAAATAGAAAAAAGAAAGGAATTTCTTTCCCTAAAATGAGATTAATTTGTATGTTGCCACAATTGTGGGTGTTGAAACCTTTCTTTTTATTCTCTTCTCGTATTATGTACTGCTCGTTAGTGCCTCAGTGGCCTTTTGTCTTTTGTTGCCTGTGGGCTTATTTTCTGTTATGCTTCATTGTTTTATTACGCCTTTAGGGCCTTTGTATAAGGATGTGAATCCGTTCAAAACCCCCACTCTTACCATTTTTCCAAAAATAATTCTATTATTCTTGTTCATATTTTTATAGAATTTTGAAATTAAAAAAGAAAAAAAAAAAAAAGGGCTTCAAACTCAATGGTATGACAAAGATATTACTATTTTTATTAATTTTACAAAGTTTTAAAAAAATTAATTGATAATTGTTTTAAGTGATAGTTGAGTATACATAAAATTTATAATCGAAATTATTTTATGACAATCAAATGAACGTCAAATTTAATATAGAAAATAAAACTTTACATGGTCACACCATCACATCCCACCCTCCATGGTAAAACACCTATTAGCATGATTACCTCTTAACATTTAGGTATATTTAGACCAGTACATATTTTTCCTACATTTTCTTTTTCCTATTTTAAAAATAAGCATATATGAAATATGCAACTTGCACTTTTAGAAATCCAAGTTTCACCCACAAAAGTAATGTTGGCCACCCACTTCATGGGTCATTTGATCACATGTTTTTTTAATAAAGTAGCCTAAGTAATAGCATTTGTGATGCCTTTCATGTTCAATAAATGGGTGGTCTCTCTTCTCTCATTTCATTATTGGAATTTATGTAATATCCATATTTATGAAGATTGGTATAGAAGTGAAAAGAATTGTCGTCCATATTGTTGTGCATAACCTTATACATGGTTTGTGGGGAGTGTGATTTTAGATTAGAGAATGTTTAAAAACAATGTGCACATTATCTAAAATTTAACTTTATCTAAAATTTATCTCACATATATTTTGTCATGCAATTTTCTTAAATATCACCAAGATTTGTTATTAAATGATTCAAATTTTGCATTAGTATGACCTATACAAACACCTAAAAACATTTGTATATAAGATGAATGTTGGAGGGTGTTTGTGAAGACCGTTAGAAGTTTCTATGAGCATATGGTTGTGATTAGTATTATCGACCTAGTCATTGCCACTAAAGATAGAGAGACATCATAAGTACGAAGATGGATCTCAATAAGTCTCAAGACAATACAATCTGTAATGCCTCGTATTGGAGTACACCAATAAATTCTCTCGAAGATATTAACATCATCTAATGACCCTAAAGAGATCATCCAAGTTAGGTTCAAAATGTTCTACAAATGTGGAAGAGTAGACAAAGCAAATGTTACCATGGTCAATTGACGGGCAGCGCTGAGAGATTTCATTATAAGGTATGCCCCAACCACTATTATTTGGGCAGGTCACAAAATTGCCCTCAAAGGAATGAAGAGCATGAGATACCTAAATCTTAATCCCACAGCAAATTTGGTTGGGAAAGTGACTAGAGCACTATTTGAGTGACAATGGGTTCAACTCCTAGACTAAATTTTAACCTTATCTAGATTTTGACATAACAAAATGTTGATAGCTTTGTTGGCTAAACACCCACACCCAAATTTGAGAGGTTTAATCAACCTAATGTGCGTTGAAGGGTATGAGGTGTTTAGCTTGAAAAGGAACTTTGGTTATGCAAAGTTTAAATTTAAGGTGTGTATCAGCTTGTCCAATTTGTGTATAAGTTTGAGGGGGAAATGTGTTTAAGATTGAAAAGGGACGTTGGTTATGCAAATGAACCATAGATTGAACGAACCAATGTGTTCGAGATTGAGGGTATATGATTGAAAAGGGACTTTGTTTATGCAAAACTTATATTTAAGCTATGGGATGTCCATTCCAATGTAATAGAAGAATGTTAAGTTTGAGGGTAGAAGGTGTTTAAGATTGAAAAGGACTTAGTTTATATAAAGTTAATGTTTATGCTATTTGCTCGAGTTTGAGAGTATTTTTCCCAAAGTACCTTATGTAATAAGTTTTTTTAACTGAAGAATGTCATATATTTTCATGTTTTTGAAAAAGATTTTTAAAAAAACTAATGTATTGAAATTAAAACGTGCCAACAGAAAATGCTAGACAGACAATGGGCAAGGTGCTTACCAGGTTGAAAAACAACCGAGAGTGAAAAACATTATTAGAATGGCATAAAAAACAGAATAGTATCTAAAGCCCCAACAGGGCAGTCACAATATGGGTAGTAATAAATAGATAACATAGGTAGCAATATTTTTGTATTATCTCCTAATTTGAAATCCCAAGATTATTAGAGAACTTGTGTGGTTGAGGGTTTCTGCCCATGTTCTACTATCTCTGGTTGAAAATGGAAATCCTCTGCTCTTGAATATGGACTTCTAAGTCACAATCTGCAATCATGATGGTCTCCTTTTTATGGGCAAGGTGTTGCACTTCTTAGATGACCGAAGATTGAAATTGAGTCGGACCAATATCTTGGCAATGAGATCACAATTTTTTTCCCTTGTGTTTCTCCTTTGCAGATTTGGTAGCATTTCGCTTTGGAGGAGAAACCAATTAGGGGAGGAGACTTTTATTTAGCTACTGATTGTTGATTTGTTTCCTGATTTACAGGTGTCTTGATGGAGGGGGCTGGGGGTAAAAGCTTATACAGTGCTTTGACCCAATTCAAATCATCATCTGTATCCATATCTATACCTTAAAGGGATTTTGGTGGGGAAGGTTGACTGGCTGCTGAAGTTGACTCGTTGTCTTTTTCTCACATGCATAATTTCCATGTTGTTTATCCTGTTTTACTTGACCACGGAGTAGTTGATGGTTGTTTACTTGACACTAAGACCCGAACAGATGATACTTTTTAAATGATATATCGCAAAAACATCAAACCAAGCGTGTGAATACAAACAATTATAATGATGTCAGAAATATCCAAATTCCACCAAGTATAACATGGGATTTAATCACTTAATGGATGATTAGAGCATGATTAATCTTTTCTGGTTTTGAACTTCTAGATGGGATTGTGTTCTATAGTCATGCATTACTAGTCGATTTCACAGAAGCCGGACAGGTAGATGAAGGATCTTGAAACTTATTCATTTTAATTTTGTGACCTTTTTGAATAAAAATTCAATATATCAGATCTAGCACACAAATAGATTTGTCATCCCTTTTGACTATATATAAAGAGAGAAGGCGCACACACACATATATGTGTATGTGGGTATGTAGTGCACATCCATTGTTCTGGCAGAGTAACTGCCCTTCGGATTCCTGCTCTTATACACAAGGTTCACCGGGGATCTTACAATTTGTATCCTATACAACCTGCCACTCTACTAGAGTAAAACCTAAGAATGCATTCTTGTGGATTTTCCAAATAAAAGTCTATCTAGAGTACCGACTAAAAGATGCAGATGTGTCATAAAAAAAAAAGTCTATTTGGCCAATCCATTTAAGGTTCTTCCAAACAAGATAACTTCATATAAAGCACAAGGGAGAGAATGCTTGCACTGAAACAATTTTTGGTATTCAAAACTTTTTTGAGAACCACTTTTTTTCGCTTCTCAAGAAAAATATGCTAAAGAACAGAGGCCCAAGGCTAAAGCGATATGGGCAGCAGTAAAACAGGTTAATCGTTATGAAAACCATGCTTCAAGGAATTATATCTGTTAACCGTTTAATTTAATTTCTCACGTCCTTGATGTCCTTAATACACTCATTGCTACAATACCTCCAATACCTATAGTTACAACAGTAGCAACAATGGCAAGACCAGAATCATTCGTTCTCATAGTTCCAAAAAAACCATCCCAGTTCCAACTGCTATTTTTCTTATGCTGGCTTGGACTACCAATGCTTTCACGTAAAAATTTATTAAGCATATCCAACTGCTTTGTTAAGTGCCTCTGACCTCGCCCCAGATTCCTCACCTGCAAATAATAAACCAAATAATTTGAAATGCCTTCGTATAATAATTTATGACATTTTGAAAATAGAGAGAAAAGGCTGAAAATAACTACAGCAATGTTGGACTCGAATATTTTCGCAATCAATACCTCCTCAATTACACTAGGATCTAGTCCTGGCCCTGAACCATTTGAAGCTGTAATTGGAGGAGAAGGTTTAAACCCATTTGGATTCCCATTGCAGTTCAAGGCACAAACACTGTTCCCAAAAGAACCAACAGCTGAACCTTGCCGAGGAAGATGCCCTGGCTGCCAAACTGAGGAACCTTGTTTTCTAGTTCTGAAATGCGAGACAAGACTTCATCTAACCTTTCACTGACACTTGCCATTTGTTCTGACAACCGACCATAGTCCTGAAAAGTAATGACCTGTTTAGGATGCTAAATTCTATAACAAAATTTGAGTTTTCATTGACCACATGCAGACAACTTCTTAATCAAAAAGCTGCTTCAACATTCATACTGCAATACCTGGTCTTCAATCCCCTGTGGCGAGTCTGGCACACTGTCATCATATTTTTGTTGCTTGTTTTGTCCCACACTAATGGAGACTTAAATGAATTCCTCTGTGCCCTTTCCGGTTGATCATAATCTTCCCTGTTAAAACATTATCACTTGTGAATATCTAGAACTTTGTTATCAGTTGGATAGACTACAAATGAAAAAGTACTTTTAACATGGAACTGAAAAGCCACTCAAAATGCACCTTATACACATATCATTGGTGCTATTTCTGCTCCAGCTGCAAAAAAATACACATTAGTATTAGAAATTTTTGCCGAGTGAAGACATTGAAGGTAATATCTATATTTTCATTTCTACTAGGCTCGCAAATGACTTTCAGAGGACTGATGTTTTCAACCTGTTATTTCATTGGTTGTTCCTGCAATAACATTGTAGAGTCGAGATTTGAATCGTTCATTTCAAGTGGCCGCAAAAAGATGCTCCACAGATTACACACACTGAGTGATCGCTGCTATTAAACATGTACAAATCCTCTAACGAATATGTGCATTCTAAGGTAACTTCCACTTAAATATTTCAGTAATAAAGTGTGTTATGTTAAAGAAACATGCACACTTGATACTTTGTTTCCACATTGGACATTCAAGCTCAATCTATTAGTTTTACATTTCATGTAAAGTGTTTAACTTACAACCAATATTATAAAGAGTGAATCATGGTCCTATTTTGATCAATTAGAAGAATGTAGGATGTTGCAGAAAAACCTATGCCAATCAATAAGACATTTGTATGCTTGAGAGTTGGAAAGCCAGTTCTATAATAAATTAGTCAACTTCAGGGTAGAGCTTTAAGCTCAGTTGTTAATCAAGTCATTTCATCTCCACAACTTGAGGATGTTTTCTTTTGCTATATGTTTTGTATCTAATGTAAACCTCCTGAAGGAGATGGGAATCACAAACTCATTTTGAACAATTGGCAGATTGCAGGCTGTGGGGAACCAGATTTAGAAAAAATAAGTATGAGAACAAACTTCTGCTAATCAAATTGCAGAAAGCAGATAATAAAATGTGTATCTGAAATCTACTTCCTAGTTCCAACAAATTCAGTGTCAATCATAGTATAAGCCAATCGATAGGGAATAAAATCCACTGCAAGATTCCATACAGCTACAAACAACTTTGATTTTTATTAAATAAAATTTTGTAAGCCAAAAACCGACTAATTATAACCCGACAAGAAAAACACCGAAAAGTCAAAATTCAATTAAAGAGTCGAGAGTCTATTCAAGTGCTAGGTCTCAAGAAGATGGAACAACAAAACAATATTAAGCACAAAGAAGATTTCACAATAAGTCATCAGAGTTCATAAGGAATTGTTACAGTATAAATTCTTCCAAGACATTTCTTTCCACAGAATTTCCTTTATTTTTATAAGGCTAAGATGTTCAAAACCAAGGAGTGGCCAAGAATAATGATAATGGCATTCAAAGAACATAAAATATTTCATATTAGATGATGCAGATATCCAAAAAGAATTCCAAAATGTCAAACCAATATCAAGAAAATGGTACAGTAAAATATGATACATGCAGAGTGAAAAGAAAAATGTTCTTCCCACACCTGACTTGCAAGCAAATAACCAGCGCAATAATGATGTCTAATAACTGACATCAAACCATAATAAGACCAAACGTGCACATTTACATAGTTAGCTTCCTCAAATTAAATAATAACAAATTATCTTATATCTGGCATTTGAGAAAGAAGACCACAAAAGCCAAGTATCAGAAACAGCAGGAATCCCAACCTTAGTTCCATAGTTTCATGTTTAACACGAGGAATGAAGAAATTGAAAATGCCAGGATAGGTTATAAATTATGCGGGCCACTAGCTATGAAAAAAATAATAATAAACATGGATTGACTTTTTAGGAAGTATGTGAGAAGGGAAGTAAATCATCACAGAACAAAATAGTTTCATACAAAGAGGCTCTTCCAACCAAAAATAGGCGGCAAGACAGACAATGCACGGTTTCATTTCATTTGTGTTTCTATTCGCACTTTAAAGAATGCATTGAAGGGTCAAGGTATATTCAGCTTAGCCTGACCATATGTCTAGTTACGATAAAATAGGATAAATGATAGAAATGAATTACAACATTTAAGCCTTCTAGATGATCAAGATATAAGCATACCAAGCATGCAAGAAAATCATTCATATTTATGCTTCCTGAGATTGATGCAAAAAACAATTTTATCAATTTCAGCATAATTTACCTTTTACTATACTGATTCTTTAATCCAGGCTTTGCCTCAGATATCCATGAAAATGACATGGGACTGGTGGCCTCAGAATCATTTTGCACTAGCTTCGACTTCAGGTCTTCAGGAAGTGCCTGTCAAAACACAAAACGCATGGTAAAAGGAGAGCTTGAATGGAAAGACTAACTTAAGCATCAAAATTTAGTATAAGCCTGTGAGATTCAATTCGTACCATTGTTTCAGCTGTTAGCTTCTCAAGTTGAATTTGTTCAATATAGGAGTGAGGAATATATGACCCATCAAGGCCCAACTTCTGAGCAACCTCTGCGACTAAGGACCTGTCCTTACCCTGCACCTGATGATGAACAGATTATAATTCAAAAAACCAAATTCCAAAACCCCAAAAGATAAATCTACTTTTAAATGAGCAGCTTAGAGGTTGGTTCTTGCAACCCAAAAACGCTTGACATGTACTGAATACCTGTATATACTTCCGGTGCAATTGTTCAAGCTTATCGACTTTCACTAGCACCCTATCATCTGTGAATACACAACTTGTTCGCTTCAATGATGATGTGATTGTGTATCCCAAGGCCATTAAACCTCCAAGGAGACGGACACCAACTTCAAATGTAATCCTTGGAGATATAATAAATGGATTATCTGTTACCCATTCCTGCTATGACAATCCAATTCTATCATTTTAGAAGCAAAGCACAGCAAGTACCTATCACATAGCAGCTACTTTCACGCGACAATTTTCATTCAGACAAGTTCTCAAGTAAGGTGAAACCTCTTTTACCAAACAAAGAAATGGAACTTTCTTAAATTGGAATATATTTACGACTACAAACACAAAATTCTACATATCTTAATTAGCATCCTGAAAAATATGCCAGATGCTAACATTTGTATTATGAATTAAAGTGAAGCATAGAATCATAATACCTCAAACATTAGTTTATATTTTCCCTCCCTACTCCGCATTCTCAGGTAAGATTGACAAGTCTCTGCATCTTCCCCAGGAGGCAAAAGATAAATGTCATAAGTTTCTTCAGTTTTTCCTGTATCTTCTATGGATAATACTTCCCTAATTTGATCCTCTGTAGCAAGACGACTAGACTGCAAAATAATTACAAGCACGTGGATAAGATAGTTAAAGAATCTAAATACAAACCATTGTTTTGGGTTCTTTAGCCTAGCAACTAAAACCGTTTTGGTGCATAGGTTCATGAGACACTTAGCTAAATTAAGATTTGCATTAATCATAGAATGGTTTTGTTCCCATAATACCTTCAAAATGTAAGTAGGGGTTTGAAATCCAGAAAAAGGATTGAATTTGTTGACAATTTTAATATGGGCAGACTCCAGTTGAGGTTCAATATGAACCTTATACATTGGATAAACCTGCAAAACCCATTCACATTTAATTAAACGTCAGAATAATATAATTTGAGGATGCATCTGGATAGACTGCAAAGACAAAGAATCAGACATAGCAAGCAATATAGACATTAAACACAGACACCATCAGGCTTTACTCTTGTGCACTATCATTGTTTAAATTACATCAGATCCTGCCACAAACTCCAATAACCTGTTAAAGGTCGTTCTCATGTTTCTTTCTTCACAAACAATATACAAAGGAGAACCTACAACAGGTGTGGTGCAGCCATGAATAAACAATATCCAATGGTTACAAGAGGAATTCCTAGAAGATGGGTCAGGTAAAGGAATGAATAAGAATGCAATGGTTTTAGGCCAAAAACTAAAGAGTTTCAGTAGCATTGTTGTACGTCCCGCTAAAAGATGCTCTGAATCAACAACTGACAACAATATTTGCTTGGATGAGGTAGATTGAATCTTAAATAAATGAGGCATCTAATGGAAGAAGCCTTGAAATACAACATAATTTTCAAAAGCAATGTCAATTCGCAAAAATAGAACAATGCCTGAAGCCATCAGAATAGACCAACATAATGGTTTACACTAAAGTTTCACTTCCTAGTTCAAGAGAATCCGATGAAATGATTTTCTCCTCAAGTGACATTATCATAATTTTTAAAATAAAGTCCACCTTTTAGAATGTAAACAAAAAGCTTGACAAGCATACAAATCATCTTAGATGTATTTTGGGGCAAAGCTTCAAGAAAGTGTTGTCCACCATAGACTATCTATGGGGAGCACAAATGAATTTACAAGTATGGTATGGGACCAAACAAAAGAATTCTCATAGAAATTTTTGGTAATCACAAAAGATAGAATTTGTCACTTGACTTTAATTATTTTGAATTGTCTAGTAGGGATAACGAGAACATTCCTTGGTAGTTATTAATCCCGTTAGTATTGAGCAATACTCAGACTGCATTTGGTACATGGACTATGGAGCTACACAAATGAGATTTAGACAAGACATGACCTGGCTAAGTTAGCAATATGCTATGCTCACTGACTTCAGGAAAAACACAGAAAGAGAGGTCATGATTCTTAAAAACATAGTGCCAGGACAGATGTCCCTTTTTGTGTGACAAGAGCAAATAAGCCGGCCATATGCACTTGCATGTCCTGCAAGTAAAATATGCAGACTTATGATCAGCTATAATCTGTGAGGCTCAAAATCATACCTGAATGACGGGCAAGTAGCAGCCCTTGTACACACGATATGGTTAATTGTGCATGTGAAAAAATGGTAATTTATTGCCCGGTAAGTTACCTTGAGCCTTAGCCCTAAAATGAGTAGATAAGGCATTAGAGGAGAAAATTGAACTTCGCATTCAGGCATTTTGGTTGCCAAAAGGAACTCCATTGCAAAACATTATTAAGATAAATCCACTTACTGTTTCTGATATTTGAGCAATAATATCTGCAGGTGCCTGACCAGAACGGCCAATATCCCTCATAACCCGCTTGACAAGATCAAAGTGAACACCTCCGGTGACAGAAACACAAAGATCCAGTAATGGCCGTAAGTTTTCGTTTAACGCGTGGATTCCCTCAATGATAACAATCCCAGATGATGGAACATCAACATCCCTGGAAAAAATAATTAACATGATGAGTTAGCCAATTCTGAAATTCTGTGCCAGCAACTTGGCAAGCATAGACACTGCTAAAGAATTTCCTGTAAAAACTTCAAATAAAACTGGCATGTTTTACAACATGTACAAACTAAGGTTGATATGTTCCATACAAACCAAAAGACAAACCTGTAGCCAGTGCGACAGCTGCACTTAAAATCATATATGGGAATTTTTACAGATTTTTTATCTTTTAAATCTTGGATGTTCTGAAGAAGAGTGTCATAATCTGTCAGTGCAGTGAAGAAGAAAAATGTAGTGAAAATCTTGACAATATGATAGACTCAAACAGGACTTCGCTGTGTAAAGCACTAACCTTCAAATTCACCCATAAAAACTTTCCACAACTCATTCATACAAAAAGATAAAGAATTAATAGTGTTTAGATAATAGATACAACAAAAGCAATTATATGAAGAAATAAATTGAATGTGCAAATGTAACAAGATTTCTTTTCAATATTTAAACGTATTAAACCAAGAGACAAAAATGTGCTTATTGCACAATACAGACAAGATTAACTTCAACTAGATCATAACGTGAAAGCAAAGCAAAAGAATTGCAAGTAAAGAGTTGGGCATTTGAAATTCGGATAATATCAACCATGATTGTGTCAATTTTTTTACCAGTATTGTTAGCTGTTTTATAGCTGAATGGCATGTTACTTCTCGTAGAGATGTCCAGCAAAGAATTTGGTAAGAATTAAAAGATTGTCCAAGTGAGACTCGTTGTTCCTCTTCTTATTCATGTCACTTCTTTAAAAATTGTAACAGCCATTTATGGCATTTCTGAAGAAGAGCCGAAATCCTTACAGGACGCTTGAGAATCAATTCACTAGTTATTTAATTAAATTGTCTCAATTTATTTATTGTGGTAAGACCAGATTAGAAAGCAAAATTGAGGATATAATCCACAACAACAATTGAAAACATTTTTTTCCTGAATTTTAATATGTTATATTCTCAATATTCATTTAATGATATGCTCCATATTTAATCATGACACCTTATTTGGCAATCAATAACATTCACTAACAAGCGCATCTGGCCTTTATCTCAGGACTGGACAGAAAGCCTTCCTCTTCTTCAACAAAAACATTCTCAAGATAAGAGCTTGCCACCACCCTACAGAAAAAAAGAAAAATTGGGGAAAAAAACATGTTTAAGATTCTCTTGAAAAGGTGCAAAGGGTTGTGATGTAAAGGTAAAAAAAAGGTACATTCGTAAAGAAAGTAACCTAAAGTTCAAATCACCATAGCTCAATAAGACAACCTTTAAATTTTTAACTTAAGGACGTAAGTGCACATAATATTACGCTCAGGACTGCAACCCGATCCTCCCAGAACTGGTGTAGGCCCAGTGATGCTCCTAGTTAGCCTTAACAAAAAAACACTCCCTTTTAAGAAATGTCTCCTTTGCAAGGAATTCAATTCCTAACACTTTTGAATGGAAGCAAATATCAAAGTTTACTTACTAGGATAGATCAATAAGAAACTATTATTCTATATTAACTCATTTACTAGTTTTGGAAGCATTTCAACAGTAAACATTTTTGACATGACAAACCAGAGTCCAGACAAAACCAATCAGACCAAAGAGTTCCTCTGCCCTTCAAATTTTAAGCATCTACAACATAAGGTGAATTTATGAAAGACAATACCAAGATGAAGTCACTCTTTCCATACAGAGAAAATTATAAAAAAAGATGCTAAGGTGACAAAATCATTTTGTGATCATTACAGTGACCCTTTCTAAATTTTGCCCGCTTTGTTTCTCACTCTAGCATGCCCTCCAAAGCATAGGTCATTAGCACCGAGACAAATGAAAGAGTTATAGTTGGAAACCATGGAAGCAAGCGACTCAACCGGATTGTGGAAGTTGATGGCAGAGATTGAAGACAATTAAGACCTCCAAAAAGAAACTATACTACTGTCTGTCCAGTAAAACAAAATTCAGAGAACCAAAAGAACTAATAACAGAGGATCAAGACTTGCAGACTTCTTGGGCCCTGAATAGAATCTTGTCCACTATTCTAGGAGCATTGCATGATTTATGTTAAGAACCCCAGGAAAATGATGGTTTTTAGGTAGATACCCGGGACAAGGATACGATGTTCACGTGATGAAGTCCTTTACCATTAGCCTCTGTGCATTATAAATATTAAATACTGGTCTATTTTTCATGTAATTTTGGTTAGGAATTTCAGTGGTAAGAATAACAGTTTCTCAAATGATCTAAGTTCTATGGTGTATATTTTCAACGATTTCGGATCAATGCTGTATCCTCTGCACCTATTTGCATGTAAATTTGTCTTGTTACCCAATTGTCACTCTTTAAGATACACTCCTGCATGTATTTAAACCAGATATTCGGACTATTTGTCTATCTAGGGGCATTCTAATAACAAGTTTTTCAGTAATTAATCAGTTTATCTCCATTTTTAAATTGGTACTGTTGTAGCCTGTCAGAGGACGGTTTTACTGATTTCTTTACCTTTAGTGGCTATTGTTAGATCTCCCAAGAAGACGTGTACTGCTGCTACTTTTTGGGTTTCTGTTAAATCGATCCACCTGATTGAAAAAGACAACTAAAACTGATAGCATAGAATCTGCAGTAATATCTCACAGTAAATAAATTAGTCAAACAAAAATAATTAACCCCAAATTTTTGTGGTTAAAATTTCTCCAAAAAAATCAGAAAACCTTTTTTATTAATTTACCCTGAAGAACTGTCTAGAAATTGGGCCCTAAAAGTCAGTTCAGGAAAAAGACCAGAAAAAGAAACAGTAAAAATAATTAACACAACAATTAACAGAGAATTTTTTCAAAATAATACAGTAGTATGCAGATTGATTTGCGGGAAAAAAATCCGAATAAGATGTTATTTATTTGTAAAACAAAAATTTAAAAGTGAATTGAAACTCAGAGCGCTCACCGTCAAAGTTGACATCAATGAGGCGACTTGCATCATTATAATTATCCATAGAAATGGCGAGAATGCCCGGCATGAAATTCAAAACCTTATCACAGAAAACAGTTTTTCCCGCTCCAGAAGGACCCGCCAAACCGACTACATTGATCCCTTCATTTCTCTGCGCCAATAACTGGCACGCCCTAATAAAAAGATAAAACCCCTTTTCAAACGAAAAACTCTCAGAAATCTTGGCAATTGTATATCTCTCACAGTCTCTTCTCTTCACAAGCTCCACCTGATGCTTGAGAAGCCCCCTCCGCCTTTTTTCTCTCTCAGAGAACGCGCCGCCGCCAATACAGCATCCGAACGCGTCGCGACAGAATTCATAGCCATTGAAGACAAAAACAAATTCAAGAGATGCTAGATAGACAATGTGTATACAAATATTCCTTCCAACGCTATAAAAAAAGCGTTCAGAAATTAATTATGACTAAACTACGGAACTGCGAGACGCAAACTCCATAACCGTGAGATCGGATTATTCTCAACAGTAAAATTTTCCGGATCGCCAATCTTGGCAAAGAAATTTTTAGGTTATGGCTTTTATCTAGCGTTTGGCCAATTTTAGCGGGGATTCGACCGCTAGACGCTTCGAGAGGGTTTTCCAATAAAAATCGAAGCGGTTTTTTTTTTTGCGCTTGTTTGTTTTTGCAGGAAGGGCGTGTATAAGTAGGGAGAGCGGGAAACAGACATTTAGTTAATTAAGTGTGATTATTGAATCTATTTAAAGGTAATTAATTAATCACGTTTTCCAACAAAGGCTATATATAGAGGTTTCGGCGTTTTTGTTTTCACTTTATTTTTCCTTTCCTTGGGATGGTTTGATCTGATTTGGGGTGAAGGTGATGAAGTGGCGATAATAAAACAAACTATGTGGCTGTCAGTTAGGCTATGATCGGAGAGGATGGATTGAGGGAAATTTTGTTCTCTTGGCGTATGCTCTGGTTCAAGGATGATGACGTGCCATGTGGAGTTTTTTTTTCTTAAAACCGAAGGTTTTTAATTTTCCTTTAACATAACTAGTAATTGTGTGTGAGTACTATAATCGAGACACCATTGAAGAACTTAAGGTTAGAAGTACTACAATATTGGATGATGAATTAGAGGGGCGGCGAATAAGGGGATTGAGGGAGGAGAATGCTAGGGGTGGCAAAATGTTCAGGGAGCGAATGCGAAATTTCGTTTTTATAATGAGATATGTATGAGTAATGTCTCATTTTTGTTGAAGGAGAAAGGGGTGTCTTTGCACATATCATTGAAGCAACGTGTTTTGGAGATATCTCAAAAAGCTAGTGTCTTATCAATCAATAATCTCAATGTCAATAGTTGATTTTTGTAATGTTGACCTTTGTGTTTTGTGGGTTGTTGGAACACACCACAATTTTAAGGGACTTCGTTTGTGTGTGTCACAAGACACTTGAGAGATAGGGACATGTGAAGGGGACTCGATATCCCATGTCAAGTTGATGTAGTGGTTGAATTTGAAAACCACAAAACATGGTCGGCGAGGTGATTTTATGCCATCTGTATAGACCATTCTCCACGTTTGCCCAAGAACAACATATATCAACCACAACAATTTTCCTTATGGATTTGTCATTGACACTGCCTCCTCAACATTCCATGCTCTTAACACTCATTAAATTTAAAGCATTGTCCTGTTTATAATCGTATGCCTATTATTTTGAAATTTTCGTGTTCTGGGCTTTATAGTATGAGGGAGTGGTCAAAGCAGATACGAGAGGATCTAGTGTATGGGTTTTCTCATAAATTTTGTAAGGAATGTATCAAAAGTTAATGTACTAATTGTTGATTAATTAATTATTAAAATTCCTAATATTATATACATATTTTTATATCATGCAAGGTTTTCATGATCACCTCATTTTTGTCAACTCCATCGTTGTTAACAATGTTATCATCAAGGTTTGAACGCATGACCTAACACCGCTCTTATTGTTTTCTTATTTCTCAACCAAAGATGTGGATTTCGCCACTATAGTCGTGGTTTTTATCTTCCACATTTATCCAAATTTAATGCACCAAACAATTCATTAAATGTTATTTTTAATACTATGTAAATTTAGAACCATCATTCCTCTTGGTTCTAAGCTCCAATTAAAAGCGTTAAACTATCTAGAAAAAATGGGTAGTTGATTTCAACAACATAGACATTATAGTCAACAATTATCATTGGTATAGTATAAGAAGATTGTATAACAAATCCTGAGAAGAAACCCATTTGAATATAATTATTCTAATATTATGAATTATATGCATTTTCACGAGGGTTGTGGCTATTCATGAGACATGTTTTCCTTCATATATGACATTAGATAATGACATGTTTGATGATGCAAAATTTGAGAATTTGCACCCTACATTATATTTATAATGAAGTCTCTCTCTCACACGTGGAACAAGGTACACACGATACAAGTAGAGTCAAAAGGAATCCAATAGATGAAGTTAAGGGAGATTTTTAGCCCGATAACCACCATCTATCAAAGACCACAAACGCACTAACCCTCAAGAGAATACATAAACGTGTAAACATATAAACAAGAAATCAAGTCACAAGCATGTTGAATCAAAATAAGTATACTAGTAGTGATTTAATTTAATTTGAATTAAATTTAAGTATTTCTAAGTCACTCTTGAACCAAATAGTATATAAATGCTAAAATGAAGAAATGACGCAAGTAATCTACGATGTAATATTTGAAACCCTAAGCAAAGAAGAAGGAGAGAGGACTTAGTTGATTCACGCTTGATTCAAAACCGATATGGACTGGAAGAGTTTGAGAATGATCGGGCAGAGTGTCGTTATCGCCACAATAAATTTCTGATTTGTAAGAATAAGGCCAGACATGGGCGCCCATGATAGGACATGGGCACATGGGCATCAGAGACCTCTTGCAGGCACATTTGATTGCACATATGCTCAAGATCTTATTTTTATAGTGTCACAAGGTCTTTGTTGTTGCTTCTGTTGATCATTTGATAGTCGCACAATGATCACCGAGGGTACTTGTAACCTGTAAAATAGAAGTTCACCTACAAAACCCACAAACCACATCAAACCTAAAAATAAAGATGCAATATGGGGAGTCAGACTGACCCCGACAATCACCCTAAGAGTGAACTTACAACCGAGTGTTGCACTACATATCAAACTCCATGTACTTATGGTGAGTGTGTGTAGAAATTATGCCCTAGGATGCCCTTGTGCAAAGTGCACTTGATAACAAGTGTAGCTAAAATGTAGAAATGTATAACATGTGTGGATGGAATAGAATGAACTTTCCCTTCCTATACAATGTATGCAGAGTTGATGTAGCCCTTGTCCCTTAAATGGATGTTAGATGGATGCCTTTGAGTGCTTTAGGTTCCTTTTAGATGCAAGCTTAGGTGATAGTAGTAATGCTTAGTGCTTGGTCCTTGATTTTGAACACATAACTATGTATTTATATGATTCCCTTGTTTGAATTTTGTAATTGACAATTGGAAGGTTGGCCCATAAGTGAAAAAGATGCCCAAAATATAAAAGAGACCCAAAAGGAGCAAGTAAGGTGAAAAAGGGTTAGGGGTGCCCATAAGGGATAGAAACGTCTAGGTGTTCCTATCCTAATTGGTACAGTGTATGGAACCATAAAATATAAATAAGTAAAATATCGATCTGGGTTGTAGGGTGTATAAGACCAAATAGAAAACAAGAAACATAGAAAAGAGGCCAAAGACAATTGTCAATTACTAGTTTTCTTGCTTAGGAATTATATGAATGCTAGTATGTGTTTAGGACCTAGAAATGTACCCAAGTGTGTGATTTTATGTCTATAGATAGTAAATTAATCTATGTTTCAAAGCAAACCAATGAAAAAAATCAATCAAATAGTATTGTGGAAACAAAATTAACATAATCGGTATCAACACTACATCAACTTAATTATTTGGCCTATAATTTTGATAAGTAGAATGTTTTTACATATTTTGGGTCACAAGAAAGCACAACAAAGCTTTGAGACTCATGTTCGGAGCTCACAATATGAAAAAGAAATAAGTGATAACTTTGGAAGGCATTCGACATTAGGCGGAGACAAATTTGTTGGTGTAATTCAAGGCACACACATTGGGAGTGGATTTGAAATGGCTCCCAAAACAAAGCTGGGGATATGGTCACCCAGTGGAAACACCATTGTTGCATCATCATAGTTTTATGTTAATAGTCACTCGACCAAAAACATCTAATATTGTCAAAAAGTATATAATTGTTGTTACAAAAATACATATTGATATTTAATATGAATAATTGTCATATATTAATGCAATGTTTGTTGAGTATTAAATATGTCTTAATTGTATTCGTTGTGTATCAACACCATCTTAATGGATGACAACCTGTAAAGCCCATACTTTTTAATGGCTTAGTAATATCTTGGGATGACTGCAATTACATTATACATAAGTGTTGAACTAATACAACAAATAAAATATGTAAATTCTACATAACAAAAAAGGAACAAATTTCAACGTAAGGTTCATGGTAACCGATAATTTAAAATATTGAGACCACTAAAACTACCAATTTAATACTTACAAGTAAAGAACACCACCAATTTAATCGGTTACCCTAGTGGTCTCAATATTTTAAATAAAATACTGCGCAATTGATAACATTAAAATCAACAACAAGTTGGTGGGACACAAGTCCACCATGTGTTGAATGTGACGTGGAAGGCTTGTTCCAAGTAAAAGGGAAGATAAGGTGCCATGTGGCTTTGAGAGGGAAGGAGTCTACCATGCGTAGAATGTGTCGGTTTGATGCACGTAGGGATGTATATCTGAGTAAAACTTATCCCAAATACCCCATCTAAGAAACAAAACAAAATAATTACACATGTGCTAAGATTATCAAGAGAGGTTTCCCCACACCCATATGATTGAAACTACACCAGTCAAAATCTTACGTATCTTGCAATTCATTTAATTGAAAATGATAAAGACAATCACAAAGATAAAAACATTTATTTTTGAAAACCTAAACCCCACGGCATTGGCTCCGCATTCCAAACCCTTACGCCTCAACATGGTCATCAATGGTCACTTTTATGAAACCCGCATCTAAATCAAATAAAACAATATTACCCCAATGTGATAAGATCTTTGCATATAATTCAAAAATATGAAGCATATAATCAATATCAACACTATGCAAGAGATATTGGTGGGCTAAGATGACCCAATATTCAATATATTCAAATAAATACCCTTAAGGTAGGGCAACACCATACAATGCTCCTTAAGGAATGAGTAACTCTAAGATCTCCCAATATGGGAACTCCACTTTGAGGGGATACCTTCAATATACCTCTACCAAGTATAGGGCTTACCTCATATATCCATGACATCTCATAATGATACTCATCTCCTTTATATAGGCATACATTACTCTTAATGGATGGGTAACACCTAATCCCAATGTAGGCCGACTCATTACCCAATACGTGACCCTATATATTATAACATATAACTAAGGGGGTGTGTAACACGTGTCAACATCTCCATCAACCCATATATACTATAATATCATATCCCAAGGTACATAACACATTGATGTGCAAGAAAAAAGCAAGGAAGCTGGAATTTGAATCCTATCGGGGCCACTTACGACAAGATGTTGAAGGTCGACCTCCCAGAGGGCAAGAATCTATACGAGGTTTTTATTGTGCCTTTTTTTGTAGTGGTCGAGGTCATGGGATATGCATGCTATGTTTTTTTCAGTAGTGGACATGGAGCATGGCCCCGGTGATTTCGCAGTGTCAATTCCTATATTGGAATCTTTGGTCGTCATACATACCCTTACAATTATATAGATTGTTGATAATGACCTTGTGATGGCTAAAAAGACCATGTGTTTAGGCCTCCAGGGGCTTATGTTTCCTATGGTCAATAGGCCCAAGGTCGTTAGAAAGGTCGTTTCATATTGTCATTACCCACATAAGGACATTAGCGGGGTTGCACATTATGTCATAATGAATTCTCAACCAAGAAAAAATAAAAATAAATAGAAACGATTGGCTCTAAAGTGATTTCAAAGTTGAAAACCAAGGGGGTTTCCATTCGACAAATTCACCAGGAGCATGATCTCGGCCTCATCCCTTACTACTACAGAATCTCGACTTCGCTTTCAAAGAAGAATTGAACCCTCATGGGCTCTCTAAGAGCCAAGCATCTTCACTATTGAATCAAACGTCATTTGATAGTAAATTCAATATTAAATTTAAAATTTATGTAAGTGTTTCTTTAAAAATATAATATGTTAATCTATAATAAATTTTAAAATAAACCAAATAAAAAATATAAAAAAATAATTATATAATATATAACTAAAATAGAAACCTTAAAAAGAGATTGTTATTTTAGTTAATTGTATTTAAAATATCTATCAAGTATTGGCTATTACTCCCATTAACGTGGGGGCGTGTATTTTAATTTAATCCATTGTATCTACCGTATTGGATGGGCAAAGGCTTTTCGCTTTAGGGACCTGGTCACGTGTAGATGGGTCTAAAGCGAAAAAGGTGGCGACAAAATATTTTTAACGTCTCTAACATTCTAGATGCACGTTTGATAGGAAAGTGGTTGCAATGCATCTCCTAATAGTACGATTAATTCCTATGGCGGTGGTGTGATCAAGTATTTATTGGTCTTTTTTTTTCTACGTGGACTTTGCGTATTTAATTTTTGGCATATTTTTTGAATGTTTTGTGTGACCTTGGATTTGTTCTAGTGTAATTTTGCCTCCTTTTGACAAATCTTTTGTCCTCCTTTGTTTGAATTTTGTTTGTCTCTTTCGTCACGGTTTCCTCTCTCTTTCCCTATTTTCTCGATGTTTTGGGTAGTTTATCGAAATTATAAGAGTATGGATGGTTCTAATCCATACCTATGGTTTTGTCACCTTATGGGTGAGCCTTTTTACCCTTGTTTCAAGTCTCTTAAAGTTGTTTATTCTTTTTTTTTTTTTTATCCTGCCCAAGGTAAGGATAATGTCTTCACACTAGCAATTACATATTTGCATGGCTTCCAATTAGATTGTGCCATTTAAATTTAAATGGTGCTGAACTAAAGTTTGAAGCTTTGATTTTGTAATTTTGGTAAATTTCTATTGGTTATTCCCTTTATTTCCCTACTGTAGAGGGGAATAAAGAAGATGTCCTCTTGTACATTGAATGCATTAATTGTTACCCATTTAATGCATTTACTATACACTATGTAGGGTTGGTCAATTTTGTGTGGCTCACTATGGAAATGTTTCATGCTTTGAAAGTGTCTTGTTCCCAATTTTAATTTTTCTTAAGAGCGCTTGATCGTCTCAATATTTTGCACCTTCTCATCCCCGTCTTCTACAGATTTTTTTCTCCTTCATTTGACGGATTATTTGCATCGCAAGGATTTCTTCCGACAATCACAAGGTAAGTGAGATTTGTTTTCTTCTTTTTGCAATGGCTAGATTTTATTAATTTTTATCCTTCATAAGTTATACGTTGATATATGCACTAGTAGGGATCTTATTTGAATTCAAGAAGTTTGTAAATAAACTAGCAATCACATGTGAAATGTGCGATGTGAACGCCGAAGGGGAAGTGTAAGATGAGGTTGATTTTGGGGGACCAAAACATAAAAGGAGGAAGAGGGTTGCAAAGAGGGGGTTAGATGGAGGATTAAGGAATTAGGAGAGGATAATGTTGTGGGGGCATTTTGTGGGAGCTATGTTGATTACGAGGAGGAAGGAATGTATTATGTGTATTTAATGTAAATTTATTGACAAAGAGAGGGGATTCGATGTGCAGGGCATCTTGGAAATATAGTTTGGATATATCTTAGAAAGCAAGGTGTAGTCAATGAATATTTGGAAGGCTAAGTTGCTATTTTTGGTGCAATCTTTAAGTCTACATATGTTAAAAAAACTACAATTTTGCATTGAGGGTTCATAATGTTGTCGATTTGATGATCATGTATGATTATGGTTTTTCTTTAGATTTCAAGAATGCGAAGAAGATTCCTCCTCATAAACATTCGTATTGAGCCGCGAAGCAAGTGTGGGATACGATGAAAGAAGTAATGAGTAACATGAGACATCAAAATAGAAAGCAACATCAATCTTATGAATAATGGTGTATTGTGTTAATTCTAAGGCATATAGAGGGGCCACCCGACAAGTGTCAATAACTTGCTCTTAAGTTCTATGGCACCATAAAATCGGTCATACACAACTAAACGTAATGGAAAAATTCAGAAGGGAAAATGGAAAAGGGGCCTTTGTTATTAATTTATTTTATCTTTTTGGTTCTTTTGTTTTGACCTTGTTACAACATGCCTTAACTAACTGGTTAACTCTTTGCCATGACATCCACCATCTTTTCATAAGACAATTACTCTAATCAACTTATATATTTTTTGCTAAATAATTATTATAACTGCAGAATATATTTGTTGTAGAGGTTATGTATTATTCTTGATTAACTAAAATATGAAAACTAAATGTATGCTAATATAGTTAATCTAATATAGGAGGACATAAAACACGTAAATGACTATGCTAAAGTAATATAAAACAACTAAATAATTAAAACTAATAGAAATAAAACCCTAATATGCAAGAATAAAGTGAGGAAAGAACTTAGCTGATTGTAGATGATTGTCGCAGGGTGTCGCAAGTTTGACAGAAATTCCGAAGGAAGAACGACTGCACAGAGGTCCCGAAAAGGGTGGATCTGAGTAGACTGGAGTGCCTAAGAGGGTTCTAGGGCGCCAGAGGCGCTCTGCGGTATGCAAAAATAGGCACCTTGGTCTTTGAAAAATCTTGGAATCTAATTCTTTTAGGGTCGAAGATGACTTGTGACCTTCGTTGTTTGTCGCATTAGATTTGTTAAACTACATCGAATGTACTAAATAATGTAATGACAACTGAAAGAGACAAAAGGAGTATCAAACCCTAAAAATAGAAAAATGTAAATGAATGGATCATCGACCTCATTTGCCACAACGGTGGGCTTACTTGTAACACCCGTTAAAACAACCCACTTGAGACCCAAGAACAACCTAGGATTAGTTAGGAAAAATTATGGAATAATTTTTTCTTTGATTAAAAGAATCTACAACCATGTTACAAGACAATAGTTATCACTAACAGGTTCGAACAAATCTAATCTACTAGAATATACTTTCCTTTTATTAATAATTATTAGAGGTCATAAGGTCCAAAATTTAGGGTTAGAAGTTTCAATTAGGTTCAGAGGGAAATTCCTCACCATACACACTCTCTAACAGGCCTAAAGTTTCAACTTGATTTTTCTCATACTTAACGCATTTAAAAATTCCCCTGAATCACTCCCATTAGATAGAAATTTCCTCACCTTTCCAGTGATATAAAGAAGTCCTCCTAACTCCTCATATTTTTCAAGTTATGGGTCGGCGGGCCTTGGGGTGAAAATTTTCCCCAAGGGCGGGCTTGCGGGCCCAGGGAGAAATTTTCCCTTGCGCGGGTCGGCAGAAGTGGGGAAGAGTTTTGGTGTTTTTTCCCTTTTCGGGGAAAAAGCGTGATTTGCCTCCACGCGCTCGTGGCCCGAAGAGGACACGTGTCAACTTGAGAAAGCTTTGGCGGGAAGTTGGGTTGTCAGAGAGATTTAAGGCATTAAGCCTTTTGGGTCGCAAAATGCTAAGGGATCAAATTGATCCGCACCTCCGCCGACGCCCAAGGCGCCACATGTCAAGATCTGATTGGCGTGGGGAAAACAGACTTGCGGGGACACATCAAAATTTTAGACTTTTGGGTTTGGAAACGCAAGGGCAAAACTTCCCGCTTACTTTGAGTGTTGCACTACATTTCAGACCTAAATGTAGTTCTGGTGTGTGTGTGTGTGTGTGTGCGCATGTCGTGCCCTAGGTGCTCTTATGCCAGTCACACTTTGTGAAATAATAAGCAATAACTAAATGTAAAAAAATTTAATAGCATGTGTGCATGGAATATAATAGAATCCCCCTATGAAGTGTGTGTTGATGCAGATCTCCTAGCCTTGATGCATGGAACTATGTGGATGTAAGTGATGCAATGGATGCAACTCTAGATGGAGTGATAGTAGTAGATAACGTTATGACCCTCATTATGGTCTCATAACTTTATATTTATAGGGTTCTCTTGATCTAATTTTGTAATTAACCCTGAAATGGCCGACTAGGAAAAAGATAAAGATGAAAAACGGTTAAAAAGGCCCCAAAAAGTGGCGGGAAGATTTGAAAAGGATCGGGGTGCCCCAGTTGGGACCAGGGCACCCCGGTGTAGGCTTAGGTGCCCTAGTTTAGGCTAGAATGATAGGAAAGTTTCGAAATAGACTGGGCATGTATGTAAAAATGTGCGGGAATGAAGAAATAAAAGTAAAATAAGATGGCCAAAAGATGGGGGTTAATTACTACTTTCTTCACTCAAGAACCTTCTAAATAGTAGTATGAGACTAGGCTAAATAATGCCTAAAGTGCATGATTTTGTGACTACATTTTGCCCCCACTTTATGTTGGTGAGTTGAAAGCTCAGTAACATAAAGTAGATAAAAGTGTGTACCTGATATCCATGGAGAGTGTAGTAGAAATGTGCCAAAGGACTAGACTCAAGCGTGGAATGACAAAAATAAGATAGAGGAGTGTGGAATCTAAAGATGAAAAATGTGCATAGAAAAAGTGATGAGAGTGAACCTAGGGAGGAATGGGTGTGTAGTTGCTGTAGTGTGTAGTGTACCTACATAGTTAGTAAAGCATGTGGTGTCACATAATGTTGTTGTTGACATTGTCGTCGTCATTGTTGTTGCCCCCAATTGGTTGCTTGTTTCTAATACGACTGAGACCTACTGAGGAGATAACGATCAAGTAGTCAAATATGTGTTGTAATGCAAGAAAAGATTAGTGAGTGAATGCAAGAAAAACAAAAATATTGTTTCTCCTACTCTAATCTTCTCAAACAAAACCTCAGATAGAGCAATGGATTGAAAAGAAAAAGAGAATAATACCCGCACTTACTACAAGATTGCAAACTTTTCGATGCTTTGGATTTTCTCTTGATTGCTTGATTGGTTGCTCTTGGTTTTGCTTCAGATTTGCTTGATTGGTTACCGTTACTTTTGATACAACATATTAATGTTGTATTGATTTTCTTTAGTTAGCATTATGATATATTTTTGAATAAAACAATTATTATTAGTGATTGATTAGGAGTATATGATGATTTGATTTTGATTATAGTTGTGGATTCTTTGTTTATACATACATGTTACTTATAATTCATTTTAGATGTTTTGTTTATATTTAGTGGATAATGCCTTTGAGTATTTTTGTCTACTTGTGTGTAAGTGTCATCCAAAGTGAGGAAGGGTATCATCAAGGAGAGGCGGAAAGATGCAAAAATAGGTATGGATAGAGAGATTTTCATGTGTGTTTTTATTAACTAAAAATGTAAAATGGATATTATAGTTAATCTAAGCTATGAACAACTCAGTAAATGCAATAAATAAATGCAGTAAAGAAGTATGTAAATGACCCAAACAACTATGAAAAAGGAAATGCTAACCCTAATGTGCAAGAGAGAAGAGGAAAGAACTCAGTTGAATAGAAGATTCTCGTGGAGCGTGTCACGAGAGATGATTGGAAAATGCGGAAGTAGGAACAAGTTTGCGAAGCTTCAAAAGGATGGATATGGAATATCGGACTAAACCGGAGTTCCCGGAGAGGGATTGGGGCGCCGCACGGTGCTCTAGTCTCAGAACCGGGAACCCTGGTATGTGGAAAAATCTTAAATTGATCTTCATAGGTTTGGTATATGTTCCAAAACCCTCACTTTGTATTTCACATTAACTTCGCTTACACTACTTCAAATGTCGTTGATATTCCAAGATGAATAAAAAGACCTACAAAACCCTAAACAAGCATCAAATCCCAAAAAAATAAAAATACAAATGAATGGCCGGACTAATCTTATTTGCCATAAAAGTGGGATTAATAAGTGAGCCTTGCACTCATAATTCAAACCCAAATGTAGTTCGGTGAGTGTGTGTGCATAATGTACCCTAGGTGCTCTTGTGCCATTTGCACTTTGTGAAGTAGCGAGCAATAACTATATGTAGAAAATGTAATAGAATATAATCCTCTCCTATACTGTGTGTGATGAAGATGACCTAACCTTGTGCCTTGTGATGGAGTTATGTGGATGCAAGTGATCTCCAATGTAAGAGATGGATGCAACTCTAGATGGATGATAGTAGTGATTAGTGCTTGGTTCCTCATTATGGTCTCATAAATTTATATTTATAGGGTTCTCTTGATCTAATTTCATAATTAACCTCGAAATTTCCAACTACTACCAAAAAGATAAAGACCTCAAACAACTAGAAAGAGCCCAAAAAGTGGCAAGAAAGTGTGAAAAGGATTAGGGTGCCCCTGGTGGGACTAGGGCACTTACACGGGTGCCTCAACCGAGGCTAAAATAACGAAAAATGATTGAAATTATCTGGGCATGTGGATGTAAAATATCAAGAATGATGACATAAAATAAAACAAGATGGCCAAAATATGAGGGTTAATTAGTACTTTCTTCACTTAAGAATCTTCTAAATAGTAGTATGAGATCGAGACTAATAATGTCTTAAGTGCATGATTTTGTGTCTATAGTTTCAATACATGAGAAATGGTGTCAAAGCATATGTTTTGGGTCACAAATTCCCTTTTGTGATTCAATATTGTTTTTGAGTGTATCACAAAAAGTGGTAGGAAAGTGTGAAAAGGATTAGGGTGCCCCTGGTGGGACTAAGGCACCCACAGTGCCTCAATTGAGGCTAAAATAAAGAAAAATGACTGAAATTGATTTGGGCATGTGTATGTAAAATATCAAGAATGATGAAATAAAATAAAACAAGATGGCCAAAATATGGGGGTTAATTAGTACTTTCTTCACTTAAGAATCTTTTAAATAGTAGTATGAGATCGACACTAAATAATGTCTTAAGTGCATGATTTTGTGTCTATAGTTTCAATACATGAGAAATGGTGTCAAAGCATATGTTTTGTGTCATAAATTCCCTTTTGTGATTCAATATTGTTTTTGAGTGTATCGGCTTGTGTGATGGGATTGGTTTGGTTACATTGTAATAGAAATTAGTGTTGTGAACTATTTCTATGTTATGATCCTCACGTGTGGATTTCACTAATGCCTTAAGGTTTTGGTGTAATAGTTCGTTACATTTGGTATAAGAGCAATCACCCATGTTTGATTTATGACATGGGTGGCTACGCCAACATTGCAATGTTCACCTAGGGCTCGTATAGGGTAGGGCGTGGTCCCGCTATATCGGAGCAAATCCATCTCGGGGTCCGGTCTACAGAAGTGTGGGGGATGTTATGATCCTCATGTGTGGATTTCACTAATGCCTTGAGGTTTTGGTGTAATGGTTCGTTACATTCTATGATAAGGATTGCAATGTCGCATTGCATGTTCATCAATCGCTACATTGTCACTTTATGACAATGACACACTTACATTTATGCTATTTTCATATGTGTTATCATGCACGATGGAAAAGTGACAAGTGAGTGTGGGAATCTACAAGTAACTTTTCCTCGCACCCGACCTCCCGAGGTCGTGCGAGACAAATGGTGGTTTGAAATGTGGGTGACTTAGATGAAGTCACAATCGAGATTATGGTTAGTTTTCTATGATAGAAAAGCTACTGGCGAGGATGAGAATTGGAAAGCAAATCTTCCTATGGCTTAACCATGGGAGGATCGGTGACTAAGATCGATAGTGTGATCTCGTGGTGGCTGAAATGACAAAGGGAGATTTAGAGGCTATGAGCGGGTAGCGTAAATCCCTTAGTGGTTTATCCTCCTAAATTAGAATTTCAAAGTGTTAATCTAGTTATGAAGTCTCCAAATTAAATTATACTAAAATAACAATTTATACTACTGCGATTAAAGGAAAATAATCTAAAAAAATACACGATTGAAATATTATAATTACAAACAACTTATTAAACTATTGTTATACTAAAACTAAACAAGCGAGATAACTGGTGTGGTTATTCACCAATGAGATGTGTGAATCTAAAAAAAAGACAACTAATTAACTTAATTAAAAACCTTCAATCCTACCTCGTAAGTGAGGAACAAATCATAGTTTCTCAGAAACTATCATTCCCCACAGCTTCCCTGGCAATATTGAAAGTAAGCTTAACTGAAATAAAATGATTCGCTACTCTATTTAATAATAACTTCGACTATTTAAACCTGGAGTTTACTGAGCAGAGGCAAATCCAGTTTTGTTGTAGCTTGTCCCCTTAGAGTGATCTCTTCATTCTTGCGTGTTCACGTGAATCCAAAAGAGTAGGAGTATAGCAAAGCATCAGCAAGAGAAGGCACTTTGGGGACGGTAGTCACTTTGAAGCAAAAATGGCACGAAGCACAAGTAGGAGAGGGATGGCGCAAGAGAACGAGCTTGGCCTATACGATTCCTAAGCAGGTCGTTGTAGCAATGATGAAACAAAATGATAAACATCAGTACTCAAACAATGAGCAATAAAGAAAGCTTCAGAGAAATACAATGAAGTACAAGTAGGAGAGGGATGGCGCAAGAGAACAGAGGCTTGGCCTATACTGATTCCTAGCAGGATCGTTGTCGGTGTACAAAGTGAGGCATAACTAAATATTCGTAATTCTAATCCATGCTAAAGATAAAATGATTCATAAAATAAATCTAGGATCGAGTATTGAAGACTCAAGTTCAAGAATGAAGACTCGGACAAAGAACCAAGACCATTTACTTGTAAACAAGCTACATATTTATAGCATTTACAATGACTAGAAGGCAAGTTCAAATTGAACTCTCCCACCATTAAACAAAGATAAATCACTGTTCAGGTGGCTAAAACATAAATACAAGCTTTAGTGGTTGAGAAATGCGGGTGAAAATTGAATTTTCATGCTTGACGTGATCGTCGGAGCATTCGGAAAGCACGCGACAGACCACCTGTACTGGCAGGCGGACGGTTACAGACCGCCGCCCGGCCTGGCACAGGTGATGATGGTTACTGAGACCGCCGCCACGGGCAGGGAGGCGGTCCTATAACTAACAACAAAAAAACAAGGAAAAAGAGAGAAAAGGCTAGGACAAAACATGTAGAGGCTAGACAAGGATTTTTGGGATGCAAATGTATACTCAACGAGCTTTCTGGATTCCGAACACCTTGCGAAGAGATCTTAATCATCATTGGGGTTTCGTAACCAATTTATCGACTGTACAGTACATACAATTTTGGGTACGTACATATTGCCCCCTCGGAGAAGCGTTTTAGCCATGAAGAGGCGTAAAACGTTGGGTCCGAGTATGGAAGTCCCGAAATGGGGAGTTAGAGGCTATACCTGACATGCCCATGTGCCGAAATGCCACCATCCAGATTCCCGCTATCTACAAAATGAAAAAGGGACTCAAGTGTAGATAGATAAAATAAATTGAAAATAAATACTAAATTGATATGAAATGAGGACTTACCATTTGCGCGAGGATAAGAACTTACCTCTGTCGGCACTCCAACTATGGGAAAGAACATTCAAAACAAGGTTAGAATTCATAAATATACAAAACAAGTTCATTTTCCTATTCATTTGTGCGTATCGATTTGGTAATTTTTGAGCTTTGGGTCCACGGTGATCACTCTTTTCATTTTTGAGTATGATTGAATTGGAATGAGCTTGGGAATGGTATTTTACGTTAGGCTTAGCTTTTTGTTGTTTTTGAATGCTTTTGAGAAGAACTCCTAAGAAATTTGTAACTAGAGTAGTCATAATGGGCCTCAAAAGGGGGGATAGGCAGAGTTCCTTTATTTCTTAGCCTCCATTTTGTGAGGCATGTATGATGTTTTGGTATTTTGTGCTTATTGCAAGCATTTTGACCGCACCTAGTGTGCGATGACATCGTAAAAAGCTATGACACACCGTGATATGTACATATATCTCTTTTTGGCTTGGTTATTCATTGTATAGGGTTGGCTTGACTTGATTCATGTGTGTACTCTTATATGTTTTAGAATTCCCGATTTTCACATGCTTTTCAGAATGTATGCAATGGATGACAAGTGATAACAAATGTTAAACAGAATGTTTTTACTTTATTTGCTTTTGCAATGCTGATATGTGATGACGAACATGTTGTAGTATTGAACTTTTGGCCTCTTTGGGCAATGTTGTGATTTCTTCTTATGTTGGCAAAACGTGATGAATGTATAGCGATAAAGAGATGAACTTGCCCCAATCCCAAATCCACACAACTAGTAAGATGCGAGGGCTCAACACCAAGAATTGGGAAGGGCACAAGTTGTATGAGTTTGATTTGAGTGGAATGATGAGAGACAGACAAAACAAGAACAAGAACCAAATTTGGACCTACACACCCACCCTACTCAGAACTACTACCAAGCTTAGAAGGCCACTTACTTTTCAGTTTATCTAGACTTAGATTCATAAATGGCAACCTGGTTGACAAAATCTGGTTTTGAGGATTTGATCTCTTTGGAATTTGGATGTTTGGATATTTGCCTTCTCTTAATGAATTTGACTTGTGTTTTTAGCATACCAAGATTTGTTAGTTTGTGTGATTGGACCCCCACACCCTCGCCTCACGCCACTAGTAAGAAGCATGGGTTTGTCACCAAAGGCAAGATACTGGTGAGTAAGGGCACTTCTTTCCTTTCCCAACCTCACATCACCAGTAAGAGATGTGGGCTTATCACCGAAGGTTGATGGGGCAAAGAAGTGTGTAAAATAAAATATTTTGTTTGCTTGGCGCTTTTGATTTCATTTGATTTTGACATTTCTGATCTATGACTTTGGGATATCCTTTTGTTCCAAGAGATTTTAAGAGGGATAGATGTGACACCAAGAAGCTTCTAGAACAGACCGTAGGCAAGGACAACTTCACCTAGTAGAAAGAAAGAGCGAAGCCAAGTATGTAGGTCTTGGTATGGTTTCGTCAATGTTTGTCTGTCGAACTTGATGAGAAGATTTGAAAATACTTGATGATGTTTGAAGAGATGTGATTTGAATAATTTTGCCAATATCTTCAGAAATTTGTAACAGATTACTTAAGAGTAAGTTCTGGACTACAATATTTATGAAACGAGTGAACAAAATGAACCTATCTAAATGAATATGTAATGCAACTGTAACCATGTACATATGAAAATGTAGGTGGAACTATATGTCATGATGTCTAAGGTGAAGAAAGTTGATGAATATCGAATTCTTCACCCCTAGAAGTACACAACGGAGAACCATTATCCTCAAATTTTTCATTCTCTTGATGAGGGCCTACCATTCTGGGTTTGAACTTACAACCCTTGCCCAGAGGTGTATATGTCCCATTATTAAAAACATTTTTCTGAAAGAGGTGTTCGCATGCCTCTTTGTCATGTTTTTGAGAGATGGCATGTGGGTGAGCATGACTATGTTGCTTGACCTTCTCTCTCATATCGAGCATTGTGTTAATGATGAGGTCTTGCCCCATGGATAGGGAAAACATAGCTTCAGACACGTATGGGTCGAAACCAGGCTTTAGAATAGGGCAGTGCCTAGAGATGGTTTTGATAGGCATCATTTCAATTTTAAATTGCCCTTCTTCATTTGTTAATTCTATCATGTTCATATATAGATTTAGGTTATCGGAGGGAAGAGATGCTATACCGAGAAGACTACCCATTCCTTGAGGTTCGAATGGGAGAAAGATCGGTTCGTCATTCTCCAAGAGTTTCATAATTCCTGCTGTGGTTTTAGTGGAGACTGTTTCCACAGAAATTGACTTATCTTTATTTGTCTTTGCCACCTCGTATATTTTTGGGTCAACAAATTCAACCTTTGGAATGTCTGGGGTGACCGGGACTAACTCTTTTGTTAGAGGCGGTTTGTTTAATTGATTCATGGGAAGTTCATGCTCTGTATGGACTCCTTTCTTTTTCTTGAGGTTTTCTAAGTGTATATCAAAGGGTTTAGGATCCCCTTGAGTGATGAAGACTTTTCCTAAGTGTAGAAATCTTATTTCTTGGAATAACGTGGAAGGGATTGCCTTCATGCGGTGTATCCATGGATGACCGAGAATCATATTATAGTTGGTTTCCCGATCTATAATATAAAATTCAGTGAGGATTGTTTTGGGTCCTAAGGTGACCGGTAGTATTATAGTTCCAATTGAGGTGGCTTTAAGGCTATCATAGCCTCTTAGTGTGTTCCGAGTCGTGGAACAATTTGTTTCTCCATACCCTAGCTTTTGAAGAAAAGTGAAGGGGACTATGTTAACTGCTGCCCCATCATCAATCATTGCACATGCTTGACGTAGTTGTTGTAAATCCAAACCTGTAAATGCAAGGGTGGATCACCTCTACGTGAAATTTCAGCATCTGTTGGCATTTTGTTTATGTCAAATATAAACTCAGTATCCCTATCTAGCTGCCCTGGAAGGTGGATATCAAAGTCTATATGGTTTACTTGTGTTTCGAGGTGGTGGCGTAACGTTGATTAGATGACCAAGACCTAATTCATTGAGCAACGCAAAGCGATGCGCGGGTGAATTTTTCAACAAATCTAGGAATGAAATGTGAGAAAAGGTCTTGTTCAAATCGATATTAAATCATAGGATCCTACTGGTCTTGCTATTGTAGGAACTTCATCTCATGTGCAGAAAATATCGGGTAGGGGTTGTGAAACATAGTCCTTTGTCCGAGTTGTTGCATTAATTTCACACTCAACCTCTAACTCAACTAATCCTAAGATTTTTGTATTACCGTTTGAACCTAGGTTAGGAGCAATCTGAGAGTTGTCAGGAGTTGAGGCATCTTGATTGTTATTTCTTATTATGATACCTTTGTTTTTCCCATTTGGATCTAACCTGTTATTGTTAGAATGATTTGGGAGAGGATCATTGAAGATCTTGAGAGGTGCATTTTGAGGGAAACTGATCCCATACCAAGTGGCAGTGTAGGATTTTCTAGAAACATATCTACAAAGAGTTGTTTTTCTCTTCTGGTAGACGTTGTAAGAATTTGTTGTAGTCATGGCAAGTCCTAGTATCATGACCCCTGATTTTGTGGAAACCACAATATAGATTGGGATTATAGTTCCGTGGTCATCGGTTTGAATCTTGTTGTCAGGCCCAAAGTTCGATTGGGTCATTGGTTTGTTATAGTTGAAATTTCGAGGTTGTGGCCTTTGGCTTTGGTTTTGATATCCATCTGAGGCCCCGAGCAAGGCCTTGTGACTAGATTTTCTGCTGTGGAGGATGATTAGAATCCACTGTATTGATCGCTGGAGTGAAGTTATTATTACGTTGATTGTTAGCAGGTGAGGGGTGTTCACAACATTTGGTCCTTTGACTTGATCAGTGACTCCATCTGTTGTAACCCCACGGTATTCGTTAAGGATCTTGGGTCCTTGATCGGTATTCCCAGCATTAGGATAGGTCATAGTGTTTTGATTGGGAGTGATTAATTTCCCATTTGTTCCATATGTCTTACGACCACTATCTATCGCTGCTTGATCTATTCGGAGAGCGCTCTCAAGTACTTCATCATAAGTTCTTAGTGGGAACTTCTAGACTTCTTCCTTCACTCTCTCTAAGAGAGAATGAAGGAATAAATCACATAGTTCCATTTGATCCATGTTTGGAGCACTTGAAGAATAAAGAACTGTACGCCACCTCTGGATGAAATGGGCGACAGATTCATTGTGTTCTTGCTTAATGTGCAAGAATTCCCTGATTCCTGTTCTTAATAGTTTGTTCATGTGAATGCCTGATGAACTCTAAGACGAGTTGTTTAAATGAATGGATGGAAGCCTCAGGTATTCTATAATACCAATCGAGAGTGATGCCTTCCAAGGTTTTGGGAAATATTTTAGCAACAACCCCATCCCAAGGGAGTAGTTCTCGAATGGCTGTAGCGTAAGCCTTGATATGTGCATTTGGATCTCCCTCACCTTTGTATTTGGGAAAATCAGGGAAGAGGTCTTGGAAGCATGACGCTTCGTATGGTGAAATCTAAGGGCTCTTTCAAATATTCTGAATAAGTCCCTATCGCATAGGTTTGACCATTGATGGTGCTGCGAGGAGGGAGGTGGAATGGGTTGTTGATATGGTGTTGCATATGCATTGGTAGTAGGGGCATAAGGGAACCCCGTGGTTGAGTAAAACATGCCGGGGAGAGGAGAACATATCCCCTTGTGGTGATTTGGAGTACATGTTTAAGTATGAAGGGGTATTGTCCAAGAATGGATTATTTTGTACTAGATCGGGAGGAGGTAATCATGAGTGTTAGAAATGGTGGTTCTAATTGGCGTTTGTTGTGAATATTGAGGAGTCATGCCTAACGTGCCTATTCCTGTGAGGAGGTCTACTTGGCTAGGATGGTGTGGAGGATTGGAACTTCCTACCTGCATGAATTGAGAATTTTGATTTGCTTGAGCAAGTTCTAACCCTCTAACTTTTTCTACTAAAGTTGAAATGACTTCATTTGGTGAAGTCACGGTATTTTTTGCCTTAGTGGTGTTTGTTGTATATCATGGTGTTGTATAGGCATGTGATATCCCGCTATGAACTGATCGCTTCCCTGCCAAGTTTCCCCGAGGGCATTTCCTATATGTAGTGGCATGGAGGTATTTTCTTGAAAAGAGACCTCGGGTTGTGTTTGTAAACCTCCTATAGGTGGGTACATATTTCGAGAACATTGTTCATTCCTGGTATAACGTACCGAATGTTCATCATCTAAACCAGGTATGGGTCTGATTGTCTACTAATTTGTGGTCTAAGTAACACTGAGGAGATGAACTAGATTCTCTTGTGAGCGTCATATTGTTTGAGCTTGAAGGCTCTGTTTGTTGTGTTTGAGCGAGTTGATCCAACTCCTCTGTTTGGAAAGATGAGTTATATCTGATCCTTGGAGATGGAGTTTGTGTTGATAATTGGTTAGTTGAGTAGTTGTCACCCCATACTGAGAGTGAGGGTGATGATTGTCCATTCAGTTGAGCGTAGTATGCCTCAAGACCTAAGAGAGGCCTACCATATGCATCGAATCCCGACATATTCGGGGGGTATATGAATACCCGCAGAATAATGGGAAGGAGCGAAGGTGATGGTGAAAGCTAATGAGGTAGTAAAGATGAAAAGTCGTTTAATTTAAAAGAACTAGTAGAAATCTGACTCCAAATCAGAAAGTAGAAAGTTTCACGTCGGGTTCACCAATTTTGTACGATGGAAAAGTGACATGCGAGGATGATAATCGACAAGTGACTTTCCTCGCACCCGACCTCCCGAGGTCGTGCCGAGACAACCGGTGGTTTGAAATGTGGGTGACTTAGATGAAGTCACAGCCGAGATTATGGTCAGTTTTCTATGATAGAAAAGCTACAAGCGAGGATGAGAATCGGCAAAGCAACTTTCCTATGGCTTAACCATGGGAGGATCAGTGACTAAGATCTGATAGTGTGATCTCGTGGTAGCTGAAATGACAAAGGGGAGATTTAGAGGCTATGAGCAGGTAGCGTAAATTCCTTAGTGGTTTATCCTCCTAACTAGAATTTCAGTGTTAATCTAGTTATGAAGTCTCCGAATTAACTTAAACTAAAAATAACAATTTATACTACTGCTGAAAGGGAAACTAATCTAAACAAAATATACGATTGAAACATTATAATTACAAGCAACAATTAAACTACTTTTATACTAAAACTAAACAAGCGAGATAACCCGGTGTGGTTATTCACCTGTGCAGATGTGTGAATCTAAATAAAAGACAACTAATTAACTTAATTGAAAACCTTCAATCCTACCTCAGAAGTGAGGAACAAATCATAGTTTCTCAGAAACTATCATTCCCCACAGCTTCCCTGGCAATATTGAAAGTGAGCTTAACTGAAATAAAATGATTCGCTACTCTATTTGATAATAACTTTGACGATTTAAACCTGGAGTTTACTGAGCAGAGGAAAATCCAGTTTGTTGTAGCTTGTCCCCTCAGAGTGATCTCTTCAGTTCTTGCGTGTTCACGTGAATCCAAAAAGAGTAGGAGTATAGCAACATCAGCAAGAGAAGGCACTGGGATGGTAGTCACTTTGAAGTAAAAATGGCACGAAGCACAAGTAGGAGAGGGATGGCGCAAGAGAACAGAGCTTGGCCTATACGATTCCTAGCAGGGTCGTTGCAGCAATGATGAAACAAAATGATAAACAACAGGTACTCAAACAATGAGCAATAGCAGCTTCAGAGAAATACAATGAAGTACAAGTAGGAGAGGGATGGCGCAAGAGAACAGAGCTTGGCCTATACGATTCCTAGCAGGATCGTTGTCGGTGTACAGTGAGGCATAACTAAATATTCAAAATTCTAATCCATGCTAAAGATAAAATGATTCATAAAATAAATCTAGGATTGAGTATTGAAGACTGAAGCTCAAGAATGAAGACTCTAGATCAAAGAACCAAGACCATTTACTTGTAAACAAGCTACATATTTATAACATTTGCAATGACTAGAAGGCAAGTTCAAATTGAACTCTCCCACCATTAAACAAAGATAAATCACTGTTCAGGTGGCTAAAACATAAATACAAGCTTTAGTGGTTGAGAAATGCGGGTGAAAATTGAATTTTCACGCTTGACGCGATCGTTAGAGCATTCTAGAAAGCGCAGACAGACGGGCTGATCAGCCCTGGTGGCACGGATTCAGACCCTCGCCTAGCCTCATGGTGAGTTACAGGACCGCCGCCTGCTGGATGGGTGACGGTGCACAGACCGCCGCCCGGTTTGGTGATGGCCATGACAGACCGCCGCCCGGGCAGGAGGTGATCCTATAACTAACAACAAAAACAAGGAAAAAGAGAGAAAAGGCTAAGACAAAACATGTAGAGGCTGACAAGGATTTTTTGGGATGCAAATGTATACTCAATGAGCTTTCGGATTCGAACACCTTGCAAAGAGATCTTAATCATCATTGGGGACATTCTTTGTTTTGAAGGCTCCCTCTTCCTTCTAGCAAAGGGATCTGTGGGGTTCGGGACTTCCACTAAAATTGTAATATGTTTCGCCTCTTGGATTTTGTAATGGCTGTATCAATCTATGAGAAATAAAAAATGTTTGTGATCAATTTTAGATCTGTCTTATCTCTTTCACTTTCATCTGGTCTCCCATTACATATCTAGCTATCTGTGCTTGTTTATTGTATGCATTTTGTTGGTTTGTGTCTATTAGTAAAACAAGTGTTCATCATTCCTTTGGTGCATCACCTCGTAGTTTAGCTTTGTTTTAATTTATGTATTCCTTTTATCCTGTCTCCTTGGTAAGATTTAGATTAGGATTAAGAAACCAGATCCTCTGCAAGTTTCTACATATGCACCTAAATAGAGGAATAAGGAACCAACCTTTAATCTAGAGAGCTTTTCCAATTCAAAAGGTCCCACACCTTCAGAAAATTTCCATGTTATGCAATCATACCAGATGATTCTGCCTTAGAAAAGTAGATCTTTAGATATCATCTCGAAGTCTTTGTGATTTTGCATTAACAATTTTGGCATGCCCGGTGGGACTAAGAAGTCTCCATCTTATTACAGTAGGAATTGATGTACACTTGTTGTGATTCTAGCTTTTAAGAAGCCTTAAAATTGTACATCTGGCGACTCCAAAAGAAACAAATCTACTGGTTTCAGCAGCCCAAGCTTGGAAGATTCATGAGAAAAACCTGGTCTAGAGAAGCAAGGAAAGAAGGTATATTTGAATACTTGCATCTATCCCTAGGCAGAGAAAGGAGAGGAAGAAGAATTCAAAGGTCTCCATCTACACCAAGAAGAATTCAGAGGTCTCCATCTCCACCAAGAAGAACCAAATCAACACCTTCACTCGCAAGGCCTTTCTTTGATCTGCGCAAGGATTCTTAGGCTAATCGAAACATCGAGAATGACATAACCAAATCCATATGTCAACTTCATGCGGCAATAGTCCACTCACTGGATTGCCTGAGACAAAAACCGATTCCGATGTAGCATTAAAAAGTATCCCATATTTCTTTGGGAAAATCAAACTTCTCCCCAAAGTGACCATGTCAAGACATTACAAATCTGCATACAATCTACGAGATCCATTAGATGGACCTTGCGAGTCAACTGCTTGCCTCTTCATTCAAAGGAAAGCTTCACAATGGTTCAAGATTCTTACAAGAGCTCTATCAGGCTGGAACCAATCAAAAGTGCGAGGATCTTCACGATCGAGTTTTGGGGAAAAAGGTGATAACTTGTCTTTGTTGGAGCAATTAACAACGATCAAGAGAGCTCTCGAATGAGCAATGACGGACTTGACCTCTCAATTCAGCGGACACAGGATAGGATTCCAATTGCAGTAAAATCCACTAATGAAGGTGCCTTATTATACTTTCTTAGGGCTTTAAATTTCGATATTTCTCGATGATTCATTCAATGAGGGGCACTACATTACCCGTAGCCTATAGCCTCTCCATAGGGGTTGAGAACCTGTTTGATTCAAGTTGGCAAAAATCACTCTTAGGCCATCCATGCCTTCCCTAAGTTAGGAATCCTAGATACTAGCCAAAAGCGCCTACATTAACTCCTATACCCACCCCAGGAGTCAAAGCTCATCCAAAGCTTCCACTTCATCATCTAATACCGATAAAGAGTTTGAGAAGCAGTAATGAAGCCAACAAGCTCAAAGTTTCGTGCCATACTAGTCCCGAGGCTTAATATCAAGCTAGACCCGAGTATCAAAGATTTGAGAATAGGCCACCACCTCGACCCAAGCGCAGCAGAACCAAGGATAACCCTAAGTTGCTAGACCTTTCGAGACGTATGATCTTAACACAACTTCAACATCTAGGGCATCATTTCCTGCGAACAATATGACACGGGAATATGATTGGTGTTTTCCATCTGCAAACCACATAACCAATCAATGTGCTTTAATGGTGCTCTAAATCAGGCCTTGATGGTGCAAACTAGTGTGGCACCATAAGAACTTGACCAAGAGGAAGATCAGTAGCAAGGTGGCCCCCCAAACAAGACTATGCTTGTCAACTAGTAGGCCAAAGAATTCTTTGGGATGAATAAGTCCCCTCCTTAAAGTGTAGCTGCCAATACACGGCCCAAAAAGAGAAATATTAGAGAGGTACAACCACTGAGCTCAGGTAACCCTCAACCTTCCATCGCTCCACAAGGTCCTGGTGCTCCAAGTACAACCCCCGACATGCTAAACCAATCCAGAGCACCTCCCAAACCCAATCAAGCACCTGTTGTAACATCCCATGTGCAAGAAAGAAATGTGTTTGGGAAGGGGCAACAAAAAGATGGCTCATTCAATATTATTGAGCAGATGAAAAGGACAAGTGTGAAAATTTCACTATGGGAGTCACTGGCCATTCTAGGCGAGAGGATCTATTGCGGATCTACGATTCGAGAATTGGTTAAGTTCAAATCACCCCAACCAACAAGAAAGAGTGCTGCACAATGCAAGTTTAGCACGGGAGGAACAATGGAGAACAACAAGGTAAAAACACGAGACCTCCTCCCTTATATGTCTCATTGATTATTAGAGATAAGTTGGTGCACAATTGTGTGATTGATTAAGGGGCCAATAGTTATGTGATGCCCAAATAAATAGCCGATCGGTTGGGTCTCTAATATGAGGTCATCTCTACAGAGGAGTAGTCAATTAGATGGGACAACAATGACTACTTTGTGGGAATCATCAAGGATCTAAGTCTCACTCTACACACTTTCCCTAATGTGACTATTTTGCAAAACGTGTCAATCATAGACCTGCCACCACATTTTGCTTTGTGTCTATCTAGAGACTTCACTGCCAAAATTGGAGGCTAATTGTCTATTGATTGGTCACATATGCTCTTTAGGACAAGGTATGGAGCAAAGGCCACAATTAGATCTGAACCTATTGCTGAATATCATATTGAATCCTATATGCCTATCCTAATCAATGCCAACTGCTCAGCTTTTGATCAAGAGGACCTCCTAAGCACTTATGAAGCAAGTACCAAGGTGGGATATATCCCAGACTTGACTCTCGATGATTGGGCCAACAAAAGCCATGCTTTTGACCCCTATAGGGAGATCAAAGAATCCGAGCTAGGTGTTTACTGCCTACATGAAGAGAACCAGTCTCTTCTTGACCTAATTAAGCTAGAATACAAGGACGACAATGAGGTATGGCAATTGTTCTTTGATGGTTCAAGGAGTAGACAAGGAGCCATGATTATGTGCCCCTAAAGGTATGAGATATTATTCAGCCTTGATTCTTGTTTAAATAACAACTGCTTGAATATGAGGCTTTAGTCCAAGGTCTTCATTAGGCAAGGAAGCTAAGAATTAAGAACTTGCAAGTATTTTGTGACAATGAATGATGGTAGGTTGCAATCAGTGAGAGGACTTAATCTTTTATCAAAATGACCAAAAAACTACAAGAGTAGGGTATGGGATCTCATGGAGGATTTCGAGGCCTTCAGTATTGTGTCCATACCCAAGAAGGAGAATGAAGCTGTTGATAGACTTACAGTGGTTGGAGCAGCATTTGATGTGGTTGACAACATCAAGAGGGATAGAGAACAACCACATATCCATGTGGTTGTGAGGCCAGCAGTGCCAGATAATAATACATGCTAGTAGGTGTTTGAGAATGATCAACAAATCATTAAATTTCTACAAGAAGAAGCTGAATTCTCAGCTATAAACCAGAGCAGATACTAGAAGAATATGGGAATCAGATAGTACAACTACATACAAACAAGCTTCCCAAAGGATTAGTGACACTAGAATCTATTTTCAATCCTAATGATCGATTCGAAAAGAGAAGGCTAACATGCAGATCAAAGGAGAAGATTCAGAGTCAATCCCAGTTGGAGAGGACAAAACACTTCAAATTGGAAAAGTGGCCACCAAACAAGAAAGGTATGAATTCATACAACTTTGCCAAGAATTCCTGATGTGTTTGCTTGGAGTTATGAGGACCTAAGAGGATTCAATCCAAAACTAGCACAACACACAATTGAATTGGATCCAACTACTTGGCCCATCAAGCAAAAGTAGAGACCAGTCAACCCACATATTGAGCCTTTGATGAAGAAGGAGCTGAACAAGCTGATAGAGGCAAGCATCATATTTCCAATTAAACACTCAAGTTGGGTTGCAAATCTGGTCCCAATCAAGAAGAAAAATGGAGAAATCAGGTTGTGTGTTGACTTCAGGGATTTGAACAGAGCCTCCCTCAAAGACCACTACCCACTCCCTTCAATGGAGTAGATCTTGCAAGTAGTGTCTGGGTCAGAAAGGTTCTCCCTCCTAGATGGCTACTCAAGGTACAACCAGATCATGGTGAAAGAAGATGATCAATTCAAAATAGCTTTCACCACTAAGTGGGGCACCTATGCATACAAGAAAATGCCATTTGGATTATCCAATGCTAGAGCCACTTTTCAAAGGGCAATGGATATGACATTCAAGGGGTTGATTAATCAAATAGTGTTGATCTATTTGGATGACATCACTATTTTTTCCAAGAATGCAGCAGATCATCTCTTCCATCTGAGGCAAGTTTTTCAGAGATGTAGGAGATTTGGGGTGTCACTGAACCCCAAAAATGCATATTCTTGGCCCATGAAGGTAAGCTTCTAGGCCATATCGTATCAAAGGAAGGATTGGCAATTGACCGGAAAGAGTTCAAGCAATAAGAGCATTTCCATTGCCAAGTCACAAGAAGGCTCTTCAAAGATTCTTGGGAAAAATCAATTTTGTCTGCAGTTTGTTCTAAACTTTGTTGCCCTTATTAAGCCAATAACGTTGATGCTGAAGAAGAGCTTAACATTCAGGTGGATAGCTGAAGGAAAAGCAAGTTTTGAGGCCATCAAAGAAGCCATATCAAAAGCCCTAACTCTTATGAACCCAAAATTTTCCAAAGACTTCATATTGTATGCCTTTGGTGGCAATGCAATGCAATTTCTACAATCTTGGTGCAGCAAAACAAAGAAAGTACAAAACAACCAATTGCTTTCTTCAGTCAGAGCCTGGAAGATTATGAGGTGAGGTACTCCTTCATTGAGAGGTAGGTCCTAGCGGTAATCAGAGGATTGAAGAAGTTTAAGCATTTGGTTTCAAATAACAAAATCCAACTATTTGTCTCCCATGCGGGAGTTAAAGAATTCCTTCTCAGTAAGGACCTGAATGAAAAGCATGCAGGATGGATCACTCGTGTCATGGAATATGACATTGAGATCAAGGTCACCAAGCTGGTCCATGGGAAGGGGTTATGTGAACAACTAGCCTCAGGTCAACAAGATGAGACAGATAGTGGAAAGGAGGTTGTTTTTATTCTATAAGATGATCAAGAAGAAGGGAGAGATGATGTACTTGCTCCTTGTTGGACCCAAGACATGGTACACTTCCTTCAAATAGGATTGTGTCCTCATGGGATGAGTAAAGCAAAAAGAAGGCATTTCAGGCTACATGCCATCCCATATGTTCTTATTGATGGTGTCTTGTTCAAGAGGGACATCAATGGCATTCTGCTGAGATGCATTAGGGCAGATCAGGTGGAGAGAATGCTACAAGAATTCCATGTTGAAGCAGTTAGAGGCCATTTTTCTCTAAGAGTGACAACACTCAAAATCATGAAAGCATGGTATTATTGGCCTAGAGTGTTTAGTGACTGCTACACATGGATCAAAAGGTGCAAGAATTGTGCATTATTCAAAGGCAAGGAAAAGCTAGCAACACTTCCATTGCACCCAATCTCAGTTGACTAACCTTTCATGCAATGGGGATTGGAATTCATTGGAGTCATCAATCCAAACTCAAGCCAAGGTCACAAATGGATCCTGACAGTGACAAATTATTTCACCAAATGGACCGAGGCAGTGGCACTCAAGGAAGCAAATGAGTCTAGTATCCTAGATTTCTATGAAGGGATAGTGACCAGATTTTGAGTGCCAACCACCATCATATCAGACAATGCATTAGCATTTATAGGTTCTAAGATCATAGGATGGGCCATCAAGAATGGGACTTATTTGAGTACTTCATCAAACTATTACCCTCAAGGTAATGGTCAGGTTGAGTCCACAAACAAGAACCTGCTAAAGGTCATTAGAAGAACTCTTGATGAGAATCAAGAGGACTGGCACACAAAGCTCAAAATGGTCTTATGGGCTGATAGAATAACACCCAAAGGATCTACATACAACTCTCCATTTAAGCTCATTATGGGAAAGATGTGGTGTTGCCTATATCACTTGAGTTGTTAGCATTGGAGCTCGTGAAGCAACTAGAGATGTTTGAATTTGGACCAATGAAGGCCAGGTATGTGAAGTTGATGGAGTTAGAAGAAACCAGAGAGTATGCTCTCTAAGTAATAGAGAAGAATTAGGCTTCAATCAAGAAATGCTTTGACAAGAAGACAAAGGCAAGAACCTTCTAGGAAGGAGACACGGTTTTGAAAGCAAATCGAGCAAAACCAGAAGGCATTCCAAATTTAACACCATCCTGGAGTGGCCCCTATATGATCATAGGATGCAAAAGTAGCAATGCTTTCCATTTGTCTACATTAGAGGGTGAAGAGTTATAGATTTCAAGTAAATGGGATCTATCTTAAGCTAATCGCTACTAAAAGGGGAGTTCTCACCATGTACATATTAGTTTAGTTTTCTCTTCCTCTAAGTGCTTACGCACATTGTCTTGTTGTAGTGTATATTTCTTTTCTCTAAGTGCTTTACACGCTTTGCATGTTCCATTTGGAGCATGTATGATTTCAAATTTTGTATATAGTGTGGTCTTTGTTTTTACTCTCATACGGTGTTTGGACTTGGCATTTGGTCAAGATCTAGTTTCGGTTCTAATGGGTTTCAAGTGGCCCAGGGGTCAACTTTCTAAGTTTAGATCAGTAGCAGGCTATCACCCATGACTCCATGCCCAACGGATATGACAAGGCAATTGGTATTTTCATCTAGCAGGCAGATACCCCTGTGAGTCACCAAATTGTTATCCATATTTCACCCCGTGCCAAATATTGGATCAACCATGATCCCACATAAGAGGAAATAGAATCAAAAGTGGACCATCGGGAAAAGTTGGTTCTTTGCCCCTTGTTATCTCAAAGGGGGTAAAATTTGCAAAATGGCCCACAACTCCGCCCAAGGAAAAAGTCAACATCTGGGCCCGAGTCAAAGCCAAGGCGGGAATCGGAAGAAAGGGGACCCATTTTCAAGTTGTTTTCCCGCCCTCTTATACAGACTTGATACAAACTTCAAGGGCATATATTTGACTCATGGCTCGAAATATTGCAAATTTGATGCCGTTGGAAATATCTCGCCTCACACATGCCATGGGGGTTCAAACGTTAATTTTGAGGAGGTTAGGTGAAGAAAATGGAGGAAACATCTTCGGGCCTTCAATGGGATCCATCTGTCTCAACAACTAGATCAAATTCGATCTGTTTCCACTATTTCCTCTTCCTTCAAGGTGCCGAACCAAGGATTGATGCAATAAAGACGGATTTGGGGAGAGATTTCATCAGAGGCATTAACAATGGTGGTTGAGCTTCAACATGTTTTCCCACTTCTCTCTCTTTCCTTCTTTCAGGTTGAATCTATAAATACGGGGGCAGGATTCATTGTAAAGGGTTGGACATTCTTTGTTTTATAGGCTCCCTCTTCCTTCTAGCAAAGGGATCTATGGGGTTCAGACCTTCCACTAAAATTGTAATATGTTTCTACCTCTTGGCTACTTTATAATGGACTGTATCAATCTATAAAGCAATAAAACATGTTTGTGATTGATTTTGGATCATGTTTGTCTCTTTCACTTTCATCTGGTCTCCCATTACATATCTAGCTATTTTTTCTTGTTTATTGTATGCATTTTGTTGGTTTGTGTCTATTAGCAAAACAAGTGTTCATCATTCCTTTGGTGCATCACCTCGTAGTTTAGCTTTGTTTTAATTTCTGTATTCCTTCTATCCCTGTCTCCTTGGTAAGATTTAGATTAGGATTAAGAACAAATCCTCTACAAGTTTCTACGTATGCACCTAAATAGAGGAATAAGGAACCAACCTTTAACTGGAGAGCTTTTCCAATTCAAAAGGTCCCACACCTTAGGAAAAGTTCCATGTCATGCAATCATACTAGATGATTACGCATTAGAAAAGCAAATCTTTAGAAATCATCCGGGGATCTTTGTGATTTCACATTAATAGTTTCATAGAGACCACATATTACATAAAGACATAAGTTTCACAGAGATCACGGGTTTCACAAAGATCACACATAGGTTCAAACTCTTAGGTGGAGAGAATCAAGCAAGATAAATTGAGAGAAAAGGAAACAAACTAAATAAATATGATTCTAGGTTCCATTTTATACCTTTGATTACATTTCTTACTTTTGTTAGATTAAGTGGCTCACTAGTAGAATCTATGGAATTATGGTTGATAAGATCAATGTTTGAAACTCCATATTTTTAAGAAGCGATAAAAAAACTTGGATCTCCTTCATCTCAAACTTATGACTTTGTTAATTAATAATAAAATTACTAGGTTACAAGGGCATAATTGAATGGCCAAGTCATGGTGGCAAAAAGTAAGGGATCACCAACCCCAATATTTTGTTAGAAACTTAATGAGTCACAAGAAAAAATTTAATACCAACAAATTAGAAACCTAGTGCATCTTAGGTTAAGTTGGTCGATTTGGCTGATTGGCCAAAACCATGGATTAACAAGGGAGGGGTTATGGTTCGATCCCCTTCCAATAATTTTGAATTAATATGAATATGATGAATAGTATATAGAATTTAAACCCATGGAAATTATAATTAAAAGGATTATTCGATTGTGACCATCTTACGATTATTAAATTGTGACCATGATTATTAGGGAATATAAATGAATAAGGTGAAATAAAATGATATGTGAGATTTAAGGATTGTTATGCCATAAATATAAGTGAACCTAGTGAAAGGAAAATTATAACACTTATAAATGCAAAATATATGTATGATGCATAAACAAACTTGGAGATATTGGATTATTAATAACTCAAAATTCATAAGAAGATGAATATCACGTAAACTAATATTGTAATGATTTATATGGAATTATGATTAAATTATTTTATTAAATGGAGAAATGATAGTTTTTAACCTTATGACATATTACGATTTAATCATAATATTAAACATGTGTTATTGCATTATTCAAGTGATTCAATAAGATTGTGAAATAATTTACTCTTTATGCATTTATTATTGACGAGATATGTATGATGATTGTTTAATGGATTGGCATCATTACAAACCTTATATGAATACTATAAAATTTAGGGACATGTATAAGTGAAAAAATGTGAAAATGGAAATTATTACAGACAATTATAGTCCTTTTCATGTGATAACAATTTAGGCTTATGATTCTTTTAATTACAACTTTCTTGGGTGGTATGGGACGTCAAGAAGACTACAATTTCGTGTGTGTTATTCACGGTTTGTTTGTGTTGTTTTGGGAGTTACAAAAGCGTGATTAACATCCTTATAACATTAATGTGAACTAGTGGTATAGGACATCCAAGAAGGTTAGTAATGTTGTAGTTTTCCCGAGGTTGTTATTATTTAGAGATAGAGATATATTTTTGTGAATATCTAGTGGGGAAAGGAAATGTTTTGAGATATGTGCTATTACACTAGGGTTCATTTGAATGGATATGGTATATAGCCTAATACAATGAATCCCACATGAAAAGTACTTAGGGGGTATATGGTGGAATATGGATAGACTTAAGGTATACCCTCATGATTATTCATTTTAGGATTGTTTCATGCCCTAGTAATTTGTTAGATTTTAGTAAGTAACAATACCTTATGTTATCCTAGGTATTTTGGAAAAAGCATAATCATTACTTTTATGATTTTTAGGATGTTTCATATTCCTACCCTATCTTAAGTATATATTTTTGGGTGATTGCACTACACATGATATTCTCTCTTACCTTATTGATTTCTCACATCTTCATTCTTGTGAAGCATAGGGTCACTCTCATGTTGTGAGAGGCGTGCGAGGATCTGTAAGGCTCAAGGTTGGAGGTAAAATTCCATGATGATAAATTTTCAATGTGGGTTGACATTAGGATGGATCTCGATGAGAGGCGATGATTGTGTCGCAACAATAAATTGTTGTATTTTTATCTCTGTTGATATTTGTTGTATTGTATATTCATAAACGGAAATGGTAAACATTGTAAATTATAAGTTGAGAACTATGATGTATCAAAAACTATGTAAAAGAGAACCTATAATATTAACACATTGAATAAAAGATGAATTTTATACTTGATATGTCAAATTGTGTAGAGATGTACACTAGTGGATAAATGGAAAAAAACATAAAATTTTAACTATTTAAATGGATTGGTAATTATGGTATAACTAATAAATTTTACTAGATGTATGGTTATGATTAGATTACTCGATTTAACATAACCAATTAAAATCATTACTTAGCATGTTACTATTCATATGTATGAATGAAATGGAATGGATTAAATGGATACACATGTTGATGGAATTAACTACAATTCCTTGTTTAAATTGGATGAACTATTATATGTGAACTCATGTAGGTTTTAATACTTAATGATTATGCATGGTTAATTCACTTATTTTGAAATATAAGCAAACTATACAAGTTTTAATTAAGTGACACAATTAAATCTATTTAGATAGAAGGACTATATATACTTGTATTATATTATTAATATGTTTCTTGCATGTTTTTGATTGTATGCATAGGACTAGGAAATCATGAGGCATTGATTTTAGTGTAAATTTTAGTGGCGAATCTTAGTTAGTTCATAATAAAATTGGGTTTTTGAAATTTGGATTTGGCTAATTTTGAGATGTTAGGTCACTTGATGTTTCTCCTAAATTTTCTTAGTACAAGTTAATTTTTGGGTTGATTCACCTAGCGTTTACAATAATAAGCAAATTTTAATATTCAAATTACCTTTACCACGTGCACAAAAGAGAAATTTGCTACGATCAATGACATTATGCTACCGGATGACAACATAATGTTGTCATCTAAGTAACATAATGCTACTTAGCCAACAATATTATGTTATCGATTTGGTAGCATTATCTACCAACCGATAGCATAATACTACTGGCTGACAACATAATGCTACCAACTGATAACATAATGCCAGCGATCGACAACATAATGATGTCGATCAATTGACAATATAATGATATCGAATGACAACATAATGCTATCGATCGACAACATAATGTTACCATATGAAAACATTATGCCGCTTTGGTCGATAAAGCATTATCTTATCGATCGGCACAACATTTCCTTTTAATTTGTGGCATTTGCCAAGATTTTGAAAGTCATTTTTAGAAATTTGCCAAGTAATATCTATGGTTTTTGGGGTCTTAAAATTTACCCGATTGATTTCCATTCCGGTTGAGAAGGGTGATTAAAAAATTCCAATAATAATTTTATTCCATCGTGTGTTTATGGTCACCTGCTCAGGGGTTGTTTCAAAAGGTTTCACTACTTGAAATTCTTAAATATAACCCTCTCTACAAATATTTTCTCGATATGCAATTGAAAAAAATAATGTTAAATGTAATGTTGAACCTCATTTTTTGTAGTTATGCTTAATACTTTACCTATCATAAAGGCCAACGTTTCCTTTTTGTTGAGGATATTCCTACTCAATACATTATAAATAATATCCCCCTTTGTATATTCAAGTTGCATTTAAATTTTTTCAGTCAAATGCATGTTGTTTGATAATGGGAATGGTCTAATTATTTGTAACATCTCTTTACTAAATTAGTTGGGCACATCTACCGATGATTTAACTCCACCTAACATGAGTATTCATGGTTTTTATAATAATACCATGTTAGGTTCTTGGAGAAACCTTTTAAAAATCATCTTATTTATACAAACCATTGCTATAATTTTCAAGTTATGCCTAATGATATTAATTATAACATTATTTAGGGTGGTATTAGATACATGACATGTGTACCTTACCTTCCATCCTCCATGCTTTGTATGAAGTATTCTTAGCAAGTTTATTAACATACTTTTGTCATGGATCTAGAGCCTTTTAAATATTGCAATATTGCATGCAATGAGGATACACCTCCTCTTATAATGGTGTCCTCTATATATCCTCCATTTTTCACCTATATGGGATGTGATATAGATATTTATAGTAAAAAAGGATTCAATGGCCACATACTCGGGAAAAATGAAGAGGGTATTATTGAACCCATTACATTTTCTATTTTCATTGACCAACATGGCCTTGGTTATATGTCCTTTTCTCATCTAATAATTTATTCCAAGCCCATTTTTGTGTCCGCCTCATGTGTTTATCGCTTGGAAATAAATGTGGTTAATTATGTTTCAAGATTACAATTGGTGTACTTTGAGCTTATTGAAAATAATTCTTCACATGATATCCTACCCATGGATGCATTTTCTAATGAAGAATCCATCTTACAGTACCTAGATGTATATGAGGACCTCCCTTATTTCATAAGAATTATTTTCCTCATACTACAAATTCCACGCGTACTTAAAAAATTGTGAAACTTCTTATCACGACCTTTTCTCTGATGACATTGATACCATTCCTACTTTCTATTATATTAAAGATTTCTCCATGTTTGTCAATGGAGATACAACTTATAATTTTGGCACTAGTGATGGTCCTCACTCAATCCTTCTTGTTGTTTATTTAAGATATGATGAGGGGGATTCCATTAAAAATCATCATAGGACTTACCTAATCTCTTCACATGGACCTATATAGTGATATGTTTGGCATTAATACACATTTCTCTATACGCATAACATTATTTTCTATGACAATTTAAATTTATTACACTAGAAAATTCAAAAATACACCCCTAGGTTATCCATTTTGTTAAGAAATAAATCCAAAATTGTATAGACAATTTTAACAAGTCACACATCATATTCCAAAAATCCTCAGATAAAATTAATTACACAAAATAATTCTTTTGTGTTGTAGATTATCCCCAATGGGTTTTGATGCAATGTTAGTATTAAAGCCTAATGGAGAAATTCATCGTTACACAAAATTGCATGACTTAAATAAGGTTTTTCCAAAGCATAAATTTCCCTTTCCTCATATAGACATGAGTGTTGACTCAATTTATGGATATAAGATGTTATCTTTCCCAATTGGTTTCATTGGCTACAACTAACTAAATAAGATTAATCTATATGATCAAGAAAATACATCTTTCACCACCCCATGGGGTACTTTATGCTACAATGTTATGCCTTTTGGGCTCAAAATTCAAAATCCACATATTAACATGTTATGACACACACATTTCATGATTATAACCATAATAAATTTTAGGATTACATGGATGATCTATTAGAAATATCAAATCACCACCAAATCACACTACCACATTCGACATATATTTGAACATTTGTGATAGTACAATGTATAGTTAAACCTTAAGAAGTATGTGATTGGGTTCATTTCGCAAAAATTACTTAGTTTTATCATATCATAGTATGGCAATGAGTTTGATCCTATAAAGATCTAAGCAATCATTAAAACACATCTACTTAGAAATCTCAAGCGATTATGATCAATACAAGGTAAAATCTAAGCAATTTGATTCTTTGTCATGCAATTGGATGACCAAAAAAATAAGTTTACATGAGTTACTAAGAAATACACCAAATTTGAATGAAATGAGGCTTTATAAGAAAGATTCAATTAAATTAAGCAATATCTTCTTAACACTCTAGAATTAATATTGCTCATTCTAGATAGATCACTCATTTTATACATATCCACTATTACACATGCATTAGAGGAACTACTAATGCAATATGATGATAATAATAGAGACTGAACCATTTATTATATTGTTTGCACATTGCTGAAGTATTAACAAATTTATAGTGCAAGCAAAAATGTTTTAGAATTAGCCTCGCCACATAAAATTTGTACCATTATATGATCAAATTTGAGACACAAGTTATTACTAAAGTGGATCCCTTATATTCCCTAATGTATCACACTAACTTATCTATGAAAGTGTTTTAGATGGTCATGCTAATATTTGGGTTTGAATTAAATTAAGGAAAATTTATTTTTCATTAATTAGTGAAGAACTTATGTTTGACGCCTCTCTTATTAAAAATAATTTCATGATGAATTTTACAACTAAAATATTGACTCAAAGGTTTAGATCATGCAATTTGATAGTTAAAAATGTGAAATTCAAGTAGGAGATGACATTTTCTTCCTCACTCCCCATGTGAAACCATATCTTATTTCATATAGACTTGCATATACAAATAATGTGTTTGAATATGAAGATTTGATACCATGCCTCTACATTGCTCACACCTTACAAGTTTTCCATTATTTTTTTGGCAACTCAAATTGGTAATAAATCAAGTGCAAGACACACATCATACTATAGAAGAATTTTTGTTCCCATATAACAATCGATTAAATTAGTAATGAAAAATTTAGATTCATATTGTATATTCAATATCCCTGGAAAATATAATCATGATGTTAATGTTATGGCTAGTGTAGCCTCCGTAATCACCTTTGAAATTGATGATGATTATGCCACATTTACTATTTGATAGTTATGTAACATGTCCATTACTCTTGATATACTAGACATATTACACTTTGAATGGTTACATGTAGTGCGAGACTATATTGAGATGGATGCTTGGTATGATGGATATCTCTCTAAATTATATTGAGATGGATGGTTGGTATTATTTCTAGGGCATGATGATGAACAAATAACTATTCTTGAGATACATGAAAGTGAGTGTGGTAACCAATTCGGTGGAAAGTCCATGCCCTATAAACTACTCCAAAAAGGCTATTATTTTCCCACTATAAAACAAGAATGTCAGAATATGGAAACAAATGCGATCAATGTCAAAATCATAATAATCTTAATCCCATGAATTTCATCCCACCGTGCCTTTTTCTATATGGTTTTGATCTCATTGGTAAGATAAATCCCGAGTCTACATAGGGTCATAAATTCATTATTATTGCTACGCATTTTATATAATGGGTCAAGGAAATTCCTATAGAAACCACTAATGGTGAGGAATTTTTCATCTACTAGTAACACACATTATTACATACTTTAGCATCTCTTCGACTATTGTGATTGATAATGGATCCTCTTTCAAAACTAGATGGCCAATATATTTTTTTTGCTAAATTTAAGATTAAAAACACATTCTCTACCCCTTATTATCCTCATGGGTATAACCAAGATGAATCCATATATTTTTAAATTATTGCAAAAATAGTTTCTAAGCATGGTGTTGACTAGTATAGTCAAATACTATTTTCTCTATAGCTTACCGCATAAGTCATCAAACACCTACTAATGCTACTCCATTCTATTTAATGTATGGAAATGAGGTTTATCCTACCTATCAAATTGGAAATCCCACCTTTAAGTTATATCTAAAATAAATCATCAAGATAATGTGTATCATGAAAAATGGTTATATGAACTTAAAAGTGTTGGATGCTAAGCATATAAAAACACTCTAAACTTTCACATATATCAAGAGTGGGTAAAGATGGCATCTAAGAAAATTCAAACCAATAATTTAACATTGAATTCGATTTTTATTAAAGAAAAACTAAAAGAATACAAATACAAGGTCACCATAAAAGGAAAGTTCAATACAAATTGGTTAGGACCCTTTACGGTGATTAAATGATAAGGTATAAGATTCTATCACTTAGCAGTCTTGTGTCATATTTTTACACCCTAATTAATTTATGCTATGGAAAGTTCCCAAAAATAAAGAGAATGTTAGGGTTTAAAACACATGATTATTATGATCTAAAAAATTTACAATTAACCATACATAATAAAAATAATGCATTAATACTTTCAACAATTGATAAATAATAAATGATAGCTCAAATATACAAGAGGAGATTCAAGATCCTTTATGTTAAAATAAGAAGCATGCGAGACACTTATTAGCATGTTGAGTTCAAGTATTGTCATTGATGTAAAAGATCATTAATGAAAAAGAGGACGATGGAGAAGTTTTAGGAGATGCTCAGTATGTTGATGAAAGAGATTCAGGTTTTTTCATGGTTGCATGATTGGACAAGGTGAGATTGGCTTAGTCTAAGAAGCCTAGTTAGGTGACCTAACTAGCCTAGGTGATGGTGTATGGTGGATGGAGCTACATGGTGACTTGAGGAGCATGGTAGTAGTATGGAGAGAATGTTAGGAGTGTGTTGAGGCACTCACATGATTTTCAGAGTGCAGGTACAGGTGGAAGACTCAGTTGTAGGTGCACATCTAGACCTAGTCTAGGTGTTTGGAAACCAAATGAGGCATGAGGATGATTTACAGAGCCATGTGAGCTCATGGAGGCATGTAGAGGTATGATATATGTTTTCTCACATATGTTAGGTATTTTTGGAGAGTTAGAAAGTAGAGTCACAAGGTTTTTCTACTTGGTCATGGTGCACACTAGGCCTAATCCTAGTGTTTAGAGGCCTAATTAGGCATGATAGGCACTTGCAGGTGTGTATGATCTCTTGAGATCACTCATGGAGGTATGTTATATTTTTTTCATCATGTAGAGGTAGGTTTTAGATATTTCATGATGAGATATAGTGTTGGTTTAGTTGGCCTTGTCTTAAACTTACAAAACTCTAAGGGATAGTCACACAAATGAGATATAATATGAATATGGAGAGATATTTGAGATAAAATGATGATTTTATATGATACACAGGGTTTCCTAGATGTTTTATCAAATTTTCAAGTCATTATGACAAATATTTTGTAAGTTATGATGTTTAAGGTGAAACAGGGTCCAAGAAAGGGTGATTTCTAACTCGAATTGCAACTTCTGATGCTCATTGTGGATTGCATGATTTTCATGGGAACTTGTGTATTTAAGGGATGATTTTAAATTGAGATAAGATAATTTAAAAAAATTAGGTCATTTCATTGTCACATTTTTATGAATGAATGTTAAGAAGGTAAACTGTTTTTTGTGAGTTTGAAACCCTAAGTCAAAAGTGATGGAAAATATCTTCATGATAAGTTCCCAAAATTAATTTTTATTGATATTATGATGATTAAAGGTTGTATATGACTCATGAATATTTATAGAAAGGTATGGTAGAGCATGTAATGGTTTGTGGACTCTAACGAAAAATGAAAGTTAATGAAGATGTTCAATTTGAGGCAAAGTTGTTCAAATGAGGTATGAAATAAATTGACATTGTTTTTATATGGAGAGTTTTAATTGATGTACATGATGGTTTTAGATCATGGTTGAGGTACTAGAGGAAAAATGTTTCCCTATTTATGAAGAATGGTCCTTGAGACCAAAAGGAATAGTTTTGGAGACGTTTTCGAGATGGACTGGTTGAAGGTCTTCTAATTGGAGTTGGAAGGAAATGTAAGATGTTATGGAAAGTAGATTCAAATGTGTTTCCAATGGTATTAGGTTTGTATCTTGAAGATGATATTTGATAGGTATTTCAACTTAGTTTGTGAAGAAGAAGGTTTCTTATTTTTAGGACATGATTGCTCTAGCTAGAAGATTAAGGTAGAAGTATCATGTTTTGGATTGTTTGATGCTTTATATCAGTTGGAGAGTGAAGAGGGTGAATTTTGTACATATTGAATGCATTTGGGGGTCTTGAAAGTGGCAGAAAGGATGTAAACCAGTTGAGTTTCTAAAACTACTTTTTGAGAAGCTCAATTTAGTGAAGATGAAAGTGAGTGTGGTTTGCATGTATGGATGTTTCAAGAGGTTTAGAAAGAATGGACATGATCTACAGGTCAGTGGATTTCTAATGAGTGTCTACATGACATAGTTGAGATGTTATTGGGTGATCTTGAGGCCCATAGTTGAAGACTAGTTCTTGGAAATAGTTGTTTGGTGAAGGATACAAGCCTTCTTGATAGAGTTATGAAGAATTTGATTGGTGAAAGATAATGTAAGACCATGTATGTTTTTTTATGTCATATTTGACATGTTTGAGGAATTTGGAAGCTTGAATAATCATGGTGATGAGTTTGGAGGTCCTTGAGGAGCTTAGTGATGGGGTTTTGAGCCATTTTTAGCTTGTTTGGTTGTCTTGGTGCATGATGACCTAAATGTGTCCATTTTATGAATTTTTATGAGTGTAATGTTATGTTTTTAAGTTGGTATGGTTGAGATCTTGGTTTATGAATGACTGATGTTATGTTTTTGATTTGAGATGCATATAAAGTGCTTGTTTTGCTTCATTTTTGAACTAGATAAGAGAGAAGGAAAAGTGTGACACAAGTGTGAGTGTGAAACAAGTATGAAGGAATGAAATAATAACTGAGGAAGTGAGTAAAATTATTATGATCATTATAGAGCATGTGTGCAAGGGTTTGAAGCTAAAACAAGTTATGAAAGTGTGAATGAAGAATGAGTTGAAGAAGAGAGGGTTTGAAGGTGTGTGAGATGAATCAGTGATATCCATCAGTTATAGCAGCAACAAGACATCAGATATCTTCATCTAATGGTGGTTGAGTGGGTTCTTAATCATCTTAGGGGGTTGTATCCTCCTTGTGGAGTTGTTGCTTCACTAAACTAGGAGTTGGTGCTCTACTAAACTAGGGGTTGGTGCTCCTTGTGAAGTTGGTGCTTCACTAAATACTTTTGATTTATGCAATATACTATGAAGTTGAGTGGGTTTTATTCCCGAGTTTCCCATGTATATCTTGTGTTATGGTGTTATCTCTCATGGTTACGGAAGATTACTTGAGTGAATGTAGCATGTTGTTATTCACACATTAATAATTGAATGGTAAATGATTTAAGCAAGATAATTTGAATTAATTAATTTTTTTGAAGGAATGATTAACTCCCCCTCTCATTCCACTATTCTTCAAAAATTGGCATCGAGCGGGTATTTTGGAGAAGTTTTATCACTTGAAAGGAGATCGTTATAAGCACAAAATGGTGAGTCAATAGAGTGGTTATTCTTCTAGCAAGGAACCACTGTTTGATGGAGTGAACTATGGTTTTGGAGTATGAGTCAAATAATGTCCTTAGGGTTTGATATTTGGAAATCTATGGAGGATGGTTATACTGCTCTAACTACTTCTCCTACTACTACTGCAGACAAGAAGACTTCTAGTGACAATTCCAAGGCTATGAATGCCATCATGTGTGGATTAGATGGACTTGAACTTGTGAAGGTAATGCATTTTAAGTCAGCAAAATCTATGTGGGAGAAAATTTAGGTCATGTATGAAGAATATTCCAAGGTAAGGATAGCTAAGCTTTAGACTTTCAAAAATTAGCTTGAAGGATTAAAAATGAGCCTATTGCTTCATACTTGCTTAGAGTTGAAAAGGTTGCCAACACCATGAAAGGTATAAATGAAGAAGTAAAAGAAGAGGTTATTGTTCAAAAGGTATTGAGATATCTTACACCAAAAATTGACTCCAAAGTATCTCGTGATTGAAGAAGCAAAGGATTTGACTCTTTTGACTATGGATGAGTTGTATGAGGACTACAACTATGAAATATGGATATGTAAGATGAGAAATGATATTGTAGAAAGAGTGATCATGGAGTCAAATGGCGATCCTCATGTTCTTGAAGGTATTCATCATGATTTCAAGATAGCTTGGATGCTAAGTATTGACTAGGGGACAAGTTTGTGAAGAAGAAGCCATTTATCTTGACTAGACAATGTATGATAGATTGAGACAATGAAAATCAGGTATGATCATGAGTTGTGTGGGCCTACAAGTGAGTTTTTGATTCTTGAATTATGGTTAATAAGTCTCAAATAGTTTTTATGCTTCTTGAAGATGGTATGAATAAGGTTAATGCATTACCAAGTCTGTGAAGGAGAGATAACATGTCCTTCATGTGACAAAGTTGTCTACATGTCCGAGTACAATGTTAAAGAGGCGTAATAACATCTATCGGACCAAAAAAATAGTGTTAGAGCATAAAGATGTATTGAGGAGAAAAAAATGATTTTCCCAGGTAGGAATGAAAGTTCACTATGCTATTCATGTTTAATATGGAAGAGTGATACCTTGGAGTAGCTCATAAGCATGTACAGAGGTAAGTCAAGTTTTTCTAAGCTCAATGCTTGAAGTGGACACGGGGATAAAGTTTTGAGAATGAATTTTGATTTAAAAGCTATGATAATTGATATTGAGTCATGTCTTGAGGTGTTAAAGGTTATATGGGCATCATCGAGGTTGTTTTGAGAAATGAGGACTTATCATGATTGTCAAGATCAAATATTGAACCTTCATTTGTCATACTTTGTGGTAGATTTGGGCATGGTCATTTTGATCTTGTAAATGAGCTAATTAGGCCCATAATAATTGAATTGTTGACTCTTGTATCTCAGAAGAGAAGCCCTAACATGATTAGGTTTGTGAAAGTAGAAGGTGAATGCGGTGATAAATTAAAATGAGTCTTTGAAGGGAAAATCAGGGTTACAAGTCTATAGGTGGTCCTTTTAGGGTCTGTAATGAAGACTCGAGAGAGGTATGAGAATCTATATGGTTTATAAGGTTATATAAGAATAAAATAAGGTGGTGTACCCCAATAAATGTTTTTGAAATATGAAACAAGTATATCAAAACATAAAGGTCTTAAAGTGCTACACTACTTTATGACAGGTATGTTGGCCATGTGCAAGATGTTTCTAATATATTTTGATAGTTAAAAATATTGGGGAGCTTGAGGCTCATGGTTCTTAGGAGGATAAGAAAATTGGTTGCAGATCTTGTATAGGTGAGATCTTGTTATTTGTATGAATATTGCTCCATACTAAGGCACTCTATCAAGTTATTATGACCTACGTGGTTTGTGAAGAACCACTAAGATAAGGGAGTTCATTGTTGATATCAAATAGATGTATGAAAGGTGTCATAAGTGCTAGAAAGGTATAATTGTAAAAGGTTGAAGGTTATCTTCAAAAGGAGATTTAGTCAAGCATTAAAGTGGGCACAATAGCTGGTTATAGAGTATAATGGTGTTCTACAAATTTGTGAAAGCCTCCAAGATAGGGGGAATTTGTATTAGCCTTAAATCAAGTATGGAAGATGCTAAGAAGGTTAGTATAACTGTATTGGGAATGTTTCCAAGTATATCTTAAGAATGAGTGAGTGTTTGAATCAAAAATATTATGATAGTGTGAATGGAGGATAAAAACACTGAAGAAAAGACTTAGGATAGGGCTGATACCTTTGAGCATTCTTCAAGGCATAATAGTAAGGTATGTGGTCTTAATTTTGTGTTTTCAAGTAAAGAAAGATAACATGCTTCAAGGGGAGCTATAAGGTGTTGTGTCATGGTGTGCATTTGTCTCTAGAGCTTGAAAAAGTTGGTCAAAATTACACTTTGAAGTAATTGTTAGGGATCTTAAGACCTAAAGTTATGTGTAACCATTGTATGAAAGTGTTAAGAATTTTAGTGAGAAAAATTAGTTGGAATGGATCAAGAAAAGAGTAAGCATGATATTATAAGCCCCAAATCAAGATTGTTTGCATGTTCTTGAGTGTTATGCATTTTGATTAAGGTATGCTAAAGTAGCTTCACGCCATGAAGAAGGTTAAAAAAGTATAAAGAGGAAAAACAAGATTATATGCTAATTTGATGACTTTGGTTGATGTTTCTAACCAAGAGATGATTCTAAGAAGATGAGAATGATGAAGAACATGCACTTATAGGTATGATTTTTCATTAATGTAAAAAAGGGGAGAAGAACTAGGTGGTTTTCCATCAATGACAAAGGGGAGATTGTTGGCATGTTGAGTTCATGTGTTGTCATTGATGTAAAATATCATTAATCAAAAAGAGGATAATGGATAAGTGTTAAGAGATGCTCAATATGTTAATGAAATAGATATTTAGGTTGTTTCATGGTTGCATGAGTGGAAGGTGACTGTTGGTGAGAAAATTTGTCTTGTGGAAAAATTGGTGGGTTTCAAGCCAACGCTATGGGAATCTAAGTCCCTCTACTTGAACGGTGCAACTTCCATATGTGCATGCATGAAAAAGTGGATTTCAATGGTGGCCTTTCGACTAGAGATCCAATAGGGGCACTCCACTGACCCTGTGGCAAAGCTAGCAATTTCTCACTAGAGAAGAACTTTGTCTGAGAAGGGGAAAGGGAGTGAGAATGGAGGTAGGAGAAACTAATGTTGCGAGTAGAATATCAGATGCCCACACACATTAATTAGAAATTTCATTTACATGCATTTATAGTTAGAAGAAAAAAACTGCAGAAGAAGCTACAAGACCGAATGAAACTCATTGTCATGAAAGTACCAATCAATCCCTCAATCAAAAAGGCCAAAATTCCTTCTTTTATTATTGAAGCTCGAGTAGAGTTTGTACATAGCTTGAGAATGGAAAAAATTGAGGAAGAAGAGAAAATAGAAGCAATGTGGTGTTTTCTATCTTTTCCAGTACAAAGCACTCTGGTCTTTTTGAAATCAATTGCCAGCCCTTGGAATGACGTCGAGAATCCATTATATTCTTTATAAGAAACCGTTACAACTTCACAAATCTTCAACACCTTTTCAAATTCCTTTGTTGTGAAGAAAACGCTCATGGCGGGTTAAAAACCAGATCTTGCAAAGAAACTGTTACATTTGATTTTCCAGTTTAAATATAGACCATTTGATTTGCTCCTCTAACTCTGAAATTGGGTCATCCACGTGGCAGGAAGGGATTGGAGTGGTTATGAGGGAAGCCTTTCACATTTTGTGATTTTTCATGAGATTTGGCAATTTGGAAAAAATTGGCCCACAACCCCGCTTTGACTTTTCAACTTAGACACGTGGCACATTCTTATTGGAAGTGGGATCGCAGCCCTTTTCTCAACATTTTAACCTTTTTTAGAAAAAGGCTCAAAACTCAATTTCCTCCGCCAGCCCGCTGCTCCGATTTGACTAGGAAACATGGCATGTTCTTATTGGAAATGGGATCACGGCCCTTTTCTCAACATTTTAACCTTTTTTGGAAAAAGGCTCAAAAACTCAAAGTTCTCCGCCGTTCCACTCCTCCGCTTTGACTTTTCAACGGCGGGCCCGAGACCTTGGCGGAGTCGCGGGGCAAATTAGAATTTTACTTCACTTTTGGGAATTTGGTTAAATTTCCAAAAGTTCCCCAATGGCCCGCTTATCCGCTTTGACTTTTCAATAGTGGGCTTCACCTTTGACTTTCTCCTGCAGGCTTCAACTTTGACTTTTTCCTTATGGGCTTCAACTTTGACTTTTTTCTATGGGCTTCAACTTTGACTTTTTCCCTTTAAATCCTGATCGAGGCTGTGGGTCACTTTTTAAATTTTCACCTTTTTGTAAAGAGGCTCAAAAACTCAAAGTTCTCGCCATTCTGCTCCTTCGCTTTGAATTTTCAACGACGGGCCCGAGACCTTGGCGGAGCCACGAGGCAAATTTACCATTTTTGCCAAAAGTGTTAAGTTCACCAAAAATCCCATTCCTCCCCATCCAATAGGATCTGACCACATACCTGCATTCATTGGGGTCAAAATTTGATGGGGAAAAGAAGCCCGTCATCCCGACTGTGGAAAATACGCAGAGAAAGAAAACTTCATCGTTTTGAGTCCAATTTTCAAATTTCCTTCATGAATCGAGGCATGGAAAAAAAAAATTTGATGACCCGGGCCATAGAACAAGTGAATAATTTCGATAAAAATGGAGGTTCAGTAAAGAGGATATTACATGCACATGAGACCAGAAATTGAGGATTTCTAAAAACGAGCAAAACAAAGGTTTAAACAACTCTAGGGCACAAATTTTGCTAATTTATTGAATCTATAACTTGGCTTAAACACCAATGAAGGGCATGAGCTCAAAAAATTTGAATTTGGCTATGAAAATGCAAAGTAGTTTTCAGGAGACAACAATGAGATTGGCTTTGTTTAGGAAGCCTAGTCAGGTGACCTAGCTAGCCTAGGTGATGGTGCATGGTGGATGGAGCTACATGGTGACTTGAGGATAATGGTTGTGGCATGGAGAGAATTTTAGGAGTGTGTTGAGGCACTCACATGAGTTTTAGAGTGTAGGTACAAGTGGAATACTTTGTTACAGGTGCACATCTAGACCTAGTCTAGGTGCTTGGAGACCAAATGAGGCATGAGGATGAGTTATAGAGCCATGTGAGCTCATGAAGGCATGCATAGGTGTGATAAATGTTATATCAGGTATGTTAGGTATTTTTGGAGAGCTATCAAGTAGATTCATTGGGTTTGTCTACTTGGTCATAGTGCACATTAGGCTTAAGACTAGTGTTTGGAGTCCAAATTAGGCATGTTAGGTACTTGCATATGTGTGTGATATTTTGAGATAACTCATGGAGGTATGTTATATTTTTTTCATCATGTAGAGGAATTTTTCAGATGTTTTATGATGAGATATAGTTTTGGTTCAGTTGGTCTTGGCTTAAACTATGCAAAACCCTAAGGGACAATCATGTAAATGAGATGGGATATGAATATGGAGAGATATTTGAGATAATATAATGATTAGAGATGGTGTAAAGGTGTGTCCTAGAGGTGTGATAAAATTTTTAAGTCATTATGAAGAAGATTTTGCAAGTTATGATGTTTTAAGTGAAACAAGGTCCAAGAAAGGGTGATTTCCATCTCAAATTATAAATTTTGATGCTCGTTGTGGATTGTGTACTTTGCATGGGACCTTGTGGCTTTAAGGTATGATTTTAAATCAACATAATATAATTTTATAAAAATAAAGAGGTCATTTCATCATCACAATTTTATGAACAAATGTTAAGAAGGTAAACTAATTTTTGTGAGTTTGAAACCCTAGGTCGACAGTGATGGAGAATATCTTCATGATAAGTGCCAATATTTGATTATTATTGCTAGTATGATGATTGGAGGTTGTGGAGGTCTCATCTATATTTTTAGAAAGGTATAGTAGAGTATGTGATGATTTGTGGATTCTAAACTCGAACTGGACTTGCACAGAAATAACTCTTAGAATAATTAATTTCACACACACAAAATATATTTCTTCTATCTTGTTCATATGAATACATTGTTACAAATATATAGGGAGAATATTCCTACAATTACGGAGATGCATTCTCCACTATTCTCTCACAACAATCTCCTTTGACTAATTCCGATATGTTATTACAACAATAAACAATATATCTTAACAATATAAATTCTAACTTATATTTTGATATTGTAAATAACAATATTAAATATTAACTAACAAAATACTTATTTACCACTCCGTAAATATTATCTACCATGGAGACACTAAAATTCCTAACATTCCCCCTTAGTGTTTACATGGTAAAACATATCTCGTTCTTTGATTGTAGCGTGCCACCTCTGTGTGCTCATGATCAACTTCTCAATTGTGTAGCATCGGGCTTGCACAAAACTTGCACATGTGCCAACACACATTTCTTCCTCCACTGATGGTTTTCTCTAGCTTCTACCAACAACCTTACCCAATTGGTTTTGGTGTACCAATAACCTTTCACAATTGGTTTTATAGGTTCACCAAAAACCTTACACAATTGGTTTTATAGGTTCACCAAAAACCTTACACAATTGGTTTTCTGGTTTACCAATAACCTTCACATCATGATTGCTACAATACATTTTGATCAATATTCTACAATGTTTCTACAAAAGGGGTTACATGAGGAATACTCACAAGTGAAAGAATTTACATCATTGTTCTTATTTTCACGCCACATTGAAAATATGAAAAATGGAATCCATACCACACGTAATTGAAATGATAAAATAAAACAAAGCTGTAGACACATGCCACCAAATTAGTGAAGCGGCCCCATCATTGGTGGTGATGAGAGGTCTTTGGTTGACCTCCGGCCTTCGTCCTCCAACATCTGCTTTACTCACTCAAACAAATTGGACGTTGAAGCTCAACAATTTCCACATTGGGGTTATTTGTATAACTTCCCCATAATGTGAAATAGTTTATTTTCCGGACGTCGGGTAACACTAAAAATGCATCCATGAGATTTTTTCATATTTTATGGACTTTTTATAATGAATTGACAATCTAATTTGACAACAAAATTATTGAGACAAAATGATGAACCTTCATGACTAAAATAATACTTTTGACAATATTACAAATTTACCTATAAATCTCAATTACTTGAGGATACATGACTAAAAAATAATATAGACACTATATAGTCAAATGAATATTAAAATGATTTGTTGTTTTTTAAATAATAACAATTTTTTTGATAGAAATAATAAAGGACTTCACAAATCGACAGAACCTAGAAACAAACAAAATACTATATCGATTCAAATAGACATCTAAACCTAAGATACATTTCTATATAGACTCTACTCATAAAGAACAATTGACAAACATTCTATTAACATAGACTTTTAAATGACTCTTTTAATAAGAGGATGACATAAAAATTAAACATATAAGGTTAAGATATGAAGAATCACTTTACTTGCATGGCATGAAGAGTCGATGTTGTTGGATGCATGATTACAAGCCCATATATGGTTGAATCTGAGGCACCAAATATTCTTCTATCTTATTATCATGATTCAATCTCACTATTCGAATAAAATGCTATCCTTTTTTATTTGCACAAGTTTTCTTTGGTAAGAGATTGATGAAGTTTGGCATAACACGTCTATTGAGTGCAAAATAGGAATGCATGAGAATCTATCCTGCAAGTAGGTGGGAAAGAATATGATGCTTTGACAAGGATCTCTTGGATTTGACTGAAATGTCGATAGAAGACCAAAAGAGTTGCCTTTGTAGATTTGACATCTTCTAGTGTTGAAAGTGACAAGTCAATAGACCTTCACACGTAGCTGAAATGGTGACATTTATAGGATTTGATGAGATATTATAATTGATGCATGGATACCAAGATCAATCAGTTAATGCAGATTTCGTTCACTGAAATGACGTGCTCTCAACACTTTATTATGATCTGTTACGTCCTAGCTGTATAGAACTAATGATTGTCATGGATCTAGAAGATGCCACTGCCGCTTGACAATCCACAATGTTGATTGAGATCACCTATGCATGGTAATTGGATTGATCGAGGCCCAAATTTTTGTATGTGAATTGATAAGCACCAAAACAATATATCTCCTCACAAAACACATGAGTTACATTTATATAAACCAATCTCACAAATCAATCTTCCTAAAAAGACAAACTATTCATAGAGTTATCATCGATAGGGGTAAATAAAAACATGTATGCCCCTAAAAAAATAATTAAGCTTCCATTAGACAGAGGATCAGACACAACTCTGATACCAAATCTAAACTCGAACCAAACTTGCATAGGAAATAACTCTCAGAATAATTAATTTCACACACACAAAATATATTTCTTCTATCTTGTTCATATGAATACATTGTTACAAATATATAGGGAGAAAATTCCTATAATTAGGAGATGCATTCTCCACTATTCTCTCACAAGAATCTCCTTCGACTAATTACGATATATTGTTACAACAATAAACAATATATATTAACAATATAAATTCTAACCTATATTTTAATATTGTAAATAACAATATTAAATATTAACTAACAAACTACTTATTTACCACTCCGTAAATATTATCTACCATGGAGACACTAAAATTCCTAACATGGACCCCACTTAAACAAGAAAGTTTCAAGAAGATGTTCAGTTTTAGGAAAAGTTGTCCAAAGGAGGTATGTAATAAATTGAATTTTTATCCTTGGAGTTTTAATTGATGTCCATGATGGTTTTAGATCATGGTTTAGGTCCTAGAGAGAAAAGTGTGCCCTATTTATGAAGACTGGTCCTTGAGACCAAAAGGGGCGATTTTAAAGTAGTTTTAGAGATGGACCTGGTTGAAGGCATTCCACTTGGAGTTGGAAGAAAATGTAAGATGTTATGGAAATTAAATTTAGAGGATTTCAAATGGTATAAGGTTTTTCTCTTGATGATGAGATTTGAAAGGTCATTCAACTTAGTTTGTGAAGAAGAAGGTTGCTTGTTTTTTAGGACAAGATTGCTATGGCTGGAAGATTGAGGTAGAAATCACATGTTTTGGATTGGTTGATGCTTGATATCAGTTGGAGAGTGAATATGGATGAATTTTTTTACCTAGTTAATTCCTCTTGAGACATTGAAAGTGGCAGAAAGGGTGCAAACTAGTTGAGTTCCTAAAATTGCTTTTTGGGTAGCTTAATTTGGTGAAGAGGAAAGTGAGTGTGGTTTGCATGTATGGATGTTTAATATATATAAAGCATGGATGTGATATAAATGCTAGTGTATTTATAATGAGTGGTTATATTCCATATTTGATATGTTCTTGGGTGATCTTGAGGCCCATAGGTGAAGACTAGTTCCTGGAAACAACTGTTTGGTGAAGGATATGAGCCTTCTTGATAGAGTTATGAGGAATTTATTGGTGCAAGATAATGTATGACCATGTATGGTGTTTTTATGTTATATTTGAAATGTTTGAGGCATTTGGAATCTTGAATAATCATGGTGACGAGTTTGGAGGTCCTTAATGAGCTTAATGATGGGGTATGAAGCCATTTTTTGCTTGTTTGGTTGTCTTGGTGCATGGCCTTCCTATGTGGGTCCATTTTATGAATTTTTATGAGTGTAATGTTATTTTTAAAAGTTTTATGGTTGATATATTGGGTTAGGACCAATCAATGTTATGTTTTTATTTGAGATGCATATAAAGTACATGTTTTGGTTCATTTTTGAGCTAGTTAAGAGAAAGGGAAAAAAATATGAACCAAGTGCGAGTGTGAAAAAGGTATGAAGGAATGGAATAAGAGCTAAGGAATTGAGGAAAAGGATGATGAATGTTAGAAATCATGTGTGTAAGGGTTTGAATATAAAACAAGTTATGAAAGTGTGAAGAAAGAGTGAGTTGAAGAAGAGAGGGTTTGAACAAGGGTTTGAAGGTGTGTGAGATGAATCAATGGTATCCATTAGTTATAACATTAACAAGACATCATATATCTTCACATAAAGGTGTTTTAAGGGGTTCTTGATCATATTATGTAGTTTTATCCTCCTTGTGGAGTTGGTGCTTCACTAAACTAGGGGTTGGTGCTCCTTGTAGGGTTGGTGCTCTACTAAACTAGGGGTTGGTGATCCTTTTGAAGTTGGTGCTTCACTAAACACTTTTGATTTGTGTAATATAATTAGAATTTTAGTGGGTTTTATTTCCCTTTAGGGTTTCCCACTTATATCTTGTGTTATGGTGTTCTCTCTCATGGTTATGGTTATTTGAATGAATGTTGTATGTTGTTGTGCACACATTAATGGTTGAATGGTAATTGATTAAATAAATATAATTTAAATTAATTAAATTTTTTGAAGGACCGATTCACCCCACTAATCCATTGTGCTTCCAATAACACTATGAGTATATATAGGAGATATAGGAATAATAGTTGTAATAGGAATAATCATAGCAATACTATGAACTAGAGGATAAGACTCCCCCATGAAGTAGGTACTACATACATAATAAAAATAGATGTATGTATACTAGATGATGGAGGAGGAGGTGGTACAAAAATGAGCTCTCATTAGATTCTCAATCATGAGAAATTTTAGTAGAAAGAATAATGTGGATGAGAGGATCAATATGATGCCGCCGTTTATGGAGGTGAGAACAAACATTAGATATAAGTTCAAATTGTTCTTGGTATAAATTTTCTTATTTAGTAGATTCACAATCAAAATAATGTTCACTATTTGTTTCCACTTCATTTAAAGGAACCTCATAGGAATTACTATCCAATAAGGAATGGATTCCAAAAATATGGGGTGAAGAGGAGGCCATGAGGGCACGTCACTTATGAGTAGAAGGAGCAGTCTCGGTATGCTCTATAGATTCTTTGATAAATTGATTATTACATTGAAAGGGCATAAAGAGACCATATGTAAACTCAAATCAATGAAACCCAAGGGACATGTAAGGTTTGAGAAATAGATTCAATTCAAAATTAAGGTTTACCAAATATTTACACCCTAATTTATTTATGTTATGTAAATTACGGAAAAATAAATAGGATGTAAGTGTTCACAATATGGGATTATTCTAATCTAAGAAATTTATAGTTAAGCATACATAATCATAATAATGCATTAATACTTACAAAAATGAGTAAAAATAGATGCTATCTCAAATAAAAAGAGGAGATGAATATAAGAGAATATTCGAGAGCCTATGTGTTAAAATAAGAAGTATGTGAGGCACTATGAGTATATATAAGAGATGAAGGAATAATATTGGTAATAAGAATAGACATAGACATACTGTGAAGTGGAGAATCAGGCTACCCCAATGAAGTAGGTATTGTAGATGTAGGTATAATAGATATATGTACAATAGATGGTGAATTAGGAGGTGGTCAAAAAAGGTACCTGCTCATTATATTCCTAATCATGAGAAAGTTTACAAGTGATAAGAATGTAGATATGAGACTCAATATGATGAGGGTGTTCATGGATATGAGAACAAAAAAATAGATACAAGTTCAACTTGGTTTTGGTATAATTTTTCTTCTTCATTAGGTTCACAATCAAAATAATTATCATTTTTATTTCCATTTCATTCAAAGGAACCTCATGGGCATGTGATCCAATAGATAAGGGATTCCGAAACATGGGGTAGTGTCGATAGACTCTTTTACCTACTTGAGTGATTCAGACCTATAATAGGGGATGATATAATTTATGTGCCATTTGTTTAGGAAGATTTTGGAGAGCCTTGAGTTTTTTTGGAATGATATTTTCAATAGGATCTTGTAAGAGTGCCATGTGAGTTATACAATGATATTGAATTGATTATATATCCTTCCATAGGTGAATTATTCTAATAAGTATGACCATAGGAAAATAAATTGACACAACAAAATTATTCAAACTGAAAAATAGGTTCAGAGAATGTGAAAGGTCAAGACCATACAAGTAAGCTAGGAATGGATTTCACATCTTGAAAAATTTTGTAGTCCACAATAGGAGAGATGTGATACAAAAACAAGTTGTGGCATGATGTAAATGTATAGTTTACTATTTTTATTAAATAATATTTCTTGAGTTGATGAAAAAGTAGAGTGTAAAGATGAGAAAGTCATGAAAGAGCTAGAATGAAATATTGATTGGATTATGAATTTGAGAAATTTTATCGAGTAAGGGAGTATAGAAAAACTTGGTATTACAAAAGGACATGTTACCATATTTTATTGTTTACATTACCCCCATTTAATTGTGTAATTAGAAATTAAATGCTTAAAGTAAAAGCATACCTAAGTGTGCATATACACTTTTTCTTCACTCAATAGTTGTTCTATGATGTGTTGATGTCGGCATGCTCGATGACGAAATCTAGAAAACATAGTGTAGTCAATGTCTATGATATAAACTAAATATAACTCAAGGTAATAGATAACACTTGTAACTTTTAACTTACATAAAGTAAAGAGAAGGATATGAAAACCATGAAAGGAATCCACTTGTTTATGCGATATAGAGGGAGGATCTCTTGTTCTTGTTATAATTTGGAGATTTGAAATTATTGTTGAGATGTCAAAGGATTAGGGGTGATTAGTCCCTAATTGCACTAAAGAAGAACTTTAAGTATTAAGTGCAAGGAACCCAACATTAAAGGAAAGAGAAAGGAACCAAAGTACCCCACCAACAAAGAGGAGACTAGTGTATTAGAATTTTTAATAACCTTGATATATCCCCTTTTTGAAACTTGTGAGAGAAGAGGAATGATAGCCTATGAAGAACTTAAAAACTTTGATACCTTTCAAAACCCTATGAACCACGTTACTACAAACAGATATAGGTCTAATTTTGTAACTGTTGTAACTATAAGATAAAACCACATAGCCAAAAATAATAGATATACCATGCCCGTTCATGTGTCATATTAGTGAAACTAAGTGTATAGATTTTGGAATATCATACAAGAGAAAAGGCCCATGTCTTTAAACTGTGTTCTTATAATTATGTAGGAGTAGTGTAGAGGAGAATGAATGGAGTACTAATGTCCCATATATCACACTCTACACCTTTGAGTAACTTGTGTATTAAATTATATGAGAATATTTTAGATTATTTATATAATCTAAGAAAACTAAAATTTCTTGAGAATATGTCCCATGTTTGGGAACATCCATCTTAGTTAGGACCGTATCGAGGTTTTGACTATCTTTGTATAGTTTTGAACCGCTTTGAATTCTACCAATTTTTAGTACCTATTCCTATTTATGAGGATTTGGACCCTTTTAATACATTTTCACATGTGATGTAATCTATTTGTAGATGTAGAATATATCCCGATGAATGCCCTTCTTTTAAGGCACGTGTGATAAAGCATTTAAGATAACGACTCATAAGCATAAATTTATACCCATGTGTGATAAGTATGATAATATATTTAGGATCCCATGGAAGGATGGAATAGTGTCCACTATTGGTAACTATACATGTAAAAGGGTTTATGTATAATGGAAACCATGATGCATAGAGAAATCAACATGCAACACACAACAAGTAATAATACATGTGTATAGAAGTAAGAACAAAAATATAAAAAAGTTCCAATCATGTCATAAATTGGAATAACAATAGCATAACAAGATATCATATAAATCAACCATTCCATAAACCATAATAGTAATAACATAGAAACCTTATATAAGAAAAATGGAGTAAAATAATATAGATATGGAAACAAAATTGTAGTGACAAGTAATCCACAATATAGAAACATAGAAACATAGTCACATTGAGACATAAAAACACAATTATGGGACACCAAAATATGTAATAACACATTAAAAAGGAATTATAGTCCACATACATAGAAACTCACACAAATACACAAAATATGCATAGACATAAACATGGGACACCCACAATGTCATAAGACAATTAAGGAACTTAGTACATATAAAGTAAGAAATAATATAATTATAATCAAGACATGTAATAGTCAACCATAAGCAAAGAGTCGAAATAAAATTAATCAAGCAATGAAATAATCCATACAAGAAAGTAGTGATAATGTATCAAGAAAGTATATAAAATAGTGATGGTAAAAGCATAAAGAACAAGATAGGTTAACATTGCACATGACACATGTGTTAGTCATGTTAGCTTAAAAGATATAAATATACACTATGTATGTAATCAAGCATGATGAATAATTATGAAGTAAATGTACTAAAATAAAAATATATTGGGAGATTCCCCAAAGAGTAGTACCATTGGGAAGGAACAAAGAAAACATCTATTATTGTGTATTATTATGTGCTTGTCCTACATCAATATCAATATACCTCATGAAAATGTGTGTAAAGAGTATATAGAAAATATATGCTATCTATAAAACCAATGTAATAAACAACATGCATAAATTAATAAGTGATCCAATAAAACCATACACATGTCCATAGTTTTGTATTTTTGCAAATATGTGAATGTTTTTTTATTATGTGATTAGTTTAATATTTTTGAGTTTTTTTACAAATAACTATGTATATGAGAGAGGTTAGCACAATATATACCCAATAAGAACCTCATAAATAGGCATCTCACACTCAAAGGGTAAAAATAGGTGCATGCCCAACAAGTGTCAAAAGACACAAAGGATGCTCATCTATAATATGTTTAGAAATAATAATATGTATGGTGGAATACCTAAGGATGGAAGACCCATGATTATGTCCATTTGAATCATGATGTTTGATTATCTTGTTACTTTATACATGATGTTTTTCACATTTATTTGATACATAACATAGAAATTATTCACACACATCCATTCATAAGGTATCTTGAGCTTGATGCATGACCGCCACCCACAAATTATTTCATTTACACTACTTTCTTAGGGGCATCTCTCCACACTATACATGTACATTTGTTTCATTAAATGTTACTTAAAACCTTCCTCATCAAACTTGATTACATATATAGTGTTTATTTTTGCCTATTGGATCAACATAACTAACAAGTGTTTTGTGCGCAGTAGGCTAACTTCTCTTGCTATCCTTACTATTATCCTTTTCTACACTCGATTCCTATGTTTTTTTCTTGAGTAATTTATGTGGAGTCATTCATTGATTTATTACTACACATATTCATTCAATTGTCTTGTTTGATTATGATTATATGACTATTACTTTATATGGCCTAAGGGTGTAGCTTGTATTTTAACACTGTGGGTTTCCCATGTTAGTGGCTTCATGCCTATTTTGCATGTATGCACTTGCTTATCTAACTCGTGGCACATTATGCCTTCTACTATGATTGTCTTGTGACATCGTGGGTGTTACACGTTTATGGAGTTATTCCTATATGACTATGATTTTATGTGGTACTTCTTATTTAACTGTACTAAATGATGTTTTTATTAATCTACTATTGCTATATTACTCGACACTTACACTATTATTTTTGTTATGGATTCTAACATGTTTACTAGGTTTTTCTTATAATTTTTTTACTATGGAGTAATAAATGATAGTTATTTTCTCCTCTATTATTAGTTTCTTTACACATGTTTTCTTTTTACTTGTTAGATGTTGATTTTCTCGACACCATGGTTTCAACTATGTGTAAATCCCTTTTGCAGGTATAGTTTCTCAAACATGGCCACCACCCTATCCTTTTATGTGACCCTCTATAAATTATCAAACATAGGATACATGGGTGTGCAACTATTATTTTTAACCACATGCTCAAATGTTTTATCACATGTACCTCAAAAGAGGAAACATTCAAATAGGTGTTTCTATAGCTATAGAAAAAGTACATAATGCATGAATAGATTTCTAAAGTGCTCAAATATGTATAAATGGTAACATATATTGAAATGTGGTATAATTAAAATAGGTTCAAAATCACATAGTATAGTCAAGACCATGGTATGGTCTTGAAGATTTCATAATACCCGAAAGAGGTGAGTTTCATTCAAAATTTCAATTTCTATATATCCTATTAGTTATTTATATGATTTCTATATAGTTACAAATATAGTTGATACAATTTAGGGAAAATTATAGGGGCATGATTAATTTATTCCTTCTTTACAATAATATTCAGGTTTAGTTTAGAAACCATGTTTGGGTGTTAGGAAATGAGGGAAAAGATATGCGGAACAATCCCTCACAAAATGCAACAAGAGGAACTAATATGTAGAAAATATAATAGATCTGAAATAAAAGTGCATAATAAAATAACACAACACAAAGAGACAGTATTTAACGTGGTTCACCCAATGTGGGCTACGTCCACCAAGAACTTGCTCAGATTTATTACAATCCACCGCTCTCTCAATACAATACCCAGATCTATTTTGGAGCTATGCTCAACAAAACTCTCCTGAATTCACACCTGAATTCACACACCTCTTCAATGCATACACAGATATGTTTTGGAGCTATGCTCAACAAAACTCTCTAGAATTCACATTTGAATGAATTATAGAATTCACTCCTCAAAATGAATTACATCTCCATATAAATTACATCTCCATATATAATATACATATATCTATATATATATATATATATATATATATATATATATATATAGGTAATTACAGAAGTAGTTTTACACATAAAACCATAAAACCATGGACCAAAAACATGGGCCAAAACCATGAATAGTAAAACCATGAATAGTAAAACCGTGAATAGTAAAATGGTGAATAGTAAAACTGGTGAATAGTAAAACCGTGTGAAAAGTGAATAGTAACATTATGAATAGTAAACTGGTGAATAGTAACACCGTGAATAGTAAATCTGATGAATAGTAACCATGAATAGTAAACTATGAATAGTAACTATTTTTTCTCATGTATAGTCTTCAACTCTTCCACACATGAAAATAGGCTCCAAAACCCAACAATCTCCCACTTGGAGACTAGTTTTCCTCTGAGCAAGCTTCTCAACCCTTCACTAGTTTCGTGAAGACCAACCAAAGCTGAACACAACTTCAATTTTTCCCTTGTGACCACCAATACAACAAGTCATCATGACTAACACACCTGCAAGAGCTCCCACTCAAACCAAAATATTTGAGCCTCAATCGCATCCGTAGCCATACCTTTAAAACCAACCATGTTCTCCATCCATCTATCCATGTCTCCATGTAACCACCAATGCAACTGACCAAGACAAGTCAAACTAGAATATGCGAAAGCAAAACAAGATCCTGGGTAAAGACAACCCAAATGAGTTCTACCTGCAACAGTGGGTGATCAATCCACAAACCTACATAACTCAAAGAATCCAAACACTACAATCTACAAATCCAACCCTGCATAAACAACTAGCATGTCCAAGACAATCATCTATAGATAATTGTACGTACCCAAAATTATAGGGTACTGCACCGCCGGAACAACATTACATGTGTCCCAATGATGATATAGGTCTCCTCGCAAGGTGTTCAGGATCTAAAAAATCTTTCCAAGTATGTGTTAACATCCTGCATGCCCCACTTAGCCCCTGCATGCTTTGCTTTTTACTTCACTCTCTTTTCTTTTGCTTTTCGGTCTTTAGTGATGAAACTACCGCCCTGCTTAGGGTGGCGGTCCTACATGCATTTTTCTAGAACGTTCCTTTTAACATGACTCGCGTAAAAATCAACGTTTACCAAATTTTTCACCGCCTTTGCTTGTATTTATGATTCTGGTTCCCTGGAATAGTGTTTTGGCATTGTTTATGGTTAAAGAGTTCAATTTGGTTTTCACCTTTGGGTAAATGGGATTCTATAAATAGCTGGCTTGTGCTCAAGCAAATGGCCCCTCAAATTTGCCTCTCAATTTCTCATTGCAATAGCTTAGTCTTTCAATTTTGCTTAGGATTCATAGTTTTATTTGTTGCATGCATAGTTAGTGTTGTTTTGTTGTTTGGAAGCCACATAACCTTCTTGTGCTAGTGTTGTTACTATTTCATACAATCAGTTGGAGTAGGATAGTTTCATTTTTCAGTTAGAAGCCATTAAAGTTGCAGGTTTTGTTCATCAAACAAGATAGTTTCAGGTTCTGGACGTTTTATGTTGTATGACTCGCAATAAATCCCGCTAGGAATTGCATAAGCCAAGCTCTGTTCTCTTGCGCTATCCCTCTCTTACCCACATTATATTCGGTCTACATCCAAAGCTGCCATTGTTCTAATATCTACTTCTGTTGATGCTAGCATTACACGCTTTTCTGGATCCACGTGAGCACGAAGGAACGAGGAGATCACACTGAGGGGAAAAAGCCACACACCATCGGATTCGCCACTGTTCTACAAAATCCAGGTTCAAGCTTTCAAAGTTCTAGTTAAAACATATCAAATAAAATAGTCAATCATTTCATTTCAGTTAATCTCACTTTCGATATTACGGGGAAGAAGTCATGGGGGGATTGATAGTTTCGAGAAACTATGATTCACTCCTCACTTCTGAGGTAGGATCGGGGGTCTTTCAAATAGATTAGATCGGTTATCTGGTTATTTAGAATAGATCTACAAACTGCACAGACAAGTAGCTATACTGTTGCTTTGTTTGTTTTAATTGCGTTATTAGTTTAGTTGTCAATTTCTAGATATATTAGATAAATGCTCTTTTAATTATGTTCAATAGTTTATCAAAAATACCAAATTTAGGAATATACATAGATATATCTTGCGTAGTTAATTTATTCTATCATTAGTTAGCTTTGTATCATTTCCTTTTGCATGAAAATCACGGGACCTAGGGAGCCCAGAGAATACGTATTCGAGCCTATCATGCCTCAACCCAATCTTGTTATAGTAATAACTGATATAGACTAGAATCTCAGAATTCAGGTCTTCCAAGTAACAACAGACCTACAAGAAATCAGCTCACAGCTAAGAGGACTAAACGTAGAAGACGACAAAGTGTATACGTTTTGGTCAAACCAGCCAAACTACAGATTACCCTAGAGAAATATCGCATGACTGTAGAAGGGCTTGAAAGAGAGAAAACGTTCGGTTGTGATCCTTTGGTCCCACAACCAGGCATAGGAGACACTCTCACAGACATAGATACTAGCTTAAGAATTCAGGTTGCAAGAACACCTGTAAGATACTCGGAGAAAATTGCACAACTATTAACTTTGAATATAGAGGCCGAGAAGGCATACGACTACTGGATACTAGGGATTAGGGATTGATTCCACACATGACCATAGGAGGACCACAACAACCACGAATCTACGGTTGTGATCCACAGGTCCCACAACCCAATGGACCCACGGGACAATCCGACGTTGATACTAGTTTACGCACATTAGTATTTAGATCCACTCCACTCCCACCTATCATCATCACACAGTTATCCTTGTTAGACATAGCAGCTAACAAAGCTAAAGATTTCTGGACTAGACCAAAGAATCGACCATAAAATCCACTATATATCCATCATCCATTCTTATGACCCTATCTGGAGATATACACGAAACAATTCCAGGTCATTTTCCCCGTATCCCACAACCTATAGATTGGATCACGCCAGAGCTCAATATTGTTTGGAGCCTTCGAGCAGTCATCCTCGCCGACCAATCTATCACACTGATTTGGGTTAGGAGGGCCTTCTTTGCCTTAGATTTGTAGATTCCATTAGTGCGTGTTGAAGATATAAGATTACCTAACTAGTTTACCTATACCCCATGTATATTCCATCCCCATTGGTTGTCTCAGTATGACCTCGGGAGGTTGGGTGCGAGGAAGAGTTACTTGTAGATTCCACGCTCACTTGTTACTTTTCCATCGTATAATAACATCTCCTGGAGTAACATAGTAACAAGAGGAAATAAAAACATCCCCTACCCATGCTCAAAGCATCCATGTGTAAATCAAAACATCTTGCATCATCATAGACTCAAAACACTGAATCTAACCACATGTACAAACTCACCATGTACATCCATCCATATCTGGCTCTCCAGAAGCTCCAAGTCTACCACCGACTAACTCCAAAGCTGAATATGAATAATGTGCTCATCAATGTCAATAACAAATAACCATGCTAAACCATGCAACTAATACCAAGTGCAAATACCAAGCATACATGTCATCAACATACTACACAAACCAACCAAGATGAAAGCAAAACAAGGGCACCATTTAGAAAATGGTAAATAAACATTGCTGTCAAACTTGTGACCAAACCAACCACGGTTTTCTAATTGACCCGATCACTGCCTGACCGACCACAGTTACCAAATGACCAACCATGGTTAATCCTAACCGACACCAGTCTTTGTAACTAGCAGATTTTCTCATTTTCACCCTTAAACTTTGAAAATTTCTCTATCATCTAAAACCAACTGAATCAACCATCAACTGCCTTCCCTAAGGAATATCCAGTCACCACAAAATAAACCAAAAGTGACATCACAAAGTAATAAACTCAATATACCTGCATAATCCATGATTGCCCTTCAAAACCAACTAGTGCCTCTGCCACTATGTATAGTAGCATTCTCCTCTCACTCTGCATGTGCATCATGTATCCAATCCTGCAATGCCAACAACCATGACTTGCTCCCACTGAACACGAAATTCCCTGCACTGCCTCTAACACCAAGCTCAAAAGTGAATATGTTAGTGAGAAATAAAACCAGATGAAAGAAAATATAAAATGATTCCCTTCTTATCAAAGAATACTTCTACATCACAAAATTTTGGACTTCTTGTGAAGTAGGTGAATCAACTTCTTTTCATCCTGTGTACTCAACATATTTCATTATCTGCAACTGTGTCTAACCATGACTTTTCATTGAGGATCTCATCCTTAGACTAGATATCCTTGTCCTCAAGATTCCACACAACCGGGAAATAAAAGTCAAACAACACCCAAAACATGGTGTAAATATGTGCACACTATCCAAACATAATATCAGTTGCTCCAAATGAAAGAAATAAAACATGAACCATATAGAGATACCTGACTCAAAGTCTCAATGGACTGACCGAGCCAACTCCGTCCTCTTTTTGATCCAAACCATTAAAGTGATCAACATTGTTTCTGTCTGTACACACTATGCCAGAAACCAGATCCTCCAAAACAGGACACATAACCAACTATCCTTTCTTGTTGTAAAGAACCATGTACAGATAAGTTGCCACAAGGACCAACCATGGTCAACTGACCAGAACATCGGTTCCTCTGTGACTGACCTCGGTTCTCAGACCGATGTCAATGCTGCTGGAACAAACCCAACGCCACACAATTTGGCATAGCACACCACACCATGTGTCTACTTCGACTGAAGCCGATAGTTGGACTGAGCCAGTCATTTAAAGAAGCATCCAAATCTCATACAAAAAACTTAACAAGTCCATACAATAAATTACATCAAGATGAAACACATCACCTTACCAGCACCAAGACACTCAACCGCATCTTCAACTGAAGTACATGCTTCTCTGATGGAAGCCCTGTCTTTATTCTATGCACTCGCCTCTCATCAAGCCCGTGCATCTAATCGCACAAAAGGATGCATAAGACCTCGCTCCCTCTATCTCATTCTTAGATCTAGATCTGCAATCCAAAACCATGCATGTGTAATAAAACCATACACTGTAAAACCAAGATAAAACCATACCTCAATAACCGGATCTGCAATCTGACCAACATGCTTGTGCCTCTAAGAACCAGGGACACCTCACCAAATAATATACATTCCATGCATCTCTCAACTCTTCAGATCTGTTTATAACGAGGCTACCCAGTAACCGACCATGGTCACCTCTCCTACATGATATATATAATAGAAGTAGTTTTACACATAAAACCATAGGCCAAAACCATGGACCAAAACCATAGGCCAAAACCATGGACCAAAAACATGGACCAAAACCATGGACCAAACCATGAATAGTAATAGAGTGAATAAACCAGCACAATGTATTCAAGCTCGCTGACACGGTTTACTCAGAATGCACTCACTCTGGTCACCATGTAAGTAAACTATTTTTTCTCCGACCATGGTCACCATGGTCACCATGGTCACCATACTCACTCACACTATTTTTTCATGTTGGAGGCCGGTTGCCACTTAACCAATGCCGGTCACTGTAATTTCAAGCAACCTTACTCTTCCAGCTCCCACTTGAGATTGAATCTCTTCCTGTAATTTTCACATCGCATATATTAGGAGACAAAACAAACCCTGCTCTCATACATGTCAGTAAAACCACTAACAAAACCATGAAGCAAACCCTTGCTCTGAAAATAACCAAGCTAACCAAGCTCTGATACCAATTGTTAGGAAACGAGGGATAAGATATGCGGAACAATCCCTCACAAAATCACAGACAAAAGAGGAACTAATATGCGAGAAAATATATCATGATTTCAAATAAAAGTGCATAATAAAATAACACAACACAAAGAGACAATATTTAACGTGGTTCACCCAATGTGGGCTACGTCCACCAAGAACTTGCTTAGATTTATTACAATCCACCGCTCTCTCAATACAATACCCAGATCTGTTTTGGAGCTATGCTCAACAAAACTCTCCTGAATTCACACCTGAATTCACACACCTCTTCAATGCCATACACATATATGTTTTGGAGCTATGCTCAACAAAAATCTCTAGAATTCACATCTGAATGAATTATAGAATTCACTCCACCAAATGAATTACATCTCCATATGAATTACAATATCTCCTACATCAAAGATATATATATATATATATATGCCATGATCCATCAAAGATATATTAAGACAAGATCCATGCCATGTAAAAGTAATAGTAAGATATATTAAGACAAGATCCATGCCATGATGGTTGTAAGCATAAACTTTAGGTATAATCTTTCTATAGGATCCATCTTGGTAATTGAAATGATATTCGGGGTGAACGATATATTGTAAGGCTTATTACTCAAAAGTGATATTGTGTTTGGAAGTTGTTATAAATTACCTCTAGAGGAAATCATTGATATTATTATAAAACTTGATAGGCCTCTTTGTGTCTCACTTGTGAAAACTCAAGTCAAATGGTAAAAGAGCAGTGAACACTTTTGCAAATTATGTCAACATGCATGGTCTTCATTACGCTCTGTTATTGTGGTTTATTGGAAGGAATCTGAATCCTACACAAAAAAGTGATTGGAGAAAATAATATTCAGACTTACAATGGCACATCTAGTGGTTCTTTTTGTAACTTTCATCAAGAAACAAATTGGAAATCTTCTAGTAGAAACTCTGTCAAGCTCATCTTTCTCTGTGGACTATTTTTCTTTCGTCTTTGGGAGTGATGTTGAGGTTTTAGTCTTAAAAATCACTTGAAGAATGTGGTATATGTTCATACACGTCTACAACATTTCAAAATTTCCAATTCCACTCACAAATGAGGAATATATTCATTTTTATGTCTTTGGCTTCTTGTGAAAGATCTTGAAATAGGGTTTTCCAAAATGTTTTTGATCAAATAAATTGTTTCCTCCAACCAAAATTCATGAAATTTGAAAATAATATTTTGAGGTTGCTATAAGTTGTTTTCAAAAAGAATATTTATATTTCATCAATGAAGGAGAGAATTTGGCAGCAGAAATTCCAAAATCCGTGCACAGGTATGTCAAAACCGTGTTTCTTCTTTTTCAACATTTTTTTTTGAATTGAAGCTCATTCTTCTTGTTTATTCAAGGATGATGTGAGTAAAACATGATTTAAGGAGTTCTTTATTGGTATGATAGGTATCCACTCAATTACATAAGGTTTTTAGATGGGTTCTTAGTTATTCTTACCCGTTTTAAGCTTCTTATTTAGTTGTGAATAATCTTCTTCGAAGCTATGGATCTAATGAGTGGTTAGTCGGGATCCTCAAGGAGTGAAAAATTTTCGAGCATGTATGTTCATGTTGAAAAGATTGGATCTAATAAAATGTAAATTCTCTTACACAATGGTCATTGATTAGATAGTTACACAGTGCTCTTAAGTGTTTCAATGCAAATTAGTGCAGAGGAGTCCATTTTATGGCTAGTTCAAGGTGGTTTAAGGATGAATTGATAATTGGAGATCCTCTTGATGCTTGAATAGTCCTTGATTTATGGTGATGTAAAATGTTTCTCATTCATAGTTGTTAAAGGCCCATTCCATATTGTGCAGGGTTATGAAATGCTTGTTGCAACACTAATCTTTTCTAATTCCTTCCTAAAATGATTGGGTGATCTCTTCTAACTGATGTTTAGAGGTTGACAAGTTTTGAAAAGGGTCATTTCCACAAATAGTGAAGCTCAGTCTATTTCAACTCGAAGTGGAATTTGAAAAGATACAAAACCGTTACTCATTTCTTGTTTTCTCTCCAATCTCAAATGGAATGTAAACAGTTTTTTTGTCTTTTCTAACCTTGTCAAAGTCTAGTGAACTCCCATAAGGATATGAAGGGTCATGAGTTTGAGTAGGTGATAAGAGACTTTGAAAACATTTTTTTAAAAAGAGATATAAAATATAGTGAAATTTCAAAAGGTGGTTTTTGAAAAATGAAATGGAAAATTTGAGAGAAATGTGTGAGGTATGAAAGCATGACAACTAGGCACAAGATAATGGTAAGTGTGTGAAAGCTTTTTGATGAATGAAATATATACAATAAAGGTTCTGAAAATGTTAAGAAACATAGACATAGATTACCCGAAAGTAGGGATATGACAATTTTAGAAAACGTGATATAAAAGGTCTCATAACAATGAAGTTTTGAATGAAATAGTGAAATTAAAGGATATTAGTTTTAATGAAATCGAGAATAGGGAGATTAGTGTAAGAAATACTTGTTTAAATGAGAATATGGTAGTGTTATGTGATTTTTGAGTTTTGAAGATTATTTTAGACTTTACTCTAGTGACTTAAGGAATACAAGTGAGTGTATCAGTTGACAAGATGATAGGAGGACAGAGAAATGAATGAAGGAATGAAAGTTGATGAAGGTTCAGATCAATTGTGAAAGAGAGTTTGCTAATATAGGATCATCATTAGGTTTTTAACATCAAATTGAAGTGTGATCAATTTTTTCTGTAATTACTGAGTTGTAGCTCAATCAAATTAGGAAGTGGGTGCTTTCTGGCAAGTTGTAGCTTGCAAATTTTCAAGTGGGTGCTTGACCTGAAGTTTTAGCTTCAGTAGTTGAGTTGCATCTCAACAAATTTTGTAACCTTTGGCCATATAGTGCATTGGTTCAGTGGGTTTTTTCCCAAATTGGGTTTCCCACTTAAAAATCCTTATCTCCTGTGTGTGTGTGATGATCTTTGCTCTTTTGAATTGATTTTCAGTTTAAGTAATTGATCTAATTGGTTTAAAAAGTTGAATTGAACACTGATTCACCCCCCATCTCAGTGTTCCAGTTTCTAACATTTCTTTATATCTTTCACTTGTCAAAGAAGAAGGGTGAGGCCCAGGTTGGAAGGAGGCCAATTCCCCTCAAAAATTAAACCATTGTAATCTACATTCTGTGCCAATTCCAACAAGTGGTTGGAAGGCTAGGTTCATCCTCATTTAGTGCATTTTTTTATGCTTGAGTGTAATTTTATTTAAAATAGGTTTTATTTATGGGAAATATTTTTTGTAATAAATTTTGATTGGTAGCTTAGAATTGAGCACCATCTTTTGCAAAAGTTCATATTTTTAAATTTCCCATGCATTGGTCCTATTTATTTTGTAAAACACACTACTTTATAAAGTTTCAAAATTTGGGGGTGTTATCATCTTACAAGGGCACATTTTTGGCTAAGTACGACGTCCTATTACACTATTTTTTGAGTGTCTCTTTGCTATCATAAATTCTTACCCATTAGAGAATGAGATGATTTTATCTGAAGTGTGTGGACTTCGAGGAGGATATAGTAAAATTTGTGGAAGAAAATAGATCACTTAAGAAGCAAAACAATATTTTGCATTCCCTCATTCATGAAAAATATGACCTCATATACTCCTTACTTTAGACACTTTCTTGCTTACAACATCATCCTCAAATTGTGGCATCTTATACCCATGCTCCTAATCTATTTGTAGTTTTTACTCCCACACCCACAAACCTTGATTTGTTAGTTTTTGAGCCTACTTCTGCTTATGATGCTCCCAAGCCTATTACACTTGTTACTGCATGTTTTAATTCAACACATATACCTATTACAAGAAAAAACCAAGCAGTGTATCTCACTTCATCTCCTTTTCTATGACAATCCTGGATCCTTTAAGAAGCATACCACTTGATTTGGTTCTCACATGCTCTATTATATGGGTTTCATTGGTGGAGGTATTGAAAAACATTCATAGGGTATTGCTTCCCCTATCTAGCCTATTAAGTGGAATTTTCACCACAAAATTGGTTTTTGAGAAGTTACTTCATTGGGATCACATATTAACAGAGCTCCTATTTTTGTTCGCTTGACTCTTTCTGAGGATCGAGAGCTACACATGAGTTATGCACCTTGATCGTGCCGAGAGACATGAAATTTTAGTTGTTAGACATGATCAACTTGAAACATACGCTGATGCTCCTTTGCACAAAATTTTTGTGCATTTTACATCAAATCATATGCAAGCATCTTCTTCATCCATCCATATTGATTTAAGGAGGATTTTTTTATCACTTGTTGTGACGACATAGGAATTTGTTGAGAGGAATCTATAGGTGTGGCTCCTTCACCATTTGGATTCATGATCCACTTTCTATACCATACGCATTGTAATGCTCCTTATTTTGAGAAATGTTCTTTAACAAGTTTAGTATATCTATCTTGTTTGTTGAGATATTTTCTATCTATATTTTTGACACTTTTAGGCATGTAGACAGTCTCTCTTATGGGGGATCTATTCTAGTGAATCCTAGTGCTAGTTTATCAATGTTTGAGTAGTCATTTTCACAACTCATACAAATTTGTAATGTCACTCCACCCGTTCAATAGTATGGGAGGTTGTGGTTTTGATCATGCTTCTTTAGGTTTTGAGTCCTTTCTTTATTTTTTTAGTTGTTCTTGGATCATGTCACTCCTATTACTTTGAATCTTGTGTCCTTGCATTATTGCCTTAGTTTTTATTCTTGGATCATGGCACACCTATTTATAACAATTGATTGAATAATGTTTGGTGTTTATTTACACTTTTGACATCACTCTATCGACAATCTCGTTGTATGGAGCTACTATGGTGCAATTGTTAGTGTAAAATCACAGCATCCCCAAAAGAGTCGTCAGATCTACTTTTCTAAGGTAGAGTCATTTGGTGTGATTTGCATAACATTGAGTTTTCCCAAAGTGTGGGACTTTGTAAATGGGAAAACTCTCCAGATTAAAGGTTGGTTCCTATTCCTCTATTTAGGTACATGTGGAAACTTGCAGAGGACCTATTCCTAAACCTAATCTAAGTTTTACCAAGGAGACAAGGATAAAAGGAATACAAGAAATCAAAACTAAGCTACAAGGTGATGCACTAAAGGAATGATGAACATTAGTTTTTCTAATAGACACAAACCAACAAAATGCATACAATAATCAAGCACAAATAACTAGATTTATAATGAAAGACCAGATGAGAGCAAAGGAGACAAGAAAGGATCTAAAATCAATCACAAATGTGTTTTATTACTCTCTGATTGATACAATGCATTACAAATGGCCAGAAGGTAGGAAACATATTGCAATTTAAATGGAAGGTTTGAACTCCATGAATTCCTTTGCCAGAAGGAAAGGGGAGCCTGCAAAACAAAAGAATGTCCAACCCTTTACAATGAGTTTCGACCCTACTTTTATAGATTCAACACAGAGGGGAGAAAGAGAGAGAAGCAGGAAAATAGTCCGAAGCTCAACCACCGCTATTAATGCCTTCCATAAAATCTTTCCCCCAAATCTGTCTTGACTGCATCAATTTCTTATTCGATGCCTCGAAGGAGGAGGAAACGGCGGATCAGATCGAATCCGATCTGGTTGTTGGGAAAAAAGATCCTACATTAATGGCCCTAAAGACATTTCTCCATTTTTCTCCCACATAACCTCCCCAAACTTAAAGTTTTAGATCTTCATGGCGTAGACGAGGCTGAGATATTTCCAACGGTGCGATTTGTTGGATTTTGAGTCTCGAGTCGAAAGATATTCCCCTTTGAAATTTGTATCAGGTCCGTATAAAAGGTGGGAAAACTAGTTCGAAAGTGGACCCTCTTTAATATGGGACATGTAGAGGGCTGGAACATGTTTGAGGGTGGCCTATGTATTTTTCTCTTAGAGTGGCGTGGGGCTAAGTCATGGCTTCTTCCATGAGTTGCTTAATTTCCTTATGTTTTTGCCTAAGTCCTTTACTCGGCGGGGTCATATATCTGACCATGGACACGCGGCAGCCTAACGCTTGCTTGGAAACCTCCCTTCAATTCTACTCTTGAACTAGCACCATTTGGAAACTTAACACTCTCCGCTGGCCTGCCATCATGCATTGAATATTCAACTCGACTATGTCCCCTTTTTGAGACTGGACATGTGGAGGCTCCGCGCTCGCTTAAAATATCGATCAAGATTTGCCTTTGAAGGAGCATCGGTTGACACTTGGAAGCCTCCATGGGTCTTTGGACTTTTCAACGACCTCCCTCTTATCTTTTCAGATCTTGGACTATTTGGTGAGATGACTCTCATTTGAGCCGCTGATTTTGGATTTACCCTTAGAGATGTGCCACTTGGACACGTGGTGGTTGCCATGGTGCTTCTATATTTAGCCTTTTTGAGGCCCACCCCCGTCTGCTATTTGACTTTTATCTTTGACTTTGCCTCCATTTCGGGCCACGGGACACGTGGATACCGGCTCTTGTTTGAGTCTTTCTTTTTTGGATTCAACTTTGGAGAAGCGCCGTGCTGACACGTAGCTCCCTCCGCCTGTCTCCTCTATACTTAGTCAATTTTTGGACTCATTCTGAACTATTTTGAGCTTGAAGACTTCGAATCTTCATTGGTTCTTCTCTTTTTTTCTCCTAGCTTCTTTAACCCTACTCTTCTATTTACAATGTTTTCAAATCATTTTTGTTTAAAAGTATGTGTATAACTTTGAATATGTGATTGATCTAGTTGTGAGTTTAAATGAAACCTCAATAAGTCATTGATAAATGCACTTGGAAGCTAAGAAATCAAGAAATATGTAAAGTTAAAGTTAAATGATTTTTTTTTATGGTGATCATGTTATATGTAGAAAAAAAGAATATATTTGATGTCGATATCTATTTTATTTGACTAAGCATTGCTACTTGTAAATTTTCTTTCAAATCAATTGTATGCTCTCGAGGCTAAAAGATAATTACAGCGGAATAAATGTTTTAATTTTTTTTCCCATCGAATTATATAAGGAACTATTGAACTCCTTAATATCTATGAAAACAGTAAAAATCAAGTGATTAAATAATGTGTTATAAAAATACACATAAAGAGAATTAAGGATTTAATATATCCTTAGTATATGATTAACTAAAATTTTGGGATTTATGAGTTAATCTAGATAGTAACAACAAATGGAATAACCGATATGAACTGAAATGTAAATGCTAGATAATTTTATTTGATATTTAAATGAAATGAAATAATTGAAATAGGAGGGATAGTGATTACGGAATGAACATGATGATGTGCGGATCGAGCAAAGTATGATGGTATAACCTAAGAAATTACGGTGAGATGAGGATTCAACCAAACTAGGGCACCTGGAAGAGGATCAGGGTGCCTGTGGGAACCCTCATCTGTAGTATGGGTTCTCTGATCTGTAAAATAGCTTAGGATCTAAATCTTGGAGTGTCATTATATCTTCAAAATGTCTAAATCCTTATTGCGTGATTGTCACAGTAACTTTGCTTATGTCACTATGAACTTGTAATGAATATCTACCTACGAAACCCCATAAAAAACATCAAATTCCTAAAAAATAAATATGCATATGAAAGGGTCAGATTGACCTTAGTCTCCACAATGGTGGAATTATAAGTAAGTGCTACACTAAATTCCAGACCCAATGTAGTTATGTGTGCTTGTTTGTGAAATTACGTGCTTAGGGTTCCCTAGCGTCAATGACAGAGATAGGGGCAATAACTAGATGTAAAATGCAAATGGTGGATGGAATAGAATGAATACAACCCTTCCTATGCAGTGTGTGTGATGCAATGATGCCCAAATGTAGTCCCTTTCCTTAGTAGATAGCTATCCCTTGATAGTAGATAGTCCACCCATAAGATAGTAAGTATGTTATGTTTATATAAGGATATATTACTCAAATTTTGACACTAATGACCCGACATGCTAGACTAGTACCTAGGGGAATGAGAGGGAAAATTACAAAGACCGACCTCAAAATTCTAAATTAGACGCAAGTGCTATCGGGAATAGGGTGCCTAAAATTAAGGACCGGGGTGCCCATGGGTGCCCTAATTCTACCCTAGGCGCCCTAGTCAAAGACTAGAGATGAAAAATGACCAAATAATGACACCTAAGACTCCTTGAGAGATGAACAAAACTATGTAAACAATTGATGACTGTGTAAGACAAATGATGATGATGACCAACTAACTAATGACATGACTAGGGGATAGGTCATTAGTGAATACTTTTCTTACGTGAGATCCATATATAAAATAACATATTTGGTAGTATAAATGTAATAACAAGTGCGTGATTACGTGGCTACAATATATATTAATGTGGTAAAAAGAAATTGTAAGAGAAAACATAAAAAATATAGTGTTAAGCATGAAAAAGAAAAGTGTAATACAAATACCCTAACAAAGAGAAATAATTATAATAAAGGTTTATTATATATTAATTTATCATAAGAATATTCATTATGAATGGGTATGTTAGTTGTAGAAATACCTTGAAAAACTATAAAATGTATTCATATCCTTGGAAATAGGGCATTAATAATATCTTGGTGGTAGAGAAAGGAAGATAATGCGAATTATAGTAGGGAATACATTGTGTGTCGACCAAGGATGCAATTTATAACTTGGATGGTTTATGTGACAAGGAAAAGAAAGAGTATTTAAAATTTATTAATTCCTCATTGTGGAGACTTGTGATTATCATCATAAGGGAGAGTAGAGCCATTTCTAGGAAAGATAAAAGATATGCATTCAAAAATTGTATTAATGTAAAGATGGTCTTCTTGTTAATTATTTAAAGTAATAAATTATAATTTTTACATATTAGAATGATATTCAATTACATATATTTAAATTTAATTGTATATTAAATATTTATTGTGATATGATTGAATTAATTTCTATAAATCATCCCATTACAAGAGGATTATACATATATATGTAAAATAAAATACTACAAAATAAGGTTTCTCAACAAGGTTTAAGTATGGTGACTGTTGGATAGGATAAACACCAATACCCTCGTGGGAATGAAATGTATTGAGGAGATGGAAATAAGGTAATTATAACAACACAAAGTGGTGGATATTAGGAAACTATGGTCAAAGTTATGATGAGAAAGGAAAAGATAAGGTGAAATATCAACATATAGAAAGGTTGAGTGATTATCTATATAGTAGAAGTCTATTATCACATAGGTTTGAGACTTCATGTAAGAATTATAAGATGAGTTTATATTTACATGAGGTTTTGGGATAATCTCAAATGCGAGAGAACTATATAAGAACAAGTCTAGAAAAGTTTAAAGATTAGGATAATTTCCTTGCATTTTTCAAGATATTGGATATCATTTTTCTTGAGATAAAAGTAACCAAAATCATTATTACAAAAGGAGTTTTGTACCACACAAAATAATACTTATAAGGAGGAATCAATAATTGATGTTTTTCTTAATGAGGTCGAATTAAATATTTTTTATTGATATTGGTATCTAAGAGATCTTTTCATCAAAAAATATGTCGGTCAAGATGGAAATACATGCATTGCACTTGATATCTTTCTGTTATATATGACATAAAAGACATATTCCAAATCCATTAGAATTTAACATGTTCTAGAGAAAAAAATTATATGTGTACCCTTTAATAGAGACTTGGAAATTATTGAGATGGTAATAAAAGACCATAATTAAATGTTTTTAGATAGGTATTGGTACTATTTTTTATTAGATAAGGCAAAAAATAGGGATTGGCTCCTAGGGGCCAAAACAAGAGAGGAACAAACAGAAACAAACAAGAAAGAAAAATCTAGATAAGGGTCCCAGAAAAGTGAGTTAAACAGGCTTAACTCTTACAATGCAGGATTTGGACCCCCAAAGGACAAAAAGACCAAGAAAAAATAGGGCATCACAGTTCACCCAAAGTCTGCAAAAGTTCAGAGACCTACAAAGCCTCCATGACAAACAAAAACCACCAGAGGTCCCATACCAACAACAAACGACCAGGAAACCAGAAACAACCACCATCTATTCCTCCTCCGAGCTGCTAATGTGGAGGTTGAATCTCCTCCTTTTCTTTTCTCCTTCGATCTCCTCCACTCTGTCCAGTAGCACTTTGACCTGAGTCTCCAGCTCCTTCATTCGGTGTTTAATCTGGACCTAGTCTACAACCATCTTCTTTGAAATGTTTATGATGTTCAAGATGGATTCCCTTTGCCCCTCGTTCGTATCCTCCATAGCTTTGAGGACCCCCTCTAAGTACACCATCTTCTGTTCCAATCTTTGAAAACAATGGGATCACCCACACAATCATTCTTCCTGGAAGCGCTGGCTTCCCCAACACCTCCCTCATTATTGTCTCTATCATTTCCATCCCCCCTGGGGATAATTTTACCCTCTTTCATCTTAGTAAGACATTCCACCAGAGTAATGTCATCATCCTCGTCTTGCTCCTCTAGGGCCGTGACCAAAGGGTGATCCAGAACCGGCTTGCCATTCTTGAACAAAAGAAGAATCAGGCCCTCATGAAGGGGCAACTCAGCTTTCTTGTTTTGGAATGCCATCAGTAATTCGAAAGAGAGGTAGCCAGGAAAAAGGGAATACTTTAACCATAAATTATAAGGTATTGGTACTACGATAAGAAGGTAGATGTGAGATTTAAATAAATTTATATGAGATTTAAAAATGGTGAGCATCAATTATTGATAATATTGGAGATAAAATCAGATCTCATGTGCATAAAAAATGTGAAGGATGATAATGAATAGATCAACTTCTACAACTTAACTATATAAAAAGAGAACTTTACTACACTCTTAGAAAAAGGGAAAATTTTGGACCAATATTTTGATTCATCTAGTTCAGGTTACATTAGATGGTTTTTAGAATTGTATGATATTATAGGGTAAGGCTATGAAGGATTTCAATGGCAAATTCATAATGGTTTGGCAAGAAGTGGGTTGATGAGATGAAATATAAATACAATGCAATGATGGATTCCATGACTTGGGAATTCAATGAGCTCAAGGAAAGATAATAGTATATTGATTAAAGAAGATATCGTGGTAAGAGGAGATTGTATTATATGACCCACCTACTCCTAAGCGCAAGGAAAAATAAATATCATGTTTTAAAAACATCACGAATGTTATTGTGCTAAATAAATAAATCCATAAAATATGCATACATGTAATGGAGTGTTTCGTTTCTAGAAAGGGAAGGGGGTGAAAATTATTAGGAATGGGAAAATGGAATATAGTCAAGGAAAAATCAATCATAATATTTCAATGTCCTAGAATAAAGGAGTAAAATTACATTTTTCCTCTTCATCTCCAAAGGGAAATAAAAGGGGAAGAAATTATTTGGTGGAAAAATTGGTTAAAGATTCAATGCAAGTAGTGAAAATGGGGTGTCAAAAATAGTGGTATAGATGTTAACTACCCATAAGAAAAGACTCTTTCTATAAAAGGGGGCTAATAAGCCCTCAATATAGCTCCCATGTGATTTTGAGGAAAATTACTATCGGGAGAAATGGTATAATCAGAAAAAAAGTGGAAAAAAGGAAAAATGATGTAGAAGTTAGGGCTGATGTTAGCTTGTAAATAGAGCTATATATTTAGAAAATTAAGATGGAGCTTTTTTGTGACAGTTCAAAGTAAAATTTTCTTATGACAAAATTTTTATTGTTAAAAATTTTAATTTTGATTTGTTGTGGTGGTATAAAAGCAAGGTTTTGATTTTAGGTCTTAATGGGAAGGGTAAGGAGAAGTGATATAGATGACTACATAGATTTGAAAAGGTTGAGGGATTTTTATGAGGTGTTTTAAAATATTGGATGTTTAACTTAATTAGAGAGATTGTGTGGTTTGAATGAGGACATAGAAATAGAGTTTTGTAAATCCATGTAGGGAGAAATTGTAGTTCTAATGGGACCGAAGATAGTGGTTATCGATGAAACCCTTTCTCACTTCATAGGGATACATCATATAGAGGATTAAGGCTATATGGAAAAGGAAAGGACTGCTTATATAATACATGATTTCCTACTACTAGAGTTTGATGTGGGGTCATCTCAAACTTAAGAAAACCTACACTAATGGGAGAAGGGTATGAGAATTGGGAAATGTGCAAGAGAAGAGAAAAGGAGAGCATAGGGAGGATGAGTGTATGATAGAAGTTTAGAAGGCACATCCAAGAAGGAATACTAGTAAAATGCTTTGAATGTGAGGCAAGTAGTCGAGAGAAAGGAAGATGAAATGCATGACAAGATGAAGAGATTCTAAGAGGGAGATAAATAGTTGTGGAAACAAACAACGAGAGAAAAGAAGGAAGATGGTTAAAATACCAACATGAGTTAACTAGTTAAAGAAATAAAAAGAAGAGGCCCAGAGGATTAGGATAGAATGAAGGAGGATCACCAGAGAAAGAAACAAGGAAGGAAGAAGAAATGACCTAAAGCCATAAGAATAAGGGACACATGGAATAATTGTGCATGGGGTAAGAATGAAACATGAAAAAAGGGTACATAAAAATGAAAGAAGGCCGTGAAGAGAGAAGGTCAATAGAAAGGGGCACAAAATAGTGAAGATGCGTGGAAAGAAGTAGAAAACCCAAAGACATGGGGTGTGGAGAAATGAAAGGAATAATGATTAGAAGGGCATGAAGGAGAAGAGAGGCATGTAAGGAAAAGGTACATAAATAATAGGTTTTCATGGCAAAAACAAGCTATGAGGAGGCACTTATGTAGAAAAGTGAGAATAGAGTAGAGGAAGTGTGTAAAATTTTTGGAAAAGAAGAAAAAGGTAGAAAATGCGAGGAGATAGATCCTGAGTAGATAATACGGGGTGATAGCTAGCAGGAAAAGGAAAAAGATGATCTTGCATGGTCACATGGTTGATGGTGACTAGATGATGAGAAGGGTGATCGAGATGAGTTTAAATACCCGATGACATGGTACGAGGAGATAGGCCGGAAGAAGATTACACATATAATCATATTAAAGAGGTTTGATTTGAATTTGAAGTCTAAGTGGGAAAAGTGGAGGAGCCATCTTAGAGGAGAGAGAATCTATATGGTTTGGGTGCATAGATATAAAAGGAAGAGGAGACCACTAGTTAAAGGGATTGTTGAAGGTGGGAGCTCGGTGGGAAGAGCTTGGAGCTTGGTGAGAGCTTAGGAGAGAGATTAAAAATAATAAGCTCACTAAATTGTATTGATGGAACAAGATGAAAGATTAGGATTGACCATAGATCCAAGAGAAGATAGAGAGAGAGAGAGATAACCGAGTTTTGTATAGCACTTAAGGAACTAGCAATTGTAAAACCCCCTTGTGGGTAAAGGTTGTAGATGTCGTAATGGATTTTTGATTAATGAAACATAAAAGTCTCAGTCAATGTGTTAGACTCTAGGAAAAGCAAGCTAAGGAGTACCTAGTAGATTCACTCACCTTTATTAATTAGTATCGAGCTGGTTCTTTCCGTAGGAAAATGAAGAAGAAAAAAGTTGGAAGATCACCAAATGTGAGGAAAATAACACATAAATATTGTGTTCTCCACTATGATAAATGGGTAGAGAACACAAGTGAAGATAGAATGTGACAATTGGTGAGATGAAACCAAGAAATAGAGATGGGTCAGAAATTTTTTCATGAAGAATGTCAAGGAAATGATTAAAGAGTTACACGGAATCTAAGGTGTGCGAGATATGAATAGAGCGGGTAGAAGAAAAGCGCATAAAGAATAAAGATCCTATAACTAGAGGTGGTGAGGAGGTGAAGAAAGTTAAGAAATCAATATAGAGTTAAGGGTGTGATGAAAATAATGCACGAAGATTTCTAGGAGAGCAATGAGAGGAGAAGCCATGTATGGAGGCATAATTGGAGATTGCGTAGGAAAAGTGCATCGTAAAAAAAAAACCAACGTGGGAGCATCACTAAGAGAAGAGTGTTCAACTTTAGGAGTACCATAGAAATAAGTGTTGGTGGAAGTGCATCAGACAACAACACATGAGAGTATCACACCGATAAAAGAGGATACTCATGAATAAAGAGAGATGGTCAATGCTGAGACCATGAACATGCAAGGAAAATCACAAAGCCATGGGAATAAAACTTGGAGTCTAAGGTGGAGAGAGAGGTGGAAAGTGCACAAGAAGAGGAGAGGTGCACAAAATGCACACTATTTACATGGGAAAACATCTTAGAGGGACAAGGAGTGGGGTGTGTCACAAAAAACACAAAGGAGGAGATCCTGAAAGAAGAAGAGGCATGTTGTCATGAGACCTAAAATGTGAAATTTTAATTTTTTTGAGTTTTCGTTAAGTGTTTTACTTCTCCTGGTCACATTTTCCTTATGTTTATTCAGTTTGAAGAAGAAAAAATTTGTAGTTATTCAAATTTGGTGTTTTTGGGCATTGGTTAGATAAAAGGATATGCGAGAAACCGAAGGAACTATTCCTATGTTCCTCATGTTCCCCACTTTTCCACATTTTCTGATTCCTCTATTTTCATCAAAAACTTAATTGACATTAGGAAATCAAGGAACTTCTATCCCATTCCACATTTCCATCCATTCCCCACTTCTTTACTTTCTCTGCTCCATTGGGTGTTTTGGGAAGTTGGGCACCTGGGCACTTTGGTACTTGTTCCTTCGGACCTTCCATCCCCGATTCTCTCGATCCTTATGATTACTTCTCCACCATTGGATGATTTGAAGATTACAGTACTTTGGGAAACAAGGGAATTATTTCCAAGTTCCCTTTATTCCCGCAAAACCAACTTCTTTGTCATAATACAAAAAAATAATCTTTGGTGAATGAGAGTTTGGAAAATTTTGTTCCATTGGGCCTCATTTCATTCGATCAAACATTTCAATGAGCTTACACTTGAAGAATTGTAAAGTAAAGGTAGGTAGAGGTTATAAACTCTTCCACTCCTCAATCATTCCTCACACTTGTTAAAAAATCTCCCACCTTTGTCATTTTGTGCCCTTCTCTTCCTCCCACATCCAAGATACATTTTTTCTCATATCTCCATCATTTGAAAATGATTTTCAAAAATTCAAGTTGAATTATTAACGTTAGGTAATCACCTTCATCTACATCCATAAGGTGAGTAATTTCATCCTTTTTCACCCACTTTTGTAGTTATGTTAGTTTTTTCCTCCTCTTAAAATCCTCTCAAAGACCTTCTATAAAAACAAGTTTATTCCCTGAGTTCTATCTAAATTTCCAAGATGAAGTTCCAATATGCTGGATATGAGCACATTTCCTCCCTCAAGACTTGTATTATTGAAATATGGGACAATAACATTAAACAAATGAATGTATATGACTTTTTGTCCAAAATGAAAGATGACAACCCATCCATTTTATCCCGAAGCATTATGAATCTTTGGGTTAGCTCATGCGCAGAGGTTTTCCTACATCAATTTAATGTGATGATATAGTCTTAACTTGTGCTTCTTTCTTTGATACCCAAACCAATGAATTGAAGCACCCTCGGGGAGAAATTTATTACAAAATTAGATGCTCATCACATCAACTTGGCTCTAGGAATTCCAACCTTCAAAGAATCCAAGATCCTAACTAAGGATGATGACCAAAAAGACTTTAATCTTACTCCAAAAAGTATTAATACATCAGTTCAATGTGTTGATATAGTCTTAGCTTGTGCCTCTTTCTTTGATCCCCAAACCAAGGAATTGAAGGACCCTCAGGGGAAAGTTATTGAAGAATTATATGCTCATCACATCAACTTGGCTTTGGGAATTCCAACCTTGAAGGATCCAAGATCCTAACTAAAGATGATGACCAAAAAGAGTTTAACCTTACTCCAAAAAATATTAATACAATATTGCCAAATCTTGGTTGAGAATAAAGAATAAGGGACCTTCAAAGCTTTGTAAAACTCTCTCGTGTAATATAATTTGTGGAAGAATTATCAAACATCATAACTTTATCGGCAAGGGTGATGGGCTTACCATGTACTCAAGAATTTTGGGAATAAATGTGCATCTACATCAACTTGATCTATGAAGGCACACAACCTTTGAATTGGGGAGAGATCATTTATGAGAATTTAACTCAATAGATCACCTAAGTGTACTAAACAAAAATATTCTACATGACTTCCTATTTGATATAATCCATAATTGGGTATAGAGTATTAATTTGTTTGTCGAGCTTGGAGAGTAGAAAAATATGGCCCTCTATGATTTCTACACATAATTGACTTATGATAACAAAAAAATTCACCATAGGAGAGTCAATGATGTTTTCACGATGTTTTTGGTGAGGATACTAGAATGGAATGTAACTAGTAGAGTGTCTCAAGAGGAAAGAAAATTTATCTCGCCTCATGACAACTGTTCATCCAATCCAAGAAGTTCTCTTATATACAAATAATCGGGTTCAATGGAGATCCATAAAATCTCCCAATTTATTGTATTGACAAGATCATTCTATTTGAAATTTATAGAAAACTAGAACTTATTCACATGAATTTAGAGACAAAAAGATCTCTGACATCCAATTTCCCATAACTTTGGGAAATTACACATGTAGATCAGCCCTAGATGAATAAAATATCAAGAGAACTATTTGTCCATTCAAATTACATCCTTACTAAAAGAGAGATTATTTTGATAGCAAAAATTTTATTAGGGAAAATCTTTGGTTGACATATCATCATTTGCCAACATGTGAGGACTACTAGGAGGATTGTGTAGATGACTTATGAGTTTAGGAAAAGAGCTTATGGAAGATTAAAATTACAATGAGTTTAAGATTTTGGTGTATGTAGTACCAAAGGGAATGATTGATGATGGTTTAGATATCTTCACTGTAGAATTCATCAATTCTATTTAGTATACTCCTCTTCCCACCATTGATTGGTCACAAAAGGAAAAAGATAATCCAGATGACCTTAACACTCCTATTCTCTTGAGGAAAAGGCATTAGTTGAATAAGAAGATCAAAGAATTCAATGATTCTCAAAATGAATCTTCTTCTCATGAGGCATCTTCTTAATAAAAAGATACTCCTACCTAACAAACTCCTTCCTCTCCTCTTGACTCTAGAAAAAGTCTATACTAAGAAAGATAAATCTAAAGAGGGAGAGAAGAAGGCAGAAACACCAAGACAAGATGGTGATGATAAAGATGAAACACATGAAGTAGTGGGGAAGCAACCCCTAAGAAATGACAACATGATGAAGAAGAGATTAGTGAAAAAAAACAAGCCGAGGAGGAAGAAGAAAATGGTGAAAAAAGTGATGATGAAGAGGATGTAATTGAGGTAATTACTCCTCATTCGGGAAATACCGGTATTTCTAGACCAAATTTGGAGGTGAGAATACCTTGTTCTTCTCTTGTGACTTCTACTGTAGAGGTTTTATTTTCTCCACCTCCTACTTCTCAAATTTCCCTTACATTACCCGAAGAATCATCGAAGAATCATTTATGTGGGTTCAACCCATGGTATATAACATAAGAGAAAGGCCCAATCTAGGATTGAGGTTCTTAAGGATGATGCAATAGTTTCTCTTTTGGGTACTTCTCCTCCTCCTCCCAAGAAAGCCAAGACTGCTTCTTGTCTTGTCTCTAATTATCTTGAATAACAATTCCTAGGCCAAAGGAGGATAAAAATGAGAAGGATATTTTAGTATCATATTTTGAGTTGACTAGAATATCATTGGTATAATCAACCCCCGAAGGTGAAGTGTATAACCTTAGGGAAACTGTATCCAATGTTATTAAAAGGGTTGAAAAAGGAAAGATAACTCGGGAGAATTTGGAGGAGTAGGTGTAGGTTCTAGCCTATTTTATTAAGTATTTTCTATCATTTGATAAAACTCCATTAGATCTAACTCTATTTACACTCCCACTGATTGCTGCCATTGCTGATATAGATTTTAAGGTAATTGTAGAAATTCACAAACATGCAATTCTTGGTAAAGCATCTAAGGCTTGGTGGAGAAAATTCTAATCTCGGGATTGGAATTTATTGATGAAGCATATGAGACCTATGAAAACATTATCTAAGAATAAGAACAAATCAATTCGAGTTATTATGACAACATTGATAAGAATACCAAGATTTGGGAAGATGTTATTCAAGACCTTCGCATCATGGCCTTGACAGATGAGAAAATCCTTCTCTCTGAGAATATTTTCGATGACTCTAAAATCAATCTATCTAGAAAATGGTCATTTAGTATCGAGTGGAGAATGAAGGTCTTGGAGGAAGCCTTAATGGAATTGTAGAATGTGGTTAAGAAAGGAGAATATTTAAAAGTAGAGATTTTTGTAGACCTACATGATCTTTTCTCGTCACCTTTTCAAGGAGAATTCATCTAAAAGAAACATTGTTGATCAAATCAGGGCATATTTTAACACTCTTATCAAGGAAGATTCATTCAAAACATATCTTGTTAATAAGGATAAAACAAAAAATTTATCGAGCTCAACAACATTATTATGTAAGTTGTAAAGGGAATATCTTAGTATGGAAGTGCCATCTTGGAAATGGAGATTTATTTGGGGAATGGATGAAAAATTTGATGAACACTATTGTTCCATGAGAAACATAGATCTTAGTTATAGTCACGAAGTTCATAATGCATGTCTTAAAGTTAAAAGTTCCTTCATCTTCTGTCTCCTCTTTCCCTTCTTCTTTAGACTCTTAAATTTTCTATTTGTTCTTTTGTGTCATTGAATTTATTGTGTAAAAATAAATATGTAATATAAAGTCATTTGAATGTAACTCATTTAATTAAGTGTTTTATCACTTAATTAAAACAACTAGTTAGTTAGGGTAGTTACTCCTTCCCCTTTTCCTATATAAGGATTCATTTTCTTTGTAAAAGGGGTTGGATGTTGGTACATTTTTGTGTAAGAAATATTGATTCTAAATACAAAAGAAGAACCCTACCCTTTCTACTCTTTGTTCTATCTATTTTCCTTTCATGGTTCTATTGCATTTCATGTATTGTTTGCATTATCTAGATTTTGAAACTTTGTGTTCTTATGCATAGATCAAGATTTGTTGAACTATGATTCAATTTAAATTTGGTTAGATGTGATAAAATTCATTATGCATACATGTATACCATCAAGCTATTTTGGCATGTATGAGTAGGATAAGATTTGCACTCTTCTTATTCAAAAGTTGTGTTATCTCTTTCTTTCCTATTTTCATTCATGTAGGTGTGGTGATCTTGAACGAACAAGAAGGAACTATGAATCCTTGATAGATAAATTTGAAAAGGAATTGTGTGTCCCAGATTCTTCCATCTTTCCAAGAAGCCTACACAGTTACATTCTTATGACTATTATCCTCTTAACCCTTCTTTTGTATTTTAAATCAAGAAATTAATCAATGCTACCAACATCCTCATTTAAAATTATTAGTTTGTAAATATTGTAAATATTTTAGAGACACATATTTTGATTTGAATAAGGGAACCTCACCATTAAAGAGGAGTGACTGTTGGTTGTATCTTCAACAACATATTTTTCACCCAACAAGGCAGAACAAGTTGTGTGTAAGAGAAAATTCCAAGAGGAGTAGAGGAGCATGAAGAAGAGGACATGCACAACAATGGGAGCACCATTGTAGGAGAATATGAGAAAATAGAGGGATTATGAGAATACAAATGAAAAATGACTTTACGATAAGGAGATCCGGGGGTGATCTCAAAAGAAGGCATGTAGAGAAGTGTGAAAATGGAGAAAAGTACATGAACCAAAGTGAGTTTGATGGTAGTTTAGAGAAACTATAGGAAAATGTGTAGGAGGAAGTTGGGATTGAGAGAGGCCGAGAATGGTCTTTCCCAAAGGAATTTAACCCAAAGATAACAAATTTAAAGCAACCAAGGATGGTTATTAAAGTGTGCTCATAAAGAGAGGAACATAAGGAGGAGAATAGATCAACATAGATGTCAAGAAGAAGTCCACTAGAGAGGCTCCATGAGTCTTTCCTAGAGTAGAAGGCATAGGAAGAGAAGAGAAGACAAAGGAAAGAGGCAACATGACAAAATTTCCATAGGAAGAAGTAGGAGAAAGTGCAGGCCCTCAATAGAAGTGTGTTCTAAAAGAGCCAAAGAGGTGAGAGAAATAAGAATCACTCAAGAATTTTGAAGGGAAGGGAGATGCATAAATATACAAGAGTTGCATTGAGAAAGGTGCATGAGAAGATAGACGTGTGAAAAGTAGAGGAATAATGAAGAGTTAGGATAGATGGAAGGTCCCAAGGAAGGAAGGGAAGAAATGAGTAACAAAACATAGAGAAAGGAAGCATGAAATAAGGAAGTCATGATATAATGTTGACAAAGAATAAAGGAGAAAATGGTAGAAAAATGATAAGGAAGAACGAGTGGAAGTTTGCTAATGACTAGGAAGGAGGATCCTCCCGAAGAAAAGGATTTCGTAGTTAGAAGGCACTCCTAAGGAAGTGTGAAATGGTATAAAAGAGTCACTAACAAGTGGATAAGGATTGGAAGAGGCACCATAAGAAGCAAATGAAGAGAATGACTTGTTGGATACAAGATCTAGGGCTAGTTGTTTAAAGGGTGATTCTATCATCAATCACATCAACTTGAGGAGGACCTCAAGTTCAAAATACCCCATATGTTTTATGTAGAGGCATCACGAGAATTAAGAAAACCTACACTGATAGGAGAAGCACACAAGAATTGGGAAACACATAAGGAAGAGAAAATTAGAACACATGAAGGATGAAGGCATTATATAAGTATAAAAGGAACTTCCAATAAGGAATACTGTTAGAATAATGACCATGAAGGAGTCGGGAGAAAGGAGGAAGAGATTTATGGAAAAATGAAGATCTTATAAGAGGGAGATAGTCATGGAGACAAATAATGAGAGAAAATAAGGAAGAATGGTAGAATGCCAACTGTGAGACAACTATTAAAAGAAATAAAAAGTAGAGGCCTAAGGATTAAGCTAGAAATAAGGAGGATTTGCATAGAAAGAGAAAAGAAAGGAAGGAGAAGTGGCCTCAAGCTATAAATATAGAGGTATGCATAGAATAATTGTGCATGAGGTAAGAACATCACATGATAGAAAGGTGTATAAGAAGGAAAGAAGGCCATGAAGAAAGCAGATCGGTAGAAAAGGCCATAAAAAGAATGAAGACACGTGAAAGGAAGTAAAAAACCTAAAGGAATCAGGTGTGGAGAAATTAAATGAATTTCAATTGGAAAGGTGTGAAGGATAAGTGAGGAATGTAGAAAAAAACCCAAACAATAGTTGTCTGTGGTGACAACCAAGTCGAGGAGACACTAACGTAGGAAATCTTGAAAAGAGTAGAGGAAGGACACATAAGATTTGGATAAGAAGAGAAAATATATAAAGCACAAGGAGATATATCCCAAGGAGAAAATACCGAGAGACACTTGATAGGAGAAGGACAGAGGATGAGCCTACATGGTCAAATGGTTGATGATGAGAAGGCTAATCGAGACAAGTGTAACTACACGATGACATGCCATGAAGAGATAGGATAGAAGAATATTACATGGATAAACATATTAAAGAGGCTAGATTTGAATTTGAAGTCCAAATGAGAAAAGTGGAGGATTTATCTCGGAGAGGAGAGAGAAGTCGTAAGGTTTGGGTGCCTGAATATAAAAGGAAGAGAAGGCCACTAGTTTAAGGGGTTGTTAAAGGTATGAGCTAGTGGGAAGTGCTTGGAGCTTAGTGAGATATTGAGAGAGATATTAAAAAGAAAAAGGTATCCGAATCGGATAGAGGGACCAAGATGAGAGGTCGGGATTAGACATAGAGCCAAGAGATAGAGAGTGAACTAAGACTAGTTTAGCCCTTGAAGCACTAGTATTGTAAAAACCCCTTGTTGGTAAAAATTGTAGATCTGTAATGGGTTTTCCATTAATGAAACATAAACAATTTTAGTCCACTATGTTGGTCTCTGGGAAAGGCAGGCTCAAGGAGTACCTAGTAAACACCATCACCTTTATCAAAGTTGGAGGTGAATGATAGAGGTAAGGGTATTTTTGAACCTCTCTACCAATAATTTGGCCTTTTCTAGTAGAATAGATAATGAAATACATAATATATGAGGGGATCATTTATTTTTGTTTGGATATCACTACTGAATATTGATACACCTTTGGCATAGTTGGTTAATGAATATATCATTTTTATGTTGAAATTGATTTAGAGAACTATCGGGAAGTAAGGAAGGAAAATATGATGGCCACGACACATCATAGATTGATTAAACTAATTGTAATAGAAATAGAAAAAAATTAGGCTTCATGGGAGGAATTTTCTTCTAGGTTGTTAATCTTCCTCTTAAAATAGGAACTCGTAATCTCAAAAATAGGAACAAGAAGAACAATTGAAAAAGGAGAGGATGAAGGCAATTAAGGAGTAGGAAGAATGTTTATCTATAGAGGCTAGTATGGCTAAAGTACTAATAAATCTACACTAGAAAATTTTCTTCCTTACACTCTTAACTAAATCAATCAAATTTTCATTCTTCTTATAATTCTAAGATCCATTCGGTGAGAATGGTGGAGAAATGATTTTCTCAATTCGATGCGGGGGAGGCTTCATCAAGAGGTGATTTAGAGAAACAACATTATGATGATGAAACTGAGATGGGGCTAAGGGTTTCCTAAGTATCAATAGAATAATCTCACATAACTATTGGGGAGTAGAAAATGAAAATTAGGAAATTACACCTTGAAATGGAAGAGAAAAGAAAATAAAAAATGAAAGAGTTGAAAGAAAATGATATAATAGGAATGCAAATTTCCTAGATTTAATTGGCCAATTTGTGAAGAAAATTATTACATGTAGGCCACCTCCAAGGCTTTATATAGCTATACTAAAAGAGAATTGGATAATTTTTCTTCTTATAAGATCCATACAAAACAAATACACCTTTTAACTTGAATAGACATGCTTTCTAAAGTTTTTAAGCTTGTTATGGAGGACATAAAAATATATCTTGCAAGGCTTATGTTCATAATATGGTTCTACCCAATATGTCTAAGTGGAACCTTAATTATTTGGTTGGGGAAGTTAATATTAGGGCCTACATATCTTCTTTATATAATGAATCTATATGGGAAAAGAAAAGGAATAAATATGAGTATATTGAACTAGATGTTCCATTATTCATTCAAGGAGAGTCTTATGCCCCATAAGATTTACGTATAAAAGTAAAATATCATGATGGAATATTTGGAGCTTTGAAAGAAAGTGTGTACCTTTCAGGTTGGAATCATTATAGAAGTTATAAGATTATGCTCAAGTATTTTTAAAATTTATAAATGTTAATACAATATATGGTCACTTTTTCTGTTGAGATGAAGTGAGGGAGCCACATTCCCGACCCATATTTTAAATGTAATCCATAAGATGGCATTTTAGGTTGGTATATTCATTCAAATTGTATTAGATGGATTGGTCTTAGGTTTCAATTTCCATTTGGGTTCCTACCACATAATGGAGAAAGTCCAAGTATCCTATACCTCAAAAGGATCCATAAATATGGGGACTTATTATGAATAACAAGGGTTTTTTTAATCTCCTTAAGAGGCTCCCCATACTACACAATTTTATTTTAGGAAATTTTAGGAACATGAATAAAAGAAAGACAACTAGGAAGTGTTGGATATAGAACAATAGTACTCGATCAATGAGTTACAAAAAGAAAATTAGTGGGACCAAGTTGGATAAGGAAGGAATATTGGGTTCGCATTTGGATGAACACTAAAAGAATTGCTAAAATTATGTTTATTTAACATGAAAATTTAATTTTTTTGATGTCTAAGGATGTAATTGGTTTTCATATAGAAAATTTTAGATATTTTATTTCTTTGAGATGATTGAAAAATCATATTTTATAAATATTTAAATAAAAATGGTAAGGAAACTATAACCCTTTTTATCGATAAAAACAAAGATTGTGTAGTCCAAGATAAAAATAAAGAAAAAAATGTTTTGGTAAACCTAGAGATAGGAAAAATATTGGGTAAGGAGATGGTCGATATAAAATCACATTTTTCATGAAAATGCTAGCATAGGGTAGTGCAAGAAAAGCATCAAATTCAATTATGTAGAACAAAAAAAAAAATCCTAAAAAAATAAATCATGATGTTTCACTACATAAGGCACATGTATAATAAGTGAACATGTAAAAGTTAGTATCAAATTCCTATGATCTCTATAATGCCATATACCAAGATGGGTGGTTAGGTTTGTAGTATGAAATTTTATATTTCAAGAAAAATAACAATAAATAAGGCCGCTAACATGAAATTTACACCCCAAAAATATTTCTTTCTTATTAAGATAATTTTATTTTAGTAATTTCATTTCATATCGTTTGTTTACACAAAAAGTGAGATTTAACCAAAAACTTCTTGATTTCATATAAGAATCATGTAAATATATAAGGAAAAGCAGATATGTTGCGCACACTGATAAATTTTATGCATAAGATACAAAGGGAAGTCCAACTATGGTTTTTAAATCTAGTTGAATTATTAAAATAGACGCTTTATAAGTTTCATATCAAACATAAAATTTTCTAGGATAACTTAAATGTGAATTTCCTATGTGAATTAAATATTTTACAAGTGATGTGATAGGTGTTCAAATAAAATCATGCAACTAAAGGAAAAGATAAGGTGTAATATAATAGATAAGACATTATACTTGAATATAAGACTACAAAGAGATTTAAATCTTTGTGCAAAATGGTGTATTGTAATATTGGTGGTGGAAGAAGCAAATGGCAGTGCATGTGGTGATGATATGATAAGGCTTCAAAAAAATAAATATCTAATATTGTGCACAAAAATGATGATGTCACATGACCATTGGAGGAAAATGTTGGAAAAATGAGAGATAGAATTGAAAAAAATCAAAGGTTGAAAGTGGATGAAGGTTAGTGAGTGAAGTAAGTATCCAAATACACGAGGGAGATGTAACTTTGGAGATGTCATTTACAAGTATTTTAGGGTTTTATACTTGAGTAAATTTTTGGTAGTTTGAGATGCTATAATATGGGGATAGGTCAAAATAATGAGAAAGTTGGAAAAAAGTGGAGTGTAAGAATTTAAAAGAAGTTAGGGAAACAAAAATATGGAATACTAGTAAGGTGTTCTTATAAGAAGAAAATTGAAATTTAGGGATATTAAAGAGGACAAAAAGAAGAGTATACTTGAAAGATAATTTAATATACCCAAAAATAAGTGATACATTCATTTTGTAAGAGGATCTTGTTGAATTAGTTGTAAGGATAATTAAGGATATTATACTAAAAAGGAAGAAAGAAGAAGATATATTCAAAATAAGATTGGAAAATAAATGATAGAGGTAAGAATTCCTCATGAGGTTTATTATGATTTAGTATAGTCGGGATAACAACTAGAAACAAGGATGAAATTTTACAAGATAATGACTCACAACCATAGACATTATATGTTATGAAAGAAGACGATAGAGAAATTAGTACATATCTTGAATAAAGAAGATATGATGTGATATTTTCTAGAGACCATGAGTATGAGGAGTCTATATATACTTCCTTATTTTTGGAAACCCAAGCCCTCCACATATGGATGGTAAACATATATAGGAAGAAGGGGAATAAACATACCCACTAAAAATTTAGTATAATTTACATACTTACTAAATAAGAGGGAATATTTGGAAAAAGTAATTGCAAATAAAAATTTGTGTAGATTAACACTCAAAAATGTGAAGTTTAAAAAAGTACAAAACCAATATGACTAAATTAATTAAGTGGAAAATGGTGAGAATTGTTTTAAGATTATAACATCAACATTTATAGTGAGGGACATTTTCATTTGATTTCACATGATGTAGTATATCCATCAATCCATATGGTATGTGAATAAGTAAAACATTGAAAAATAAGCAGAAATAAACTTACTTGTGTTGTAGATGAGATGTAAAAAATAGAGGATTGTAGACACGAAATCATGCACTTTGGGAAATTATCTTTTCTTGATTGCATACTCCTATTCATGTGATTCCCAAGTAAGAAAATTAGTAATTTACCCATGTCTTTGGCCATATTTTCTTTCTTTATATTGCCACTTTTGGTCTTGCACACCTTATTTCTTAGTCGACCTCGACCCTTTAGTTTCTCTAAGTCTGGACACTAGTGCCCAACCAAGACGCTTGATGCTAGATGCCCCGTCCCTTCTAGGCTCTCATGACCTCTTCGTACTTTACTCACATATTTTGGGTAATTTCTAGCCATTTGAGAATCTTATCTTTTTTTGTATTCGACATTTTTGGGGTTAATTACAATATCCAAGCAAGGGAATCATATAAATATAAATTTATGTGATCATAATAAAGTACCAAGCACTAAGCATTAGTTATCACCACCTAAGGTTCCATCCAAAGGCTATTAAAGAGCATTCAAGCATCCATTTAAGGGAAAGGGATTGCATTATTCTGCATACACTTCATAGGAGGGATTCTATTCTATACCACATAAAAATCTATTACATTTCTCTACATCTAGCTACTTTTCTCATTGCTATCAAGTGTGACATGGACAAGAGCCACCTAGGGCATGATTTCACACACACAAACACAAAACTACATTGGGTATGAGGTGTAGTGCAGTAATTAGTCACAAGATCACCATTGTGACAGTTGAGGATAGTTCGACCCCTCATTTTTCATCTTTATTCTTTAGGATTTGATGTATCTTTGAGGGTTTTACGGGTCATTATTTCATTACAAGTTTCAGTGACCTCTGCAAACATTGTGTAGCATAATAGATATCAAAGGAGAAGGAAAACCAACACCTTCTAAATAGTCAAAGATGGTTTTCTGATCATTTTCAAAGACACGTGTGCCTACTACAGGTTTGTGGCGCCCGCAGGTGCCTCTGCCCCTTTCTGGGAACCTTTGTTTAGCCTTCTCCTCTAGATCTACATTTTTTAAGGTCTCTTTTTTCCACTTCTACCTCTATGTTCATTTGGGTCAACACTTGAGACAATCCATATTTCACCGTGAATCGAGATAAGGCTCATCTTACCCTCTTTGCAACTAGGGTTTCACATTTCAGAGCTTAGTTTTCTTGGGTTATTCTATGTACTTATTTGTAGATTCATTTACTGCTACAATCACAATAAGATTAAGCATATTTCATAGCATTTATTCATTATTTTTCTTAATAATTTTGGTGAACCCAAAATCGATCTAAATTCTCTTAGGATCCTCATCCTTCCATTGCTCCTATCTTTCTAGGATCTCTTCATCATGAATATCTCTATTAATGATTTCTTGCTCATCAATCCTAAATTAAGAGATAGAATCAAAAATATCCTAGCTACCACTCATATTCCTACTAATATTCATCCAGATACAATATATCAAACATTTGTTGATGCATTTTCTCAGCATATTAATTTTCTATCTAATCCTAATGTTGATCTTACTATTTTTGACAATGACCCACCTTTGCACATCATGATTTGCATTTATAATGTGGGTGTCAAATGCACTCTAATCAATAATGGATCTGAACTCAATCTTTATGCTATTTCATTCCTTGAAAAGATCGGTCTTCCTACCACTAATGTTAGTCCATCATGTCTTTATATTCATGCATATGATGGTTGTGTTCATCCATGCCTACGTCACATTACTCTACCTATCACCATTGGACATCAAAATCTTAATACAATTTTCTTTATCATTGACTTCTTGGTTTCATATAACTGTTTACTTGGTAGGCCATGGATTCATGCCATGTAAGTGGTTCCTTTTATAGTAGACCACTATGTCAAATTCATACATGAAGGCATCGAGTATACAATTCCTCACGATAGTCACCCACTTAAATATTGCAACCATGATCCCAATACTACAATTCCTTCTCCAAAATATGATACTATTGATGAACCACAACCCATGGATACTCTAGCTCATTTAACACCACTTGGTATTATTTACATATTAGATATTGTCTCATCTACAGCACCACCGCCTCCTCTTGCTACTACTACTTCTATGATTCTTTATTGGGGGCCTGTTCGGACTTTAGACATCATTCTATCTCCTTCACCTTCTCATGAGAAAACTCCATTAACATGTCCTCCATTCACATGTACACTTTTCATGAATGAATCTTATTGGGAACATATTCCATTTGATCCTCTTTCATCTTAAATCAGATAGGATTTGTAGTTGATGACATACATCCTCCACCTCATGATCATCACCTATACCATATATTTGTTCACATTATCACTTCTTATGGGTTTTGAGTCTTTTATCTTATAGTATTTCTTACACTTTCTTCCCCTGCACTTCTCCACTTACACTGGAAAGTCTTGGTTTGATTACATTGGGTGTACCTTAGAATATGATCGACCGATATATCATTTCCCATGCCATTTGGTCATGTTTTCATTTACAATGACTCATTTTGGGATATTCACCAAATCTCACTCATTGGTATGCACATGGGTTTCCATTACCTCCTTTTACTGATGAGGAATACACTATGGGAATGTATAATTTACGTCTCAATGGCTCCTTACTTGATCAACTTGACACTATTGCCTATCAAGTTTCAAATGCTTCACCATTTGGTTTTGATCATGACAATGATGACCTCTTAGATGACATTACTTGATCACACTCATCATCACATACTTGGGGGCATCACACTTATTTTTATTCCCCTTCTAGCATCAACAAGTATCTTATTTTCTCATCACTTCACATCTAGTCTATCACATACACCATATACATCTTGATACATGCTCGTATCGTCATTACCCAATGACACACTTTACTATGAGGGAATCCTATACACATAAACCTCACACACTACACACTACACTACAAACTACACACTTCACACATTTTACACTTATCACATCTCTTTCTTGCAACATCTACTCTACTCATTCATGACATATATTTCTAGCATCTACTTCTACACGTTGCGGTCATTAACTATGTAAACATAGAAAATGTGTTGATAAACTACTAAGAATACGACTGACATGATCAAGTAAAACATCAACATTTCCCTTAAATCAAAATTTAGGATTGTGAGTGAGAGGAAAAACCTCATATATGTCTCCCAAAAACTAGGCTATGTTAGGGAGTATAATGCCAAAAAGTGATTAGATATATATGAAAATTAGAAACCAAAACCAAATTGATTTCCTAAATCTAATCCTCTTAAACACTACCTCAGATTGAGAAAAGATGAAAGGGAGATAGAAGCAATACCTATAACTTACCAATGAATAACCTCCCTTGATGTTGTAGTTGTGCTCATGATGATTGGATAGAATTATTTGCTTCAGATTTGTGGAAGTAAATGGACAACACTTCCCCTTTGTGGATTGAAGATTGCTTATGGATGCTTGATAAATATGCAAATGGATATTATGTAGGAATTTTAGCAGCACTTTGTTATGATTTATAAGGATTCATTACTTTCATGGAGGGTGGCATGCCAATTTATAGTTTTTGGAAGAAGAAATGGAGGGCTAGGATCTTTCCAAGTAGATGGAAGATCAATGGTTAGTATTGAATGAGAAGATAGAAGAGTATAGATAATTATAGAATTAGATAATTCTAGAATTATGGAGAAATATCCATTGAATTTAAAATTCAATGGAGAAGAGTAGAAAGTTAGAGAGGCTTCTAGAATTAGAAGCCTCTAGAAATAGAGGAGGTGGGATTAAATTAGTTTAGGTTTAATTAGGAGTTAATGATGTGATTACATGGAGAGGCTAGTTGTAGGGTAGGTGTAGAGTAGGTGGGTAGGTAGATAGGAATTTTAAATTCCTAGAAATGTTAAATGAGGTTAGTGGGAAGTTAGGAAAGGGGTTAGTAATAATTAATCTTGTGATTAATTATTATAGGGTCAAGATGGGAATTGTGGAATGATGAATTAGTAATAGGGGGAAATATATGTTAGGAATTAATAATGTTTAATAGGGATTTTATTTATTTATTAATTATGTCAACATTTTACATGTCTGCATTTTCCCCCTCTTTAAAGGGTTATTACAGAGCAATGGCTGTTCAAAGAAAGAGAGATTGCTAGGATAATGAGGGTGATGTCCCCTCTAGAGATCAAATGGGGAGGAAATGAGTCGGGTGATCGCTCGATATGAAGAGAAGGTCATGTTAGTAGAATCATATGAGAAGTGTTAATATTAGGAGAGATTGTTGAGTGATAGGATGCCCTAACCAAGGTGGCCAAATGATAGGATGCCCTAATGAAGGGGGTTAGATTGATTGATTGGATGCCCAAGCCAAGAGGATGAGCCTGGATTGATTGATTGAATTGATTGGTTGCCCCATCCGGGAAGATCAAGTTGGATGAATTTTATTAGATTCCCTAGTCAAAAATATATGAAAGGGGTGTGGATTGGTTAATTAAAGGATTGGATGTTTGACTAGTCAGGAATACCTCCTAAGCGTAGACAGATTTGGGGATGTGATCTTGGATTGGTTGACCAATGATTGATTGAATTGAATTTAGTATCATTGTACCACACGCCTCTTACACTCTTGGTTTGGATTTTAAATATCAATTAGATGTTAGCAGGGGTGGTCAATTGTTTGGATGGGGCTAAGAATATTTAGAGTGATAAATGTGGATGAATAGATGATCAGATGAGAGGAGGATGACATTAGACAGTTAGTAGTGGATGATGATTAAAGGGGATGGGTACTGTCATGAACTGTCCACATTTTCATCATTAACAATGTTATTGATGTGGCATAGAGAAAAATGCACCAAGGTATAAAGACCATGATGATTGAATTTCCAAATGCCTTGTCCTCATATCATTGGACAAATTAATACAAAAAAGATGGTCCTCATATCATCGGGTGAAAAAAGAAAAGATGCGAGAAATAAAGTAAAAGAAAAATCGAGGGAATGAGGTTGGGGTAGATTTACTGGATTGTGGTGATGGGGTGGATTTGTGAATAGTTTGACCAAGTGGATGAGGTTTGACCATTGTTGGGAATTTTGACATTTTTTATAGTTTTACAATTTTTAAGCTTTTGTGATTTTTAATTTTTTTGCAATTTTTTTGATTTGTTTGAAAATTTTATGTTTTTGATGTTTTGAAATTGTACGATTTTTTAATTTTTTGAAATTTTATGATTTTTTGAAAATTTTACAATTTTTTTAATTTTTGCAATTTTTGAAAATTTTGCAATTTTTTTGATTTTTTGCTATAAATCGGGAGATTTAGGTAGGGTAGGAAGAAATGGGACAAATGGAGTGGAAGAAATGACATCTAGAGTACCTCTAGTGCATCACAAGAGGTATAAAAGGCCCTTAATGACCATGTGGAAAGTCAATTTAAGCGTGCGTAATAGAGAGATGAGATCCTTTGAGAGATAATTATGGCCTATTATGTGATTCTGAGCACCAGTGGACACTGGAGAGGGAGAATCGGTGTTGAAGGGTGGTGGACAAGAGGTAAGTACCTATTTGATTTGTTTTGTTTTTGATTTTCATGTTTTTGGCATTTTGGGGAGTTTCAAGTAGTTTAGCACTAGGAGGTATAAAGGGGTACCTATGCACATGAATTGACACCTATGAGTGTGAAATGGTACTTTTTGTGCTATATATTAGCAATTTTGTCTTTGGGGGTAGGTGTGGGCTAAGGATTGGTGCTTATGTGTTGGGGTAGGGATAGGGTTTAACACCTTTGTTTTGTTTCAACGCTTTTGATAAGGATTGACGCGTATGCCATAAATAGTAGTGCCCATGTGGGGACGGGACAAGCTTCAATGTGTATCCATAGGGCATGGATTAGAGTTAGCACTTTTGAAAAGGATTGGTACGTATGCGCATTAAGGTAGCGCTTATGCGTGGTTAAGGTTGGGGATGGGTAAATTAGTGCTTATGAGAGGGATATTGGAAAATTGGTTTAGAAATGGTGATTTTGTTGTGGATTAGTGTGGATTCTAACGCTTTTACACTTATAGTAGCACTTTTGTCGAGGAGGATTTTAGGGTGTTTTGAGGGATAATAGGGTAGAATGGGGAGTAGAGGGTAGATTTTAGGGTGGTGGGAATGAATATGCATGGTTTGATGTGTGTAGATGGTGTTAGATATTGTTCAAAGTTAGGCATTGATAGTCTATAGTATTGTTGAGATTTCTAGGAGGACTACATGATGAGGAGGTTAGTTTATTAGAGGTGGTTAGATTATTTCTTGTATCTATGATGCCGGCCATGCGAGAAGATTGGGCTCTATTGACATCATTGGAAGAGAGATGGCATTCAAAGACTAACATGTTTTGGCTACTGACAGGAGATATGATGATAACCTTAGAGGATGTTTATCATATCTACTGGATTCCAATTGAGGAGCATTTGGTTTGGCATAGATCCCGGTTGTAGTTGTTGATAGAAGTTGAGGATACACCACGAACAGGGTTACAGATAGATTTGGGCATCTATTTTAGAGAGGACTATATGTAGTGAGTCCCTATGTTTTTATGATCCCTAATTAGTTGTATTTTGTTTCCTGATGGAGGAGGACGATATTTTAGTATTATATTTACATACATAGTACATTTGATGTAGTAGTCATATCCTGTATATGCTTGGGCACCTACAATATTGGCTCACCTATATCATGATTTGCACCAAGCGGCCTACTAACATGGTCGTAGCATTGAAGTTGGTATTTTGTTACTGAGATCGGAAGGTACGATAATATAGTTGTGGCCCACACAATAGGAATCAACAACAAAAAAAATATGGAGAGCCTTCATTTTATGCATGGTACATGCACATGGCTAGGAGGAAGCAAGCTGGGGGTTATGGATCATTATAGGTGAGGATTAGACTAGCTAGAGGTAAGGGATATTATGTAGTGGCCATATCGTCACTATGAGGTATGGGCTAGGGAGTAGGTAGAGTTGAGAAAGATCCTAACTCCATTTTTCTTAGTAGGAGGCCATCCATATATGATTGAGTGATACAGTCGAGATCACATTCTACAACAACTAGGGATCAAACATGTGATACCTATAGGATGACACATATTTACATGGACCACTCAAAAGACTGATGATTAGGGTGTTATGATTCCGGCGGAGGTGGCTGGAATAAGCTTCAATGATGTACAAGTTGATCAATGGAAGGCTTTTCCGGATGTGGCGAGATATGGGGAACGCAGTAAGGATATGAGGAGTGGTGGTGGGAGATCAGGTCGGTTAGGCTAACATGGCCATTAAGAGGGATGTTGTTTGTTCATCGGAGGAGACAAGTGTATAGGAGGGGACCAGGAAGGACATGCACGAGTGTTGGATATAACTCGAGAATGAGGAGGAAGAGTAGGAGTTACCTCGAGTGTCCGGTGTTATCATATTGGGGGTCCTTTAGATGGGCAACATATGGTGCCACATACACAAATACATGAAGACTAGATAAGAGTTTAGATAGGAAGGATTTTGATATGATGGATATTGATGATTCTACAAAGACACTATGATCTATTTGCACGATCATAGGAAGATATAACAAGGATATCCAAAGTATAAGTGTTACAGTGTAGGTCCTTTAGAATTAGAGTTACGAGGATCTCATATTGATAGGTTGGAGATTGAGGATTGTGCTAAAGAAGTGGAGATAACTAGCTTGAGGGTGAGAGGTGCACCATCCCGATAGAGATATGATATTTGAGTTAGATAGAGAGCATGTTTTCAATTGTGGTGGCAGGATGATAACAGATGGTGATGATAGGGCAGCTAAGATTTAGGCAAGAGATGCTAAGCTAGCTCAATTATAGGGAGAGGTGGATCGAGAGAGATGTAGAGATAGCTCACCTACGGGGAGATTTGGACATGATTCAATAGGCCATTAATGGTTTGAGACATTAGTAGGAAGGGGGTGAAAGTGGATCCATATTTGTGGAGGAGGTGGGAGGATGAGGGAGGAGAGTCGGTGAGCTGCTGCAGCGGGGAGAGGGATATGTCTAGGGAAACTCTTGCTAGTTTGCTTAATACTATATCAAATGTGATGTGGGCTTCTAGGGAGGCCCAATACTAGAAGATGCTATATAGATAGGCCATTATAAGCGATTAGAGAGCACCATCCTTTGTAGAGAGTGAGAGGCCATTTGGTATTCAACTACCTAGTGGTACAACACAACTATAGGGCTCACAAAAGAGGATGAAAACTGATGGGACCACCCATGTCACCGGGATCCCCTTCCCGAGGATGATGTATCTAGAGGCAACAACTCGGTAGATGGAGGAGGTGAGCCATGAGATGATATAGGTAGCCCAATGCGAGGATGAGCACCGATTTTAGATGTATATATATCAAATATGTACATACTTGGCCCATATGGGATTCCATTCTTTATTCTTTTGTATCATGTTGTATTATATTGAATGTCATATGATGACCACAATGTTAAATTTTTGATGTATATATGTATATTGATGAGACAAATGTATTATTTTGATGATGTGATGACATTTGGTTATTTTGATGACATGTAGTATTTTTGATGGGTGAGACATTCGATGTGATTATTTTGATGAGATACTTTGTTTTGATGTTTTTGATGTATAGATGATGATGCATATGATGGTCTTATGATGATGTATTTGTGATGATTATTTTATGTTTTGATGAGTTTGATGTATATACATGGTGATGATGTTTATATGATTTTAGATGTTTAGAGACATTTATTGTTTATGAGGTTAGATGGTGATTTGATGTAGTTTTATTGTGATGTGATGATGTTAGATGATTAGATTATATGTGATGATGAAATGATTTTGATGTGTTGATGTTGAGATGTATAGATGTATGAATAATGCCAATTTTAATTAATTTGGATGTAAAATGAATGGATATTTATGATGAGGATGTTAGGTGTAGATGGATTATGGTGTTTGATGTAATGATGATTATTTATTGCTATGGTTATGTGGTTAGTTGTTGTATTTTGATGTTTAGATGGATGATATTGATGATGATATGTTTGTCATGGTTTATTATTTAGTTTGTGAACTAGATTATGAGATGTAGAAATGGTTATGTAATGTTATTATGGATAATAATGTGTAGTGTTTAGTGTGGTGTTTAATGTTGATGTGGATAGTGTAGATTAAGTATGGATGTGATGATTTACATATCAAGTGGGTATATACATATGGTAAATGTTATGGAATTTTTACAATGCCATTATACAAAGTAAATGTAAAAAGTAATCTAACTGTACAAATATTTACAATGTAACTGTTCCACTAAATGAAGTAGAATAACAGAGAGAAAAGGAAAACAATTGAAAAGAGGAGGATATGATGATGGCAGGTGGATGGGGGGTGAAAAGGAATGAAAGCCTTAGGATCTTATAAGGGTTACATTTCTTAGAATTGATGTAGAGGCTTGAATATTCTTAATGTTGTAGTACTAAATTTTCTTGTGAAAGACAATGTAACCTTGGCGAGGATCAAGATAACATTCCAATCTATGATAGAATTGTTACTTCTAGTCATGACCAAAAGAAGTCTGGATTAGGATAGTAGGAGAGGAGTGTGGATAGGGATGGAAAATATGGGTATGGATAAAGGGATTTCCCCAATGTGCTAATGCATATGCAAGGAATTAGTGGATGTAGGATCTAACTTACCATAGCGCGAAAAATAATTTTCACCATGGTACTTGCCTAAGTCACCCTTTGAAGTAGTTTTCACAATTGGATGATTTTTTTGAATAATTGGATGTTTAATAGTGGGCACTTAAGCATATAAGTGTTTAATATGCATGATGTTTATGGGATCATTTAACTCATACATGTCTTGGTAGTAAGCTTATAAGCACTAGAGCCAAACTTTGCTATGATGACGTAAGGTCCGAGCCAATTTGGTTTGAACTTTCCTTTTTTAACGATCTACATTAGTGTTGTGTTGGTTCTTGATAAGGATCATGTTTTTAACTTCAAATTCATGAATTTTGATGCATTTTCCATATTATTTGCGAAGGTGATTTTGGTAAGCTTTGATATGGTCCAAGGCTTGGAGGCATTTCTCATCTAGTAGCTCGAGTTATTAAAATCGGTGCACACGATAATATTCATCTTTGATAATGTTTTGGAGACAAATACAAAGGGAATGAATTTCAATCTCAATGGGTAGGATAGCTTTGTTGCCAAAGACAAGGGAGTATAGAGTGGAACAAGTGGGGGTGCAGATGGATGTATGGTAGGCCCACAAGGTAGGATAAATTTGTGTTTGCCAGTTATGTCCTGCTTAATTGAATTTTTACCTTGGATGCATTTGAGCATTTTGTTGGATGCTTCAGATTGACCATTTCCTTGTGGGTAGTATGGGGTGGAGAACTTAAGATTGATGTGGAAGTGATCACAAAGTTCATGGATGTCATGATTTTTGAATGATTTACCATTTCTCGTGATAATGGCAGATGGAATACCATAGTGAAAAATGATATGATTAAGGATGAATTTTGATATTTGATTTCCGGTGACATAGGTGAGCGGAATGGCTTTGACCCATTTGGTAAATTATTCCATAGTAGTAATGATGAATTTGTGACCATCAGATGAGGTAGGATTAAGCTTTCCCATGAGATTGAGACCCCAGGTAGAAAATGGCCATGGAGTAGTGATGGGATGCAAAGCTTGAGAAGGTGCATGGATGAGGTCAACATGTTTTTGGCATGGGACACATTTACGGACATATGAGCATGCATATTTTTCCATGGTAGGCCAATAGTATCCAATGCATAGAAGTTTCTTGGTGAGTACCACACCACTAGTGTGAGCACCGCAGATGCCATTATGAATTTCCTTGATTGCTAATTCAACCTCTTGTGAGTTAAGGCATCATAACAAGGTTCCATCATATCCTCTATGGTAGAGGGTTCCACCAAGGATGGTGAATCTAGATGCACATTGGATGAAGGATTTATGATGGTTGTGAGGAAGGTCGGGTGGAAGGATATGGTCATGGAGATAAGTATAGATGTCATGGTACCATGGGGAGTTGGGACCAAAAATATCACATACCATTTCAAATTCAAGAATGTCATATGATGGAACCATGAGTTGTTCAACCAAGAATTGTGAATTATGGGAATTTGAAGGCATGTTCAAGAGAGAACCAATGGTATCCATTACATCTGCTGATTTTTATTTGTTCGTGGAACTTATTCAAATTCAAAATGCTAAAAGTAAAGCTTAAAATGTCCACCATTCACTTGTATGGAAAATTTTTGTCATTTTTGTTGATTATTTATCATAAAATTTCTTGATTATGAGTTGTGAGTCATTAAAGACATTAAGATTTTCTATATTCCACTATATAGACATTCTAAGTTTAGTATAAGTGCTTCATATTCAACTATTTTTTTAGTATAGGGGAAAGTGAGCCAAAAGGACTTAGGGATGAAATATCCTTGAGGTGTGATGAATAGGATGCTTGTTCTTGAGCCATGATTTGTGAAGGATCCATCAAAGTATAATTTCTAACTATCTAATTCTTTGATAGTGAATATTGATTCATCTGGGAACCAAGTATTGAGTGATGTAGAATCATAACCCCAAGCTTCTATTAATTGATCTACCAAAAACTTTCCTTTGATAGATTTTTGATTAACATATTCAATTTAAAATTCACTCAAGAGCATGATCCATTTAGCCATTCATCTGTCAAATCTGATTTTGAGAGTAGATATTTGAGTGGATCTACTTTAGCAATGAGATTTACTATATTGTTGAGCATATAATGTCACAACTTTTGAGAGGCAAAGACAACAACAAGACATGATTTTTCAATAGGAGTGTAGTTGAGCTCATAAGCAATTAATGTTTAGCTTAGGTAATAGATGGCTTGTTATTTTCCATTTACATCATGTTGTGCAAGGAGAGCTCCCAAGGTATGTTGAGTAGCTGAAATATAGAGGAGAAGAGGAATTCCTAGAGTGGGAGGCACTAATATTGGAGGATGTAGTAGATATTATTTGAGTTTATCAAAATATGCTTGACATTCTTCATTCCAATGGAAAATTGTTCCCTTTTTTAGCAAATGATGGAATGGATGACACTTATCAAAGCAAGTGCGCTATAGACCTTTGATGGCCTAAATTTTACCATGTAGACTTTTGAGTTACTTTAAATTGGTAGGTGGAGGAATTTTAAAAACAAATTTAACTTTGGATGGATCAATTTATATGATGCGACATGAGGCAATGAAGTAAAGTAGTTTGTTTGATGTGACACTGAAAACAAATTTCTTAGGGTTGAGTCGGACTTTATATTATCGTAGTCTTTTAAAAATACGGTGAAGAACCATAGGATGTTCTTATTTGGTTTTGGATTTTCCAAAATGTCATCGACATAATATTCAACAATGTTGTGCATCATATCATGAAAGATGATGGTCATGGCATGTTGATATGTTGCTCTGGATTTTTAGACCAAAGGTCTCAACTTCGATAGCAAAATGTACCCCATGGTGTAGTGAAAGTGGTTTTGTGTTGATATTCTTTTGCTATTTTGATTTGATTATAGCCAAAAATCCATCCATGAGAGATAACATTTCGTGCCCAGTTGTAGAATCCATGATCATGTCGATATTTGGTAATGAAAAATCATCTTTAGGGAAAAATTTGTTAATATCGTGGAAATTTGTACAAATACGAATTCCCTAGTCTTTTTCCTCTTTGGGATGATGTTCAAAATCCATTCGAGAATAGTCAATAGGCCGAATGAAACCAACGTCAAGTAACTTTTGGAGTTATTCTTTGATGAGAAAGGATACCTTTAGATGTATTTTACGTAGCTTCTATTTGACTGGTTTTTCATCTATACGTACCACTAGATTATGAATCATCAAGGTGGAAAGCAGGGAAAAAGCCTGGAATATTTTATTAATCATCCAAATTAACTTTACAATAGTAGTGCTGCAATATTTATACATATTGGACAACAATATACAAACAAAGAATGATGTTGCACAAGTGCAACAATAAACTAGATTACATAAGCTTCCAAAAGAACATCTAGGAAGTAGAATAAATCAAATAGATAATTGTTACAACTACGTAACAATATAACCTATGAAATAATATGACAAATATTGTTATAAAACCATATAACAATATATAAACAAATTACCTTAATAAATAATTAATTACTTAAGGTAATATAATGCATAAATTAACCTAACATTCCCCCTTAATTTTGCATTGCCTCAAGGGATGAGGAGAGGAACTCTCTGAACAACTCGAACTTTTCACGTGCAAGTGACTTTGTGAAGATATCTACTCGTTATTCAGTTGTTGGACAAAACTGAAGCTATATATTGTGCTTCAAGACATGCTCGCATATGAAATGTACCTATACCTCAATGTGTTTTGTTATTTCATGAAAAAATAGATTGCGAACAAGTTTGAGAACACCTTCATTGTCAACATACAAGGTGGTTAGTTTTTCCTATGGTATTCCAAGTCCTTCGAGTATGCAATGTAGCCATATTGCTTCACAGACAACTTCACCTGTAGAACGATACTCGACTTCTGTGGAAGAGTGAGAAATAAAGTGTTGTTTCTTGCTTCCCCATGATATTGGTCCATATACCATAAAGAACACAAACCCTGAAGTGGATTTTCTATCATCAATGTTTCTTGCATGATCTGAATCCAAATATCCTAACAAGAAGAAGTTGTCATTCTTATTGTATTCTAGACCAAGATCCACTGATCCTTTGAGATATCTCAAGATGCACCTTATTTCTTTACAATTACAAACTTTGGGTTCTTACATGAACCTGGATAGACAACTCACTACAAAGCTGATATATGGTCTAGTGTAGGTAAGGTAAATGAGACTCTCAATGAACTACCGATAGAGAGTGGAATTTACCACAGAAGATGGATCTGAATGAGATAATTACAATCTTTTCTCCATAGGTGTAGCAATCAGTGTGCAATCCATCCTCCTGAATTTCTCGAGCATTATCTTGGTATATTTTAACCGAAAAATAAAGATGTGATTCTCTTTCTGCCATACTTCCAATCCAAGATAATAGTGCATCAACTCGAGATCTATCATGTCAAAAGTTAGTTTAAGATCTTTCTTTGTCACATCAATCATCCTCATTGAGCTATTGGTGATGAATAGATTGTCGACATAGACAATTCTAATCAAAATCTTCCCCCTTACTTTTTGAGGTAGAGATTGGGATCATATATATTTCTAAAAAATCCATGTTGTACGATATGCTCATCAATTTTTATGTACCATGCCCGAGGTGATTGTTTGAGGCCATACAAAGATCTCCTAATTTTGGATACCTTTACTTCTTGAACAAGTACAACATATCCCTCAGGTTGAGTCATGTAGACTTCTTCCTGTAAATCTCTATTTAGGAAGGCACTTTTTACGTTCATCTGATGGAATTTACAACCAACATATGCAGCTAGAGCAAAGATCATCATGATCATTTTGATCTTAGTTGTGGGAGAAAATGTCTCCTTATAGTCAATTCCTTATTTTTGTGCATACCACTTTGCTACTAGCCTCACTTTGTACTTTGTTTTGAATAACCATCTCGTATCCAATGGCTTTCTTCCCCTGTGGAAGATCGACAAGCTTCCAAGTTTTTTTTTCATCACCGAGTTGTATTCAACATCCATGACATCTTTCCAAGATTTTTACCGTAGGTCTCCCTCCCTGTAGAGGGCTCATCAAATTCAATAAATCTACTCATCAAATAAAAGTTCACTTCTTCTCTTGCTTTACCGTGATTCCATGGTCTAGGGTGGATGTATTCGACAGAGCACCCGTTCTTACATCTTATTACATGCTAGTATACCACTTGGGCATACGCTAAACCTGTTCCCATGGGTCGTGGTTATATCTGATCATCACCATCATCCCCATCATCACTTTCATCATTAGTGGGAACATCAGCTTCATTTTTACAAGTGGAGAAAAATATACAGTAGGTGAGTTTGAAGGAGGAGTCTCTTCTTCCTTCTTCTCAAAGAACTCAACATCTCTGCTAGTGTAGACTCTCCTAGTCTTCGGATCCATCAGTTTGTACCCAAGAGTCTCTTCATTGTACTCAATGAAGATGAGTTTTGTGATTTCATATCCAATTTCTTTCGTTTCTCCTTGGGTATATGCATACTTGATTTGCACTTGAATACTTTGAGGTGTGCAACAAATGGCTTCATTTTAAACCATGCTTCTTGTGGTGTTACTCAATCAAGAATAACTATGGGCTTTTTTTTTCAATAAATACACTTGTTGTCTTTCGCTTTTGCCTAGAATGTCCTGCTAGTCTAGAATCATCGATCATGCATCACACCATTTCCATTATAGTAAGATTTCTTCTCTCAAAGACAATATTTTGTTGCGATGTGTGCGAGAGGATTATTTTTCAATGAATTCCATGATATCAAAGGTAGGATTTGAACTCATCATTGGTGAATTCCCCCTCGATCCGAGGAGAGATTTATGATGTGACGACCATTTTCATTCTTAAAAGCCAATCTAAATTTCTTGAAGGTTTCATAAGTTTCACTTTTCTTGCAAAGACAATATATCCACATTTTCTATGAGTAATCATCAACACAAAACATGAAGTATTGGAACCTAAAATGATTTGGTTGCATCAAACCATAAAGATAGTATGAGCCGAGATCAAGTTTACTATGAGCTCGATACATACTTTTCTAGAAGGAAACTTTGTGTTGTTTTCTTACAAGGCAATGATGACATTTATCTGTGTCCTTTTGAAGATATGGTAAACCATGTACCATATTGTGTCGGCGTAGTTTCTCAAGATACTTGAAACTTATATGACCAAGTATTTGATGCCACAATTGTGTAGAGGTAGAGTTCTTAGCCATAAGTTCTTGATCGTCTATGTGAAAAAAATCAAGCTAGAACATACGTCCCACATTAGAGGCTTTTGCAACTATTTTTGAGCCTCATGATTTGTCTCGAATTAGACACATTTTCTTTCCAGAATGAGTGTCAAAATCAATTTTCAAGTTATGATCAAGGAGTTGACTGACTGAAAACATATTTTTAGTCAACCTAGGGACATATAGTACATATGATAATCTACAGTTGTGTGAACCAAGGGGTAGAGAAATGTTCCCAATCCCTGTACTGTGTATGAAGAATCATCACCTAATGAAACATGGTTTTTCAAAGGCATTTCATGTCCTACATTGAATTAAACTAGTCTTTGTGGCTGGTCATGTGTCAAGTGGCTCTCGAAAGTCAACATACCATACATCACTAGATGAAGTGGAGGGTTCACTTGATTGAGAAATGTACAAGTAGTCTTTAATATCTAAATGTTCTTCTTGCTCCACAATATTGCCTTGTAGATGGGGTTTTCTTTTCCAGTTCCCCTTTTTCTTCCCTTGATTGTAGGTGTGTATGTCCCTTGTGAGATTTCTAGTGTTGAGGTCTAGAGTTGCTTGATGAACCTTTCTTATAAGTGTTATACCAAACATCTTTTAATTCATGTCCTCTTTACGAGATAAGACATTTCTTCTTGGTTTCTTATCCCCTTATTGATTCCGATTCTAATTTTGTGAATTTTGATATGAATTAGGTTTTCCTTTCCCTTTTCCTTTCCATTTTTGATGAGAAGAAAGTGCTTTCTCCTCTTCATCATCTTTATTGTACATGGCTTCCTCTTGTTGCAATAGATTTACCAACTTGTCAAAACTCACAATCTGGTTTGATAAGTTGAGTGTTATCATAAAAATGTGGTATGAAGAAGGGAGGATCTTAGAAAAATGGGAGTGCAAGCTTCATCTATGACTGCTTCTCCCATGGCTAAAGTGAAGCCCTCAACTCGAAACTCTTCTCAAGAAAGCTTCAATTTTCTCATTTTGCTTAAACTTCAGTGTGTGTAACTGACTAGAAATTCAGTATGGCATTCTTGTTTTTGGCCTCATACACCGTACTTAACTTATCCCACACTTCTTTGGCTGTTTTGGCATCTCGAATGTGGGGTTGCACATCGTTAGAAACTCCAAACAAGATGATTATCTTGGATTTCGATCCGATCTATCAAACTCCACATCCTTTGTTGTGCTATATCAGTCATTGATCTGGTTAGAGTACCATTCACAACAGGCCAGATTTATTCAAACTCAATCTGTGTCTTGATTTTTGTCTTCCATGCAACATAGTTATTTCTTCTTAGTAGTTGTGAATCTAGAAGAAAGAATTTGGGGGCATTAGTGCCCATTTTGCGAGAATCCACCGACATGGTTAGGCTCTCATCACTCCAAAGTATAAGGTCTCCTAATCTATATATCGTAAGTCTAATATATGAAAGCTTTCTATATACGCACCCTTTCGATATACCCATCACTACATGGAATAAGCTTTCCTTTTGATATACCCAAAAATACGTGAAAGAGACGTTAACGTATGTGAAAGAATTTGATATGTGGTACCAAGACAAGACTAAAAGGAATTTGTGTGATTATGACACCGGCTCAAAGTAATATCCTCATACGCACGTGTAACTTTGCTATATACGAGATAATTTCTCGATCTGATTTAATTCATGTAATCATTCATGAGACAGATGGAAGGGCTCAGAGTGTGTGCAATGTGTCCTTATTACTCCCCATCGATTTAAAAGGTTGATGCCCATATGACATTGTTGTATCTATATTAGGTGTTAAGTGTAGTAGTAGTTGTGACAAATTTACCCGTAAGTGCTTCCTAGATGCATTATTTATACCAAATGCTACAAATGAGATATAGGATCTCGTGAGTGTTTTAGAACCAAATTTACTATTTTTGATTACAATTCTCTATCAATTTTTGTGCGATTACATACAATGTTTACGGATGACTATGGCAACTCTGTAAATTAGTACAATATATTGAAGAATATAATTACATTCAATTTTTTTGAAAAATTAAATGGAAGAAAAAGTTTTTTTGTTTTTCGGGGCCCTAGTGGCCTCCGAAGCACTATACGACTCTTTGAGCAAAATACCATAAAAAATGACTCAAGATGAAGTTTTCAGATACCCCTCCTTTGCCAAAAATTTTTCGGGATGAAAAATAGGCCTATTAAGAGAATTTTGTTTTTCCCTAATTAAGGTTTTTCTTGCTAAAAATAACCTAGGGTTTAGTTGTCACTAGGCAATTTGGAGGAGGTTTTTCGCTATTTCTAGCTCTATAGTTGGCGGTTTTGCAGATTCACCACTAAAAATCAATTGTTTAAAAAAAAATAAGTTAGGGGTGGGGGTAGAACCCCAAACTTCACCACTCCAAGGATTTCACATTAACCACAATGGCGCTTGATGCACTTGGGTAAGAAATTGAAGCAATTTGTATATAAAGTAAACAAAAAGTGATTGACCTATTAAAACCGATGTGGCACCGTGATGGAGGTCCACGTGGATTAAGTTTTCCATGTGAAGTGGATCTAAGCTTGTAAATCCTCTTGCTTTTGATTTTCTCCACTATTTTGTTGTGTTGAGGGCCTCTGATGAATTGTATGCCTCTCGTATTATGTTTGCACACTTTGTAATTGTGGTTATAGGTCACTGATTTATAATTTATCACCATTTTGTGTTGCTTACTTTGTGTGTTTGATTCGACGCCGTTTATTGGTGCATGTCTAAGGTCAATATTGGGGGTTTGAGATTTAGTTTCGATTTACCTCGCCAATATACTGAGGTGGATGATGGATGGCTTGGTGTTGTGTGCAAAATGACTCGATGGATGCTAAGTCAATCAGGAGCCTGAAAGAGTGATCAAGACAACTCGACCACTCAAAAAATTCAATGCAAAATTCTTGAATCGAATCCCCATTTGGCACAACTCAACTTTGCACAATGTTGCACCGCAACTTTCCCAACTAGACAGATAGCTCAACCTATAGAGCTTGGTTAGAATGATTGGCTTGGCCTCTTGGTGAGCTCGTCCCAATAATGTAACTTGGTATCCTTGGCTCAGTCTATGTGACTTGGGGGCTTGAATGTAATGCAACTAGATCTATTACTCTGCAGAGCTCTACTAATATGGCACAGATACCTCCAAACTTGGTGCACTGATAGTGTTAGTCTGTGGCTAACACTGTCACTAATTTTAGTGACAAAACCCCTAATGGGGAAAAAATGGATTTTTTTATTGAATTTCTTTTCCTGCAGAAGTGCAGGTGTACTAGTGAAAAAAAAATTACATTCCAAACACCTAGAATGGAAGAGGGGGTTGTGGGGATGCAGAGATGTTTGGGAAGTTGCTAGAGGCAACATAGGCTCTCCTAGAAAGAAAATTCTTCTCTAAGACACTTCTCTTCCTACTGGAAACTCTCTCCAACCCTTCTTAGCTTCACATGTCCAGATTCCTGCTTTGGTACCAAATGTAAAATAAGGATGGAAGCATGCAATATTTTATTAATCATCCAAATCAACTTTACAATAGTAGTGGTGCAATATTTATACATATTGGATAGAAATATAAAAACAAATATTGATGTTACACAGGTGCAACAATAAACCATATTACATAAGCTTCGAAAAGAACATCCGAGAAGAAAAATAAATCAAACAGATAATTGTTACAACTACATAACAAAATAACCTATGAAATAATATGAAAAATATTGTTATAAAACCATATACCAATAAATAAAAAAATTTCCTTAATAAATAATTAATTACTTAAGGTAATATAATGCATAAATTAACCTAATACAAGGATGGATCAAGTCCGAACATATCCACATAGGACCATGCAAATATGTCTAAGAATTCTTTAAGGAGTGTTGTAAAGATGGCTTGTTCTTCTGTAGATAAAGATGCCCCTAGTTTGAGAATCTTAGGGTCCTCTTTAGTGTCAATATTAATATCAATGGTTTCTTCAATTAGTGATGTTGAACCATCTTGTAGCATTTTAGGAGCTGGAAGGAGTTGATCCATAGTTGGGTCATGATATGGATGTGAGGGATTTTCAAAAAATTAAGCAAGGGATCCTCCTCATCTAGATGGAAAGAGGAGTAAGGATGGGGGATGTTGGATTGGGATTGGATAGGTAGGATAGGATCCTGTTCACTAAAATAGGTGTTAGCATTTAGACATCCTTTGAAACCATTTTTATAGTTGCCACCTGGTATATTGTCCTAAGTTCCCATGAACTCGAGAATTTCTTCATCATTTTGAAATGTGTCGAGAGGGATATGTTTAGATTATTGGTTCCACTGGATGAGTTGGGGATATGTGAGAGAAGTGTTGATTGCGAGGATGAAGGTGTCATGGAAGAGGTTTGTGGCATCAAGCTATTCATATTGGCTATAAATAGAGCTTATTTTGATAGAATCTATGGCCTCTTTAGTTGTGTTGGTTGTGTCACTTAGATCATCGCGGATACCCTCATCAGGTGGTTGGTACCCTAATCCATGACCATCAATATTGGGGATGACAATAAGGGGTTCAAGGATGCCTTGTTCATTGTGACCTAGTCCTCAACCAGAGTAACCCATGTGAGTCATCATGCACTTGGGGATTGGATATTCATTACTTAGGTAACATGATGATATGGAATCATCTATGAGCCATGTAGTATCGAGATGGATCTAGGTACTCATCAGGTGAGATACCCAATGTTGAAGATCCTAATGAATATGTTTGTTTATTAGTTTGACACATGCTAGGCTGTCATGTTGTTTAAGTGAAAGTGGGAGTTGTTCAATGCTAAAAGTTTGGTATTCTTCACACCTTGTGGATTTGAGTTTGAGAGGTGGAGAGAGTAAGATTGGACTAGATAATGATGAATCATTTTTTGAACTAGATGAAATATTATCAGTAAATCATATGAAGTGGTGGATGTTGTGGATGATGGAGATGGAAATTGTGAAGTGACAATTTCTAGTAATGGGACAATACGGTTCCTCATAAGCTTGTGCTTCAAGTTCTTGGAAAAACTGGAAGGGTTGAGGGTTACTATGGATGGTGACCTCTATGCTAGCATGCTCAAACTTAAGGCATTTATGTAATGTGAATAGGACAACACACATTTCTTGGATCTAATGGTGACCAAGTAGTAAATTGTAGGGGAACTAGATGTCCACAACATATACTAGGGTGGGTAGCATGATAAGCCCCACATTAATAGGAAGGTATAAAGTGCCCACAAATTTTATTTCAATGTTATCATATGATTTGATAGTGATTATCTCTTTTCTTAAATCCAATTCATTGTATCCTAGGTGTTAAATGAGAGATAAAGTACAAAGGTTGACACTAGACCCATTATCTACTAGTACTTGGTCAAAACGAGTATTTTCTATATCAACATAAATTTAAAGAGCAAGATTATGGGTCCGTGTAGTGGCAAGTATTAATGGGTAAAAGTAATTGGGAGGGTCAGATAAGGGTAAAGGTGGGAAATATTAGATTGAAATTGTGTGGGATATATATTAGTTGGGATGCAAGTCTCCTGAAGAGAACGATAAAGGATATATTTATGTACAAAAGATGTTTTGAGAAGATCCATGATGGAAATCTATGTGGGGGTATTTTCAAGTTGTTCAAAAATATTGTATTGAGCTTTTGGAGGTGGATTAGAAGAAGAGGGAATAACCCTTGAACCAATACATGACTTCGGTGAGTAGTAACAACACATTGAGGGTTTTGGGAAGGTCCCTTGACTTTGATGGTGGCTACTTGATGGGGGGAATGGTGAATATGGCCAATGAGAGATTCATATTAGAAGGGTACATGTCGGTAGTTTATATGGTTAGATTGATGGTTGGATGATTTAAGGGTTTTACCAGACTTCGTTGACCTTGATTTGAAGTGTGGCTTTGACCATGATTAGGGAGTGGATTTTGATAAATCCCTAACTTCTAATTTTGAGAAGAGGAGGATGTATTGTCTTCGATTTCAATTTCACCTTGATCAATCAAGTCTTGAATATAGTTCTTTAGCTTCATACACCTGGTGGTGGCATGACCCTTAATTTTGTGGAACTTGCAATATTCATTTTCCCTAAACCAAGAGGGTTTGGGTCTAGACTCATCAATTGGTTAGGTTTGTGGGAAAATAACCATATTAATGGAAACAAGTTTTTCAAGGATTATTTCAATGGACTCGCCAAGAGGGGTGTATGACCTTTTCTTTAGATCTTGGGTTGATTGGGGTTGACCTTTAGGAATGGATATGGCAGCAAATTTTTGGATGTGTTGGACGTGTTTGGTCTCTATCACTCCGTCTCGACAACATTCTTATTCTTGTTAAAATACTTGGGCTTCTCAGATGTGGAAGGATGATTAGATTGATTATAGTTGTCTTAGGAATACAATTTGATGAGGCCTTTAGAGACAAGATATTTTTCTATCTACATTCATTTTTCTATGATGTCATCAAAGGTGTTTGACAATGGACTTGGAGGTGGAAGGATAGCTCTTGATGGAGGTTAGCAAAAAGATAGTGACCAATTAATTTTTAGGGATGGGCCATGGAATGTAGCTAGTAAGATCTCTCCATCATTGCAAGAAGGATGAAAATATTTCACCATTGTGTTGTTTGGTATTGCATAGGTCAATCATTATGACATCATGCTCCATATTATATGAGAAGTGTTTGAAAAATTTCTCTTGATAAGTTGGTGAAGGTGGTGATAGATCCCTTGGGTAAGTGAAGGAATTATTCAAGAGAGGGTTTGCTTAGGCTTGTGAGAAGAGTCTAAATAAATAAGAGTCATCATAGGCTACTTCCTAACACAACATATAGAACTCCTTGACATGTTCACAAGGATCACCATTTCCTTGTATTTTTCAAATTTGGGTGGTTCAAAGTATGGGGAAAAGGGATGCATAAGATATTGTGGTCAAATGGATAAGGACAGAGTTCCTCAAACTTATATTGATGACATTGTATACGTTGAGTTGAAATCCTTGAAGTGTTTCCTTCATAGAATTTACTTCTTACTCCAAGGTGGATTCTTGAGGGCATTTGGTGGGTGGTAGGTTAAAATTGGGATGTTGGGAATGTTCAGAATCATGGTTACCATGGTCATTTGGATGTTGTGGATCAATTTGGGAGGTTAGTTGGGTAATTTGGTTGCTCATTTGTTGTAGTTGGGACAATATGACCTCCTTAGATACATGAGAATTATGGGTATTCTTTGCTATCTTGTCGATGTGTAGCACGATGGTTGTTTTAATTTAGGTTGTTTGAATTGGTGAAGTGGGGATGTGGACTATTACTCAATGCGTTCATTCTCATTAGAGAGGAGATGATGAAGTTGGTCATGGGTATAGTCAGAAGGAAGTTTTTCTCCCATGTGATATAATTGGAGGAGGAGAACATCTTTATTTTTGTCTACGAAGTGATTAAGAATTTCACATCATATTCCTTCTATGAAATAGGTACTTGAGTCATCATCACTACTAGTATCAACCATTATTTCTTCATCTCCCCCGGTCATGATTTTATTCTACATTGGTATCGAAAAGTTTTGATTGAATAAGCCATTTCCAATTTTTGTATTTAGTTGGTGGCTTGTTTCATCATCATTTCCTATTTGAGGTTGGGTAAATCTTGTCCTAGGTGCCATTAGATCCTAGTGCTTTGAGATGTGAGGATGGGATGGAGCTATATTAATTTGGTGAAGGATGTGTGATTAGTATATGAAGAGAGGATAAGATTTCTTATTGACCGATGTATAATCCCAACAACCAAACCTTGTTTTAGGATGAGAGGATTGAAGAAGGATGTGCCTTGATGATATAGGGATTAAGATGTGCCTTGATGTGTGAGGGCTTAAGATGATTGGATAGGAGATAAGGATTTTGTGTCTATATTCAAGGTGTCGACTAGTGAGACTCAATTAATCGTGCCAATAGGGAATCTTAGATAAGGTGTTTGAGTGTGAAAGTGTATGTGTAGGATTGTGTGAGAATGTGAGGATGTTTAAGTGTAGTAAATGTTGTGATTAGGAAGGGATGTGTGATGTGATATGTTTTAAGATCTTTTGGACCTATGTAAGTGTAGTGATGTCAAAAGGAAATGTTAAACCACTAGGTGGAAGCTTTGTGACAATGAGATGAATAGATGTTTAGGTGTATGAGATGTTGTGGAATAAATTACGTATATAAAGTGGGGATGTGTGATTAAGTGTGGGTAATGATAATTTGTATACAATGTAAGAAGTTTGAAGGGAGTAAGAGAGGATGTATGAGTGATAGGTGAAGTGTGATGTAGATGCAAAGGTGGTTTATATACAATGTGGTATGGTGTTATATATAATGTAGCAAGTAAGGGATGTGTAAGTGAATTTTAGATGTGTTCATGAAATGGGGGATGTATGTGAATGTATTTTGTGTTTATAAATTTTATTGATTATGTGGAAATGTTTATTGTTGTTTTATTTTTTTTATATCAAAAGGAAGGTGTGAAGGAGATGAGTGATGTTAAGTGAATGATGTATGACAAGAGTATGGTCAAAGATGTATGGGGATAGTCAAAGTGAAAAAGTATGATGGTCAAAGGTGATGTGGGTAATAGTCAAATCAAAGTCAAATGGTGTGGTCAAAGGGATGAATGATGAGTGTATATGATGGTATGATGAAAGGGGACTAGTGTGGGATTGTGTACTGGTATCGATAAACACTCAAACAATCAAAATCATGCAAGCAAAACCTAACTAGTCAAGTAGGATTGCAACCAAACTATATCCCACTTTTAATACCACACACCGACAATGGTGCCACAATCTAGCTCTCCACCTATGTGTCAATGTGGGGTCAGCTAGCAAGTAGTCTTGGGGAGTGCAACCTCCTTACATTATAGTTTGATATGCAACCAAAATATTTCCTAAAATAGGATGTACAAGCTCACTAGGGGCATCCATGATATACCTTGCAAAGACGTGGGGCCCAATTTCATGTTGTAAGGATGTTGTCTAAATCCTAGGTATTAGGACATGGAAGCCCCTCACTTCAAGCTGATCTTAAAATAAATGAGCGCTAGCTAATAATGACATCTCTCTAAGGATTTAAATACCCCGCCAGAACATGAGGTGTGTTTACATGTGGGGAGGTGAAGCCCACGGTCACGAGACTCCTAAGAGTATGGTAATTGCATGGATGTCAATTCCACGCCACGTCACCCCTATAAATGAAAAAGGGGGAAGGTCAGAAACTTTTGATCCTCAAGATTGTCCTAGGACATGAGAGGAGAGCATACATGGTTTCACCTTCATGATATAACAAGCACAAAAGAGGGGTATATACAAGTAAATGAAAAACAAAATATAAGATGATATATACAAAATATCAAATATTTTGGGTCTTCAAATAGGCGGCCTACAACACAAAGGTTAGTAGTTTTATTTATAAACCCAATATCTTCGACCAATCAGGCTGCAAGACAAAAATATTAGATTTCAATTAAACAAAACCTTACAACCATAAAAGGTTAGATAAAAACAAGATAAATATTAAACGTACAAAGTCTCCCATTGTTTTTGTGATAATGCAGCGTGAAAACAATATGTTAAAACCTTCATACAATCACCAAAATCAAATAGAAACAAGGTTAGATTTTTTATCTCTAAACAAAAATTATGATCTAGCAAAAGTGCTGGTAATAAGGTCAAAACCGCAAAATAGGGTAAAAGCATTGATACAGGTCACAAAAGCGCTAAAGTATGATTAATTAATCATGAAAATCAAAAGCACTATAACACAAAGCATAGGTCCTGAAACAAAAAGCACAAAGTCTTTGAAAGACATAACATAAGCACTTCGAAATAGAAAATTCAACACTAACAAATCATAGGCACTAAAATATACACATAAGTACCGAAATTCAAAACATACACACTAAAACATGCATAGGAAATATTAGAATCAGAAATGATGATATATGTCACGTACGTGCTACGGGTTTCACAAAATCACCACTTAATAAACCTGCAATCATAGAGGTTTAATCCTAGGAAAAAGTGCTGATTTAAGGCAAAAGTGCTTAACTATGTAGCATAAACGCTGAAACATAGAACATACATGCTGTTAGAGCCTGAGAACAAAATTTGAACACGAAATTTGAAATTTTTTGATGCAAACAGGGTTATATTCTCACCAAACTTACACAACCCATGTTACTCAATGTATTTAACTAAAATCAAGCTAAAGATTGGGGCAAGGCCCCATGGTGGGCACCAGAATTTAATGCCAAAAAGTGATTAGATATATATGCAAACTAGAAACTAAAAACTAAATTGATTTCCTAAATCTAATCCTCTTAAACACTACCTCAGATTGAGAAAATATGAAAGGGAGATAGAAGAAATACCTATAACTTACCAATGAATAACATCCCTTGATGTTGTAGTTGTGCTCACGATGATTGGATATAATTGTTTGCTTCAGATTTATGGAAGTAAATAGACAAAACTTCCCCTTTGTAGATTGAAGATTTCATATAGATGCTTGATAAATATGAAAATTAATGTTAGAGATATTTGTAGGAATTTTAACAACACTTTATTATGATTTATAAGGATTCATTTCTCTCAGAGGGTGACATGCCAATTTATAGTTTTTGGAAGAATAAATGGAGGGCTAGGATCTTGCCAAGTAGATGGAAGATCAATGGTTAGTATTGAATGAGAAGATAAAGAGTATAGATAATTCTAGAATTAGAAAATTCTAGAATTATGGAGAAATATCCATTGAATTTAAAATTCAATGGAGAAGAGTAGAAAGTTAGAGAGGCTTCTAGAATTAGAAGCTTCTAGAAATAGAATAAATGGGATTAAATTAGTTTAGGTTTAATCAGAGTCAATGATGTGATCACATGGACATGCTAGTTGTAGGGTAGGTGTAGAGGAGCTAGGTAGATAGATAGGAATTTAAATTCCTAGAAATGTTAAATGAGGTTAGGAAAGGGTTAGTAATAATTAATCTTGTGATTAATTATTATAGGGTTAAGATGGGAATTGTGGAGTGATGAGTTAGTAATAGGGGAAATATTTTTAAGAATTAATAATGTTTAATAGGTATTTTATTTATTTATTAATTATGTCGACATTTTACATGTCTATAGGGACCCATGTACAATAAATTGTAACTTAAAAAATTATTCACCACAAGGTTTCAATAAAATTAGAATATTGACAAAAGTGTTTTGAGGTGTTGAGATATGATAGAAGGTATCCCAATAAGTAGTAAACCACATAGGTAATGCATATAAATGGTGAAGAGATGTGCAAAGTATATGGGATGGAGACCATCACCACCACTAATGATGCAAGGAAATGCCTAAAGCAATGTGTAGAACTCAAAACATTATGAGTGGAGATCATTAATCTACAACTATATCACTAAAAATAATAGATGTTAGGGATATCGATTGGCTACACTATATCAAAGTTGAAAATATAAATTATTTCACCTAATAACAACTAATCACCTATAGGAATTTCCTATAGTAGATTCCGAAATAAGCCAAGGATAAGCAAGGAGCATATATTACTCACCAAATAAAATTGGTATCATACCAAATAAATCCCATAATGTTGAAAGGGTGGGGTGGATGAATATATCTAAATGATTGGAGAAATTCAACAATCCAGTCATTAAATAATGACATATGTTGGGGTTACTATTTAATTAAACTATATCATGTTGAACATGCTCATAATTTATATATGAGTGGAGTGAATCCACTATTTGATCACTAAATAACCATATATATTGAGCTAACAATTAGTTTTGCTTTTTGTGTAAAAAAGTATGAAAAAATTATCACAAATATTTAATAACAATAAGACATCTCTAAAGGATATGAGAATTAAAAAGGACCCAACAACTAAAAAAGGGTGTATAATAAAATACATTCTCACATAAAGGTAGACAAAGATAAAATTGAAAACCCCTATATGTACATTAGATTATATTTCAAAAAGGAAATAAAAACAATTAATCTTAATGTAAATCTAACAAAATATACCCCTGATTGAGAAATAAAAGGATTTGATCATGCTTGGATGATTTTGGTTGCTTCATAGCTTATAAAATATTAAAACACCATAAGGATGGAGGAAATATTTCCTAAACTAGAAAAATTATTAAAATGGAATGGTTTCCAAAAATACAATGGCTTCCACATGGAAGAATTTACAAAAGTGGAAAGGTTTACCGAAAATGGAAAGATTGCTTGTGTTTTTATTTTAAATGGAACCTTGGAGGGTCATTTTTTTAGGTTTTAGGTACTTGGGGTAAGTGATATTTATGAGATGTGGGATTTTAGATGTGTAGGATAACTATCTAACTAATAGTGATTAGTTAGTATATAAATTATTCATGGGATATTTTGGGATTTACATGGGATGAACACATTGTTATTAATTATCATGGTGATTTAATTTTTTTAACCGAGAATGGATTAGTGGTAGTAGATTTAGGGTATCTATATTCACCCCTATTTGAAAGGGTGTTGTGGTTAGTAGTTCCTTTTCAAATAATGTAGAATAAATGGATATGTGAAAGAAAATGTCCCTAGTGGTATGGTTGGTAGGATGATTCTCCCTAAATCAGAATTACATGGATGAAAGAGATGGAGGAAGATCCAAAAATGAGAAATAGGAGTAAAATGGAGGGAGAATGAGAAGATACGGGGAGTGTAAAAATAAATTTAGAAGTGGTGGTTTTAAATTAGACATCCTTATAGTTAGTGGCTTGGGATGAGCATAAGGATGTGATTGATGCAAGTGAAGATGATGGATATCGGACCTAATAGATGTAGACTATACCCGATATGATGACCTGTCCTAGTGTAGACTCAAAATCATGCACTTTAGATATTATTTAGTCCCGATCTCATACTACTATTTATAAGGTTTTTGAGTGAAGAAAGTACCAATTAATCCCCATCTTTTAGCCATCTTAATTTATTTTATTGCGTCATTCCTGACCTATTGCATCCACATGCCTAGTCAAATTTTGTCATTTCATGTTATTTTAGCCTTGACTAGGGTGCCTAAGCTAGTTTTAGGATGCCCATGGGTGCTTTGGTTCCACTAGGGGTGCCCCGATCCTTTTGAAATTTTGCCGCCACTTTTTGGGCACTTTCTAGCCATTTCATCTTCTTATCTTTTTGGTGGTTGACCATTTTGGGGTTAATTATGAAATTAGATCAAGATAACCCTATACATATAAAGTTATGAGACCATAATGAGGGACCAAACACTAGTCACTACTATCATCCACCTAGGGTTGTATTCATCTAAGGAATTTGGACATCATTTGCATACATTTAGCTCCATCACAAAGGACAAGGTTGGTTTATCTGCATCACACAAGAATATGAGGGGATTCTATTCTATTCCATCCACCATTATACTACATTTTTATCATCTAGTTATTATTTTATACTTTACAAAATGTGATTGATACAACAACACCTAGGGCACATGATTCAAACACACACCAAAACTACATTTGGGTCCAAAATGTAGTGCATCACTTAGTTAAGTAAGCCCATTATTGTGGCAGATGAGGTAAGTTTGACCCTATTCATTTACATTCTTCTTTTTTATGGTTTTGATACTACTTGTGGTCTTTTGCAAGTCTTCTATTCATCTTGGATTATCAGCGACAGCTGACATAGTACAATGAATATGATGCGACACATAATGAGGGTTTCAGACCACCTTTCAGACTTGTGAAAGTTAGTTTTGGACCTCATGCAAAGACCAAAGTGCCCATATTATAGACCAGGGAACCCATAGGTGCCCTAGTCCCTCTCTAGGTGCTCTAGTCTATAGAATCAATCCATATGTCCTTTTTAGGACCTCTACACATTGTTCCTACTTCCAGATTATTATGTTTATTCTATGACATAGTCACACTAGCTCCATTAATCAACTGAGTCACTTCCTCACTCTTATTGCATATTAGGGTTTCTATTTACATTATCTTAGTTGTTTGGGTCATTTCCATAGTTATTTGCTACATTTATTTATTGTATTTACATGTTGTTATAGATTATATTAACTATCATATACTCCCCATTTTTAGTTAGTTATTTTGGTGAACTCGACATCTTTCATTCTTAGCATATTCATATTTCTTCTATCATGGGTTGTAAAGTTGCTCAAGTTTCTTTATCTAATTTACTTAAGAGATATCCTAATTTCCAAGATGTTTTACAAAAATCCCTAGACACCAAGTATTTTGATGACAATACGCCACCACACGAACTAAGTCCTATGCTCGCTTGTCTATTTGATGACCCTAGTGAGTCTCCGTATAATACAACCCTATTGGAATTAATTAAGATTTAAATGCTTTATTTCATGACAAAGTTATGGATATGGAATCCATAATCACATCTCTCAAATCTAAAATCCAATAGCTTAGGGATGCTTCTAAGCTCATGTTTGTTCTCCCTCTACATCTCATCTTCAATCTATGTCCACTACATGTCATATAGTTGAACCTCAGGTCATGCCATTTCTGAGCCTCTCATATTTGAGTGTAATACTAAGCAACATGACATTCTTACTACAATCCTTAGTCATCAATTGATCACTTTACCACCTACTCATTACTATCCTCCTTATCGGCTAACAAAGTATCAAGGTTGTCCATATTGTAATTATCATCAAATCAATGGACATAATGACAACGATTTCTATGATTTACAACATAGAGTCAAATATCTTGAGCATCAAGGGTTTATCTCATTCATTGCCCACCATCATGTTACATCTCAATGGGATCCTAAGTCTACTCCTTCTACATCTAATGAGCATCACCATACCACTTCTCATGTGCCTTCTTTGGATAGTCAAGAGTCGCCTAAGAAACCACCTACAAAATCACCAAGTCAACATAAGCAAAAACCTCTCAAAATTAATTCACCACCTTCTCTTATTCTGTCATCTTCCACATTACAACATCACAACAAGTTATCAATTCTCATGGTTTTCTCTAAACCACATCCTCTTACTAAGTCATCTATTGTATTACTGAGTAAAACTAAACAACCTCCTCTTAAGTATGATCTCACTACTCCTCCATTAAAGGTATCTACCACATCACCATGAAATACAAATCAGTCATCACATAAAGTTAAAATTGTAATTCCAACATCTGCTATAGACCCTACATATGTTGATGATGAACCATTTGATGGTCATACTCCTATGTCATGTCCCATCACGTTTTTCAAGGAAAATACTCCATCCATTGATCCACTTAGTGTCTTTTGACTAGACCTCCATCACTTACATACATGGGGAAAAAAAAATCACACACCCCCTCATCTCAACATCAACTCATCTTGCATAGTCATACATACATCTTAGTGTTAATAATTAATCAATGACACACTCTTATGCTTTGGTTCACACTTGACTATTGAGGGATTACTACACATGAACCCCACACACTGCACAATAGGTTATACACACCACATATATTCACATTACACATCATACACCATACTTTCTACATTTATTTTGACATTTGCACATTTATACATCATCCATCATACTAGTCTTCATCATACTCATCTAGCATTGCATCCTACATACTATACGCTCTTAGGCACACTACACACATTGCATTCAATACTATACACTACATACAAATCACATGGTCATTTATCATCTTCATTACATATGATACATCATCTTCTACGTGCTGCACTCACTATCCTATGATGCACTTTAGTTCCTTGGTCCATACTCAACTACCGAAGGTTTATAAATCAAATGGACCTTATCATACTCACACGTTTATCATTGACATTCCATCATGTGACATTACTAGGTTAGTGACATATGCTATAGGCTAAATGGTCACCTACTATATCATCTTGTAGTGGTATATGCTTTTAGACTACATCACCACTCCCTCTATCATCTTGTAGTGGTATACACTTTAGGATACATCACCACTCCCTTTACTTATCTTGTAGTGGTATACGCTTTTAGGCTACCTCACCACTCCCTCTATCATCTTGTAGGGGTATATGATTTAGGCTACATCACCACTCCCTCTACTCATCTTGTAGTGATATACAATTTAGGCTACATCATCACTCTTTCGATCATCTTGTCATGATATACGCTTCGGCTATAAGGTTCACGCATACATAATTTTATAGGTCGCATTTCACCAATACATACATAATCATCATAACATAATTTTCTAGGTTCATTTCACCAACATAAACTTAGACCATTTCCCGATAATACACTCTCATTTACAATTCATTCTTGATTGCTGAGTGGGAAAACCAAATGAACCTCACTGCATATATCTCCATTCACTTGGGTGGCACACGTCCCCTATCACTCTATTTTGCATTCCATTCCATCCATCCAACATACTACATATTATGGTTGTTTTTACTCTTGCTTACTTTTTTTTGTTCATGGTCACTTTATTACACATGCTAGTTAGATTACTTGTATGTCATTTATCTATATCATCCACACATGCACATTCACATATTTTTATAGATGTGATCGTAGATACAAGTATCTTACATGCAACATGGATGTTCACCTTCTACCCTTCCTACAATGGTCACTGGGGGCATCCACATTTGTCTCTCACATGTGTTATTGTTTCATTTTGTACTTAGCACTTTACATTACTTGGTTATACACGTTTTTAACATACTAGTTATCTTTCTAACATGCTAATAGGTGCTTCATGTGCAATAGTTGTTATACAGGGATATTTTCTTCCATACTTGTTTATTATATTTTCTGCTATTGTTTTTTCTTGTATGCGGGCCTTGCCATATGTTTGGTGTACACACTTATTTGTTGTATGCATCCATGATGGCCTTGTATCTCTTGTGACATCGTGAGTGATGTACCATGTTTACAACCCACTTTGTGTGGCTTACTTTGTCTTCTTGTATGTTTAAATTAATGCTTTGATTGGTAACTTTTATAATGTTTGCATAGATTACACATTGCTTTATACATGTATTATTGTACTAACACTTGTCTTTGGCTAGCCTTATTGTTTTTTCATTCCTTGGATTCTACCAAGTGCATTCCTTTCCCTTTATAGGGCAGAGTTATAGGGTTCATGTGGTTGGTCCTCTTTTGGGGCCACATTCTCCTATCAGTGACATCGCATGCACCCCCAAAGAGGGGGCATCATTTAGGGTTTTACATACTACACATCACTTCTACATCGGTTCAATTCAGTGCACTTTCCGCCCTTAGAATTGTGGGTTACATACAATGAGTGGGTTCAAACCAATCTACAAACCCCATACACAACATATTTTATAGGACATGGTTGTCCTTAGCATTCTGGGAGAAGTTATAGGTTAGAGGATACAACGGATTTCCTCTCTACACTTCTTTGGCGGTGGCATCAAATCATCCAAAAACTAGTATGTACAAAGATCTCTTCACACACATTTAGGGAAGCAATTATAGGTTAGAGGATACATCAGAATTCCTCCTTACACTTCTTTAGCCTATGGTGTCGGATCACCCAAAATCCCCCAGTACAAGATATCCTTCTACACTCTCTTTCTTGACATGGATCAGGTGCACATGTTCCATTTACACTTTTTCATTTGTGTATTTTACATTCACATGCTTTTTACACTTATATACATGTGTCTTTTACATTGTGTTTTTACACATACATACATATATATTTGACTACTTGATCATTTTATCCTTGTAGGTCCGGCCGTATGAGAAATAGGAAGTCAAATTAGGGAAATAACAACAACAACAACATAACCAATCAAGCAATAACATTTTGTGGTAACACACACCATACTAACCATGCAAGTACATTACACACATTGGAAATTACACATGCGTTTCCACCCTAGGTTCACTCTCATCACTTTTTTTACCCATTTTAATCTTTAATTTCCATGCTCCATCATCTTTTTGTCATTTCATGCTTCATTTATTCCTTCAACATGTTTCTACATCACTCTACATGGATTATCATGTACGCATCTCTATCTACTTTATGTTACCGAGCTTTCCACTCACCAACATAAAGTGGGGAAAATGTAGACACAAAATCATGCACTTTAGACATTATTTAGTCCCAGTTTCATACTACTATTTAGAAGGTTTTTGAGTGAAGAAAGTACTAATTAACCACCATCTTTTGTCCATCTTACTTATTTTATTTCATTCATTCTCGACCTCGCACCCACATGCCCAGTCAAATTTTGTCATTTTGCATTATTTTAGCTTTAATTGGGGCCCATGGGCACCCTGGTCCCACCAGGGTGCCCGATCCTTTTGAACTTTCTGCCAATTTTTGGGTACTTTACTAGTTTCAAATTTGACTTCTTATTTTTGGTGGTCATCATTTTGGGGTTAATTACGAAATTAGATCAAGATAACCCTATAAATATAAAGTTATGAGACCATAATGAGGGACCAAGCACTATTCACTACTATCATCCACCTAGGGTTGCATTCATCTAAGTAATTTGGAGATAATTTGCATACATTTAGCTCATCATAAAGGACAAGGCAAGTTTGGTTCATCTGCATCACACAAGCATAAGAGGGGATTCTATTCTATTCCAACCACCATTCTACTACATTTTTACATCTAGTTGTTGCTTTATCTACTTAAAAATCACGCTCAAACAAAATCACCTAAGGCACATGATTCACACACACACACAAAACTACATTTGGAGTGAAATGTAGTGCAATGTTCAATTAGTAAGCCTTTGTTGTGGCAAGGTGAGGTTAGTTTGAACCTATTCATTTAAATTCTTCTTTTTTAGGGTTTTGATACTTCTTATGGCCTTTTGTAGGTCTTTTACTCATCTTGGATTATCAGCAACATCTAGCGCATTGTAGTGAATCTAATGCAACACACATCGAGGGTTTTGGAATACCTATCGGACCTACGAAACTCACTTTTGGATCTCATGCACGGAACATAGTACTCATATTGGAGACCATGTCACCCACAGGCACCCCAGTCCCTCTCCAGAACCCTTGTCTAGAGAATCATTCCATATCTATCCTTTTTAGGACCTCTACACCTGTTATTCCCACTTTCAAATTATTTTGTTTATTCTGCAACATAGTCCAAAGTGGGAACCTCTAATCAATTTGAGTCACTTCCTCACTCTTCTTTCATACTAGGGTTTCTATTTACGTTAGTTTAGTTTCTTAGGTCATTTTTCGTAGTCATTTGCTACATTTATTTACTGTATTTACATGTTTTTATAGATTAGATTAACTATCATATACTTCCCATTTTTAGTTAATCACCAGAGAGGTGATGAGTGGACATAGGGAGGGAAATTAGGAGGTGTATCGGGTATTGAAGAAGAGGCCATAATGGTAGGCTAGAGGTAAGAGGAGGGGGAATGTGTGAATGAAGGGGAGGGGAGACATAATGGAAATGGATGTTAGACCTATGGGATATGTGATGGTGCATGGAATAAAGAGATTCTAGTAGAGGGTAAGAAAGGTGGTGATGAGATAGGTCCCTCGGGGCCACCACAATATGATAGATACTTGATGGAGGTTTTGGAAAAATAGATTAGGGAAAGGGATGAAGATATTGCCAATATTAGGATATCAAAAGATAGGATGGAGGCTAAAGTAAATGAGAATAACATTTCTCCTTATTTTGTCTCATGTGAACTAATGATTGTTGGAACTTATAGAATTTGATCCTAAATACATTAATTTGAGTGATTTAAATATGATCCAATGTAAAAGTGATGCATTGATTTTGTAAGGTGAACTAATTTTCTTCCACTAATTTTGATGAGTGATTTGATGACATGACATGTAGAGTTGATAAGGTGTATTTTCTACCACTTTTGACCAATTGTAGCCAAGGAGATTGAGTCCTTTGCCACTACAAAATTTTGGAGGATTTACTCATAACAATCTACAAACGAGGACCCTTGTTTTTAACATAATTATAGGGTGTCATGGAATATTTATGAGGTTGTTATTAATTATTTTTTCCTACATTCATGACACATGTTGTGATCAGTTGTGTCTATAAAACACCTCCTTGAACTGTTACTTTAATAGTATATATTTTTGATAAAGTATTATATCGGTTGATAGTTATTTTCAATTTCTAAAGTATGTGATGAAGTTATTTGGATCAATATAATCTATGCTATTTTGAGTATATATTCATGTTAAAACCTCAATCCTAAAGGAGAAAGGGCCCACTCAAATGAGGAGATTGGAGGATTGGTATTTCATGCATGATATTTATATTTCTAAGTTTCAGTTTCAGTATCTTGGTTTGAATGATTATTTGAATGCAATCTTGTATTTCCTTGTTTTAGCATATTTCCTTATTGTTATTTCCTTTGAGAAAGTATTTCAATTGATCAAGCATTTCCTTTTGAAATCATTTCATTCTAGCAATTTGTTGTTTCGTAGATTAGACACACTTTCTATATTCTATTTTCCATTTCAGTAGCTTAGAACTATATTTTCTTTCCATAGTTGAGTAGTGTAGAACAAGAAAATGATACTAAAAAAAACCCCCCAAAAAAAAAAGAGAACCACCATAGTATTGAGTTGCATATCACTTCTCTACATACAACCTTGAACACATCCCTAGTTTATAATGACATCAACATTTGAACAAGTTGATTAAATGATTGGAAGTTACAATGACCCATCATTTTTGGCACCATTTTGGGGACACCATAAGAAAAACATGCCATTCTATTCATATTCTATGTTATGGGTGTTAGTGAAGTTGAGTTATGCAACTAGTAGAGATCCTAAGCCTTTCCTACATAATAAATATTGATGCACAGGCCATGGGACACTCAAGGGATATTTATACCTCACAACATTCAAAGAATATCTCCAACTATAACATGTGTAGTAAACACGATAAAACTTACTCCTGAGAGTGACATTGCATCTAATACCATGCCTACGAGTTTCTGATGAACAATATACATCATCTTATTTAGAACCTAAGAAATTTTAGAAATGGGAGACAATGGAAATGATGATGATGAGACCCTTGGGTAGAACCTTTACTTACCCCATTGTCTTAAACAAGGATGAGGAAGCACCTATGAAAAAATTTCCCCATCCATTTTCCTATCTTTCGAGGAATGTCCAAAATATCTAGACCAATTCTTGTTTGAATTCAAATTCCTCTACCAAACATATGACTACAAAATAGATAACCAGAAACTCAAGATTTTTCCTTCCACCCTCAAAAATACTATGCCATGAGGTGGTTTATGGGATTTCCTATAACTCCATTCATTCATGGGAACAAATGGAGACTTCTTTTTGGAAAAATACTAAGACTACTATAGGGGAAGAGATAGGAGGGAAGATTTATTTTAGATGAAAGTAAAAAGAAGATGAAAATATGGAAGATTATTTGACATATTTCTTTTTTTCCATAGGAGAAGTGGTTATGAGTTGAACGAAAAAATAACCAAGATAATTTTCTTAAAGGAATTGATGATGAAACTAAATAATCTCTCCATCTCATGGGAGGAGGTGATGTACACAAACTCTCCATGGCACAAATTACTGAGTTATGTAGGAGCTACTCTAGAACAAGGGGAAGCCTTAGAAGAAGGAAAACATCAAAACATGCCTTTGGTACCTTAGAACTTCTAGAAGAAATGGCCAATATGAAAACAAACATCTTGACACAGTTAACTTCAACCATGGATGGGCTTGAAAGCTAAGAACAATGTTACAAAAGAACCTTTAGACATATATTGTCCCAGATGTAGAAAAGACATCCTTTGAAAGAATGCCCTTTAGATATCACATAAAATGTGTTTGATCTATGATGTCCCTTGACATGATGACACCAACCATTGTACTCTCCTACCTTAGTTGAAAGAAAGATTAAATGTCATGACTCAAGAAAATGCAGAGGTAAAATTTATTCAAAGATCAAATAATCAGTCTGCTTATGCCCCTAGACCTACTTAGAACCCTTGGATGATGCCATGGCCCAATCAGAATCCTCCACCAACTTGGGGACAACTTGATTGGACACCACCAAACTGGATGGTTTACCCACATCCACCACCATGGATGCCTCCATACAATCAACAAGGTTGGACACCACCAACCAATGCACATCCATGGCCAAACCAACAATGGGCACCCCAACAAAACTCTAATAAGCCAAGGAGGTTTACACAACAACAACAAGCTTTAATGCCTCCACCAAAACAAAATTACAACTGCAAGGAAAATAAAAAAACTCAAATTTCAGCCCAGCCTGTCTAAAACCCCAAAAATCAACAAACAACTTCAATTAATGAAGCAGGAAAAGGTGAGCTAATGTAGGTTAATGCCATTAATAACTTATAGCTGAGATCTGGAAAAATAGTATGAACAATCCTCCAATAGTTATCACTGAAATACTTGAGGAAAGTGAGAGGGTACCTGAGGAAAGTGAGAGAACTAGACATGTTCCATAAACACGAGACACTAGGAATAACTAGGAGAAAGATAAGAATGTGCATGCAACTCCTTTCCTAGAAAGATTAAAAGAAATACAAAATGAGGAAGAAACAACACTAGTTTAGGAGTTGAAAAAGATGAATATTGAGGTCCCACTTTTGAGAGAAATAAGGGACATTCCCAAATTAAACCAGACCATTAGAAATCATTACATAAAGACACCAAGAAGGAAGAAGAAATACCCAAAAACAATCAAAGTAGAAGGAAATCTAGTTGACCTTGTAGCTGGAAAACTTCTTTCACCAAAATATGGGGACCCTGGGAGTCCAGTCATTACTATTTTTGTGAATGGTCAGTCAATATCTAACATTTTGGTGGATCTTGGTGTTGCCATCAATGTCATAACAATAGATACATTCAATTTGTTATCCTTGATAGGATTACAACCAACCAATATACTATCCTCCAGTTAGTAGATCAATCTATTGTTGTACCAGATGGAGTAATCGAGGATGTTATGGTTATGGTTGAATCTTGGGAGTATCCGGTAGATTTTATGGTCTTATAACCTAAAGCTTGAAAGTTGGGATACCCAATTATCTTAGGAAGACCTTGGTTAGCTACTATTGTTGCATACATTGATTGTAGGTCAAGGAAAATGACTATTTCAAATGGGCAAAAAGTAAATAATATTTCTCTTTATCCTCCTACCTAGCCATATGTGGATGTTTGTGAACGTGTGTGGGTAGATTTTTTAGATACTAATAACATGAGTTCTTCTTATTTGGCCACCATTGCAGTGAAAAATCATATGGAAGAAATTGTTGAGACATACCCAATGTTTGATGAAGATGATATTGTGGCTACAAAACTAGAACTGTGGCTATGGAAACCAAAATATGGCTATAAAAAATGACTATTTTGAACTCAAAAGAGAACATCACCTTGGTAAGTGACATTTCTATAGAAGATTGTGAAGAGACCTATGATTACCATGAAGGCCACACATCCACTGATTTTCATTGTTCTTTAGCAAAGATTATATCCCTTGAAAACATGACTATTTTTCACATGCTACAGACCTCATGCTTGTCCCTTGAACTCTTTGATTGCTAAGACATAAATTGCTATTTTGAAAGACACTAAACAAGTAATTGTTGAGGTAGGAAAATAATTGACCATTGGTAACAATTTAGGAGACAACCAAGAGACTAGGGTCATAGATATCTTGAGGAATCATTCGAAATCTTTTGCTTGGGACTATACTGACATGAAAGGGATTCATCCAAGAATCTGCACTCATCATATTTACACTAAGGATGTCAAACTAGTTAGACAACCATAATGAAGGATTAATCCAACACTTAGAGACATTGTCAAGAATGAAATAGAGAAACTGTTGAGGGTAGGATTCATCTATCCAATATCTGATAGTTAGTGGGTATCACCACTTGTTATAGTTCCCAAGAAAAATGGTAAGTGGAGAATCTATATAGATTATAGGGATCTTAATAAATCCACCAAGAAAGATTACTTTCCCCTTCCCTTTATCGATCAGTTTTGGATAATTTGGCAGGTAAGAAATACTTCTCCTTCTTGGATGGGTTTAGTGGATATAACCAAATTAGTATAGCACACTCTGATCAAGATAAAACCACCTTCACTTATCCTGGGGTACATTTGCATACAAAGTTCTACCATTTGGAATTTGTAATGCACCTACCACCTTTTAGAGAGTAGTTTTAGCTATTTTTTCATATCTCACCAATGATTGTGTTGAAGTTTATATGGATGATTTTACTATCCATGGGTCTAATTTTGAAGAATCTTTGAGTAATCTTGAAAAAGTGTTAACTAGATGTGAGAAACACCAAACTCTCCTTAAGTCATGAAAATATTTGATAATGGTTGATTAAGGAGTTTTCTTGGGTCATCATATTTCTGCTAAGGGTATCCAAGTTGATCCTAAAAAGATAGAATTCATTACTAAGTTTCCCACACCAATAAATCAGAAAAACATCAAAATTTTCCTTGGACATGCATGATATTATAGATGGTTCATAAAATATTTTAGTAAGATTTCTACACCAATGTTCTCTTTGCTAGCAAAAGACTGTGTTTTTGAATGGTCTCCTCAATGTTCAACAATATTTGGAAGTTATAAAGGAGAAATTAACAACTTCCCCGGTTTTGAGAGGACTCAATTGGGGTCAACCTTTTCATATTCACATTGATGCTTCTAACACAACAATGAGATATGTTCTTAGACAAAAGGATGAGGAAGACCAAATGTATGCCATCTATTTTATCAGCAAAAAACTTGACCCCACAGAGAGAAACTACACCACTACGGGAAAATTTTTTTCTAGTTGTTGTTTACTCTTTGAAAAAATTTAGACACTACATTATTGGATATAAAATATTTATGTATACAGACCATTCAGCCATAAGATATTTAATGAACAAACTAATAGTATAGGGCATAATTATTAGGTGGTTACTTATTTTGCAAAAATTTAATTTGACTATTATTGATAAGCTTGGAAAGGATAATGTTGTTGTTAACTTCCTTTCAAGATTGAATGTTTCAGGAGAAGAGGAGGTAGTTTAAGATCACTCCCTGGATGAGAACTTGTTTGCAATCTCAACGCACCCTCCATGGTTTGCTGATCTTGCCAATTATCTAACTATAGGGAAGTTTCTAACTTACTTTACTAGTAAAGAACACAAAAGATTAATAATAAACAATGCTACATACAAATGGTGAAATGAATTTTTTTCAAATGTTGTCCTAATATGATTCTTCACAGGTGTGTTCGAAGATGAAGTGTATGACATACTGAGAGCATGTCATGATGAACCAAGAAGAGGACACTACTCAAGTAAAGATGACAATTCAAAAGGCCCTTAGAGCTGGGTACTACTGGCCTTCTCTCCACAAAGTTGTCAAGAGATATTTATGGAAATGTGATGCATGTCAAAGAATGGGGAAGCCTACATTATCTTTTGAAATAACCCTCAATCCTCAACTAGTCTTAGGGCCATTTGAGAAATGGGGAATTGATTTCATTGGACCTTTAAACCCCTCATCCTATGGAAAAGAGTACATTTTAGTGTGCACCGACTATGTTACAAAATGGGCTGAGGTTCAATCACTAACATCTACTAATGAGGATGTTGTATTTGAATCTTCATACAACAGGATCACGCTAAGGTTTGGAGATCCTAGAGCCATTGTATCTGATCAAGGACCTTAATTCGTGTCAAACATGATTAAATCCTTCCTGGATATTTACCAAATAAATCATAGAAATCATAACCATACCACCCCCAATCCAATGGGCGGGTGAAAGTCACAAACAAAGAGTTGGAGAACATCTTGACTAAAGTTGTCAATGTAGACAAGAAGAATTGGGTGCCAAGACTACTGAAGGAATTTGGGCATACAACACAACCTGGAAAACCACCACTGGTTTCTCCCCATATGAACTAGTATATGGGAAGAAGCCATTACTCCCCAAGTAGAATTTGAATTACAAACCTAGAGGACAACATTGAAGATAGGAATTGAGCTGGATGAAGCTCAATGTGAAAGAGTGATGTAGTTGAATGAACTTGATGAAATGAAGATGAAGGCACAACAACAAACTAAAATCCTTAAACATCAAAGAAAGTCTGGACATGATGATCATATCAAATACTATAAAAGGTTCATCAAAGGATATTGGGTCTTACTATTTGAATCGAAATATCAACAATTCAAAGGGAAATTGAAAACAAGATGGTTAGGACCCTATAAAATTGAAAAGATTTATGATAATGGATCTATGAGACTGTTTCCAATTGATGGTGATAGAATAAATTTATTAGTGAATGGCCATAGAATGAGGATGTATCAAAATATACATAATAAGGAAACTTTCACTAAGGACATGTTACTGTGTGAAGAATTTGATTCAATGGAAGATTGCAACTCTTCTTGCCATGAGTAGGAAAATTCAAATAATGGAAGATCATAGTTTTGATCCTTTTCCCCTATATCTAAAAATGAAAAAATATGTTTTCTTTTTACATGCAAATAAAGGTGGGAAATGTCAATTATCGAAATGTGTATTGATCACGGTTACTTTTAAAATGCAGGAGGTGGAGTAAAAATGGTCAAAAGAATGCTAAGCTAGTAAGGTGACATGTACTCACTTTTTGCTATGGATATTAACTATTTTTTAGAACTTCCCAATACAATTATTAAAATGTAAAATCAAATCTCATGGAGTAAAGTGGATGGATAAGGAGTAATAATGGATGAGTAAAGGCATGCATCAAATTTTTTGAGGAATGATAAATGACATGAGTAGTCACAATGGCAAGTATGGGAAATTTGTGAAGAAATTAAAATCTTTCCACCTCAATTAGTACCATCAGTCTTTTCACCGCCATTTTGTGCCGACTTAATGCCATTATAAACTCAAAGTGTAGTTCAAAAATCTCTTGAAATTACATGCAAGTAATCTACTCTATCTCTCTCTCATACAACCAATGCCATCATTTTTTTTGCAACTCCACCCAAACCGTAGTCTATGCTATGGGGAAAACAAGAAATCAAAACTAGAATCTAAGGAGCTGCTGCTATGAATTTTCTCATCTCCCAAGTATTCCATGATGTAGGTTGGTTAGATTTTATTCAAAATTTGAGGGATTTGATGAAGATTTAATTGGGAATTTTGTTGAATTTTGAGGCAACTTGCTCTTGCATAGGAGGGAAAAGAATTAAAATAGACAACCACATTGTTTCCACAATCTCAAGTGTTCCATATTTTGGGCTTAAGGTTATAACTAGCTCCCCACTTAAAGATTTTATATCTCTGTTTCATAAGGAAGGGGAATCTCTTCCCGAGATAATCATTAATCCCCATGGAATTCAAAAGGGAATTAGGAGGGAGAGTTTTCAAGACATTGGAAGGAAATTACAAATTTGGTGAACATGTATTTTATTTGTGATGGACAACCATCAGTATTAGGGGGTGAAGCATTAAAGATTCTAATTCATTTGAAGAAGGTCTAGAAAAAACCTGAGCTTAAGGTGAATCTTCTTGAATTCCTTGTAAATGCTATCATCAAGGTAGGATAGAAATGCAAAAGTGGAGGTGGTAATGCTGCCATAAAGCACCCATAGATTATCCAACTAATTTGTGCACTTCAAGATTTTTGTAGACCCAAGAGAAAGGTAGAGAAGACAAATGCAAGGGAGATTTCTAAGAAAAAAAAAATCAAAAGGGTTCCTACACTAGTTTCTTCAAAAATGCCTCTCGGTTCTCAACTTGAGCTTCAACCTACTACTCCTCGACCTTCTAATGTGGTTATAGAAGAATCTATAGGTGAGGACAAGAAACCCTTTGTGCCTAGAGCTTCTAAAGAAAATATTACCCTGTCAGGCCTTACTACTAGTTCATTGAGACCAAGAAGGTATGACCCCTTAAGGAAAAATGAAGTTTCTCGGCCTACATTGTCTAATGAAGGTTCAACCCCAATTTTGGAAGAATTTTCCAAAGCTGGTACTTATTCTTCCCTTAGAGGGAAATTGAAAGATCATGAGTTCACATCAACCATTCCTAAAGAGAAAATCCATGCTACTAATGTTCTAGAGGTTCTTGTGGAAGTTTCGGAAAATATTCCCGTAACTTAGGAAATCTGGACTAACGTTATGAAACCACTACACGGGAGGTTGGATGCATGGAATCACAATGAGATGAGGTCCCGAGGCAATACCAAAATGAAATTGAAACTTTGTAGGAGAAAATAAAAGGTATGGAAGAAACCCATTTGTCCTTCAAAATGAATTTCTACAAAAGAATGTGGAGAAAGTTAAAGAAATAATTTTTTTAAAAGTAGAAGTTGATAGTTTAAAGAGGAAAAATAATATTGGTTTGCAAACATGGAATGATTTTCCTATCATTGTGCCCAATTGTATCTTAGAAATAAAGAGTTAGTCAAAGAAAATAGGAAACTTAAAGAAGAGGTTGAGTCAAGTTCTAATGCAAGAAGAAATTGGAAACAATTTTTGAATCTGTTTTTCCTTTGGCTTGCAAAATTTTAGCCTACAGAAAACCATCTTAGTCTATAGTTTGTTTCTTCAAGAACAATTTTATTCCTAGGAAGTTATAGAGAATGTGTTGTGGGGAACCTTATGAGGCTCCAGATGGGAAGTTATTTTTGGATATTTATCAAGGTTGTACTCTTGAAGTAAAAATTTATTATGTGAATTTTATCTCCACAATATGTTGGTTTCAAATGTTCCTGATTTCTTTATAAACTTGTCAATAGGAGAGTTTTAATTGAAATATTTTCAGTCATTAGTGAGGAATCAAATTGTGTGGGAACAAAAACATATATTTTTAATCAAGAGGCCAAAATTGTCAGTTTTTATATTAGACCTACCCACCATAATGATGTTTCCATGAAGAAAGATTTTATATCTTTATATTATCAAGCTGGGATTGGTAAAAATACTTCAAAAATATTGACATAATGTGTCTAGGAATTTGAAATTTACTACTATTAAAACTTTGGTAAGGCTATGAAAGCCTGTGATAAGAGGTGGGACACTTTGATTTTTCCATTAAAAATAAGAGAAGTGATTTCCCCACAGAATCTCAATTGGAGTATGCAAAGAGGGGATGCACTTGTAGAGATTATTCGGCAATTGAAGAGAAGGGAAATAATGAATATAACAAGGAATGGGTTGGTATGCAAGTTAGGCCTCCTTTGGTCTTGAGCCCCATGACCACTTGGAAGAATAGTGCTCCACAATCACATGACAATTTTAAGGCATGGGATGAGGTTATGTTGGAAACCCAAGGATGCAAGGGTACAAGAAAATAGTATGCAGATCAGTTTGAGGAATATGATATGACAACATGTATTGGTGGAGATCGGGTCAAGATAAGTTTATACGAGGACATGTAAAAGGTAAAGTGCAGGGGAGATGATGAGTACATGAATTGACTTATTATAACATCCATATAACTATATACATTTCTCCTAAATACATTAATTAATGTATGGGGATGTTCTAAATAGTTGTATCCAAAGTAAAATGATGCATTTCTCCTTATTTTATCTCATGTGAACTAATGATTGTTGGAAATTCCACTAACTACCTTGTTTAGTGATTTTATGACATGTGTAGGTTGATAAGGCGTGTTTTCTACCACTTTTTTCCAGTTGTAGCCAAGGAGACCGAGTCCTTTTCCACTACGACATTTTGGAGGATTTACTCATAACAATCTACAAATGAGGACCCCTATTTTTAGTAGAAATATAGGGTGTCATGGAGTCTTTATGAGGATATTATTAGCTAATTTTTTCCTACATTCATGGCAAGTGTTTTGTCATCGGTTGTGTCTATAAGACACCACCTTAAAATGTTACTTTGCTAGTAGAGATTTTTGATACAATATTATATCAGTTGATATTTATTTTCAGTTTCTAAAGTATGTGATGAACTTATTTGAATCAATATAATCTATGCTATTTTGAGTATCTATTCATGTTAAGAGCTTCAATCAGAAGGAGAGCAAGAGACCACTTCAACTGAGGAGATTGGAGGATTGGTATTTCATGCATGATCTTTATATTTGCTAAGTTTCAGTTTTAGTATCTTGATTTGAATGATTATTTGAATGCAATCTTGTATTTCCTTGTTTTAGCATTTTTCTTATTGTTATTTCCTTTGAGAAATTATTTCAATTAATCAAGCATTTCCTTTTGAAATTATTTCATTTTAGCAATGTTGTTTCCATATATTAGACACACTTTCTATATTATATTTTCCATTTAAGTAGCTTAGAACTATATTTAATTTCCATATCTGAGTAGTGTAGAATAAGAAACCGATACTAAACAAGACCCCCTATAAAGAGAACCATCATAAGTCTTGAGGTTGCATATCACTTCTCTGCATACAACCTTGAACACAACCCTGGTTTATAATGACATCAATGTTTGAACAAGTTGATTAAATGATTGGAAGTTAAAATGACCAATCATTGATGATGTGTGGATTTAGGAGATTAGGAGTGATATGAATGAAAGAACAAGTTGATCTAAGACTGAAAATGCTTTGTTACAAAAAGCTGGTATATGATAATGAACCTAGGAAAAACTATACAACTAGGTCAAGAGCATCCATATAGTCTTGAACCTTACGTAAAGTCTTGGAATTGTTTGTAATTTGGGTCTATAACTTGTTAAGTGATTTTATTTCCTAGAAATGAGTTTCACTATGTGTCAAGTATTCCTCACTCACCTTGAGAATGGATCTATAAACTCTTCTCAAACCCTATAACCCTTGTAGTGCAAGGAGTTCTTGCAAAACATAACTAGGTGGGTTGTGGGAACCCCTATACATTGATGAAATCTGCACTACTCCAAAGAGGGTACAAACGCATTTCATTTTTGTATCATGTTACATCTACCATAGTGCAATCAAAACTTGACAATCATGCTTTTGACAATACTTCAACTTGAGTTTCACAGTTGCTCAAATACTTGGGAAGGGTCACTTTGCTTGATTGTAGAGAGAATATGGAGACTCCTAGAACTATATGGAAACTTCAGTCTATATAGGGTACTTCCTAATGGATGTACATGTGTTATTTCCCATTTTAGGGAGATTGGATGGCATTTTGTGCTTGTTTTACATGAGTTCTTAAAGTGCCCGATTCCTAAATGAGGTATGATTTACTTACTTATATATGCTTCTAAAGGTTATTATTTCATGAAAGGATGACCAAGGGGATGTATTTTCTCATAAGAATGTGATAGAATCAAAAGAATTATCCCAAAGTATGTCATTCTAAAACTATATAGTAGGGTCAACATATAGAATTGTACAAACCGATAGAAAGCGGCGGTTTTTTGGGAGGAAAAATCATGTTTTGACTTTATGGGTTTGAGGATGGATGTTTCTAATTTTTTTATGTTGTTAACTTTTAGAAAATGATGACAAAGAGTTGTGGAAAGATAAGCAATTAATATAAGAGCTATCAGGGTGTGCTAAGAAAAAGTCAAGAGAGTACATTTGTACATGCAAGTGTGTAATGACAGGATCAATAGTGCTAAAGGATATGTTTCCAAATTTGAGTGTCTACAAGTACATGAATATTTATGAGTAGGCCACATGACTTTAGATAAGTGAGAAAGATCCTATAAAAAACAAAGTGAGGGGGTAATCAAGAGATTCATCTTCTAGGTCCTTAACATTAGAGAGGGGACATTTGATGAGGTATCCACCATCTAGGGTAAAACAATCATAGATATTTTGACATACTTATAGATGCAAATTTTATAGATGGAGTATGAATATGTATAGATGATTTTTATACTTGACATACACCTCCACACACACACACACACACACACACACACACACACACACGACTATTTTTTGTTGAGCTCTCTTTTGTATTTCATGTGCTAAATTTGATTACAATTTTTTTTTATTATTGGCAAATAGTTTTTGAAAGGGACTATACCCTTGAATACAAAAGAATGCTTGAGAGCCGGAAAAGAGTGAGAAACAGAGAGAATGGATCAAGATCCAAGTGTTACAACGAAGCTCCAGTAGCTGAAACAGCTACTCACGAGACACACACAAAAACACAAACCGACACAAACAACAAAAACAACAAAAATCAGCGAAGCTCCCAGCTACTTCAGCTTTACGATACTGATCTTGATTTTCACGGGCATGAAACATACCCAGCACACACACACATCGGTCTTATCAAGCTCCTCAATGGTTCTTTTACTTTCACGTTGCCCCACACACGTGGGACACGGCGAGGTTGGAAACACTTTTGGCATGGCTCGGATGAACTCCTCAATCGCCCTAAGTAAGTAAGTGATTTATGATGCTTTTTTGTTATGATTACGATTTTGGTTATGGATATGTAAGTGATTTATGATGCTTTTTTGTGATGATGTTGATATGTGGTTTAATTTTTTTATTCATGAATGGTTGCTTTATCATTCTTTATTTTGATGATGAACACTTAGATATGATGATATATAGATAGTATATGAATGAATAAATTATAAACAAATCTATTAATATATGTGTGTTTTGAAGATGTTTATTGATTTTATGTGGATATGAGGTGATTAGAAGTGGTTTACAAATGAATGAGTGTTGACATATGAAATATTATAGGAAAATGTGATGAATTATGTTGTGTATCTTGTATAGAAATCCATATATATGCTTGAAAAACCTAATATTTAATCTATTATATGAAAATATGCATCTTGATATGGATAACCATGATGAAATTGGTATAATATATAGTAGGTATATAATCAAAAATACAAATATGAAAAAAAAACAAATAAGATAAACTTAACACACACTCACACAAATATTAACATAATGTAATGGTTTGTCCTTATTAACACCAAAATTATTAATTATTATGATGATGAAAATGATTTTCCCTAAGCAACAATGTATGTAATAGGGATTAGATTAGGACCAATATATTCTAAAAATATAAGGATGATAGCCATAATTTTCCCTAAGTAATGATGTATCAAAGGGGTCATAGATTGGGAATGATATATCCAAAACATATTGATAATTATTTGTTGCACTTGTCAAGAATCGATTTGGGATATTCCTAAGGAAAAAATAGGAGATTTGTTTTTTTTAATATATTTTTCTATTTTTAAAGGGGTTTTCTAATTTATTTGGGTTTTGGGGTTTTTAACATGGATAACAACAAATGAAGACTGGTTCAAGGGTCACGAATGAATATGCCTTTGAAGGATTTCAACATGAGTTCTTAAGGATCAAGTTATATAAATTGATCAAAAGTTATACTATAATGCACTTTGAAGGAGCTTCACTATACTAAGATATCATCCAAAAATTATAAAACTACTAATACAAATTCTTATCAAGGTAAAAAGAGAGGAGAGTGGATGGGAAATGGACTGACATAGATGGTGGGATTCGAGTAGGATGGAGTAATTGATGCGGGAACATATCTCCTAGGGTTTCAAATTTGAGTATTACATGCAATTTTGGTTTGAGAGATGGTATTAGGAGTCTAGGAGTCCTTAGAGGGTCATTATAATTCATTTTAAGGTGATTAGTTAAGTTTAGATGTTTAAAAAGTTCAAATTTGATGTTTTCCCACCAAAAGTAATGTTTGAAATTTTGAGAACTTTTAGGCTTTGTTAGGCGTGTTAAAGTTGTTGTTAGGAGAAAATAAGTGGTAAGGAGCTTGAGTAAGGTCCTTCGGGGATTAAAAGAGTTGTGAAACATATCTATATTGTTAGGTTATGGAGCCTATTTTCATGTGAGAAAGTGTTGAAGCGTACACTAAGATACTGTACACTTTCCATAGTTGTCTCACCGGGGTTTGGGTTTGGATCCGGGTTGGGCCCCAAAGCGGCAGCCCTCGGTAGTAGGGGTTCGAGGCGCATCCCCAAATTTTTTGGGCCTTAAAACGTGCTTGATATATTGGGAAACATGATTTTCTCATGTGGGTGGGTTTTTTGACCCATAGGTTTATGGGATGGTTTTGGCCCATGGTTTTAATACCCACGGCTTTTTTAAAAGCTGCTTAAGCGATTCCCTACTTATATGGTTTTATGCATATGGTAGGTATAATGTAACATTGTAGATGTGTTTTGAATTCAGATGTGAATTCTATAGAGTTTTTGAGCTTAACTCCAAGCAGTGCAGGTATTTTATTGAGAGAGCGGTGGCTTGTAATAAAATCTGAGTAAGTGATTCTTGGTGGACGTAGCCCAAATTGGGTGAACCACATTAAATACTGTCTCTTTGTGTTGTGTTATTTTATTTTGTATTTTTTATTTGAGATCTGTAATATTTTTGCATATTAGTTTCTCTTGTTGTGATTATGTGAGGGATTATTCCACATATTTTATCCCTTATTTCCTAACATATACCTCATGTTTTATGAATCCTTTCTTAGAAGTGATAATTAGTGTCTAAACATGATTTGTAAATGCACTTAAGAAGTCTCAATTTAAGTTAGGGGATAAAAATGGATTTATATGCCATATTTGTAACTAGTCAAGACATATTTTTTGATTAAAGGAGGAGCTCAAGCTCCAACGAAAATCTTTGGTAGTCTTTTCTTGTAAAAACATAGTTTTGTTTTTTTAAGAGCATATGTGTGATTAAATAGGATCAAAGGGAATCTTGTGAATCCCATTAAAGGATGCTTATCATTTTTGGTAAGGGTGTTAATAACCTATTCTCTTTGATTCCCATGTGCATTCATTGGTTTTTTAATAAGTTTACTTTGGCACTCCTTTAGAATCTTGCGGCGAGGCCATTTGAAAATATAGTCCTCTCAGATTTCATACCTTTTAGTAAATAAAATTGATCCAAAAGTTGAGACCGAGAAGTGGGTAAGTTGCTTTATAGGTCATTACAAACCTCTGTAGGAAGATTGAGGATTTGAGAACGAGTTTTTGAAAGTTATAAGCATTTGAATCTTCTCGGGTGATCCTAGAACCCTAGTGAGGGTTTAATGGTAATTCCGTATTTGAAGGTTTAAAATACATTTTCAAAGACTAATATTGAGTACAAATTATCATAAGATCATGAAGATACATAATGTGAAGTTTTTTGGTGAAATTTTCTTCAAAAACGTTATTATTCTTGACAGTTTAGGAAACACTTGTAGGTGTTGAAGGTGGATTTGAAGGAAAAAGAATTGAACCATTTAAAGGGGCGAATCAATCAATTATAGCCTAATATTTTACATGAAGCATGATTGTGGAAAATGGTATTTGGAACCAACCTTAGAATTCCTTAACTCTTTATAGTTTTTTCCGAACAATAACCTTGGATCATTAAGAATCCTAATTAGGCCTAATGAAAGAGTAAACATATTGGAAAAGGACACTTAGGAGTAAAGTTGTGGATCAAAAATTGTCTCAAAAATACCCTCATTCCATTTTAGAACTCACTATCATAAAATATAAGTCACGAAAACCCTTAAGGGCTAAAAGGAGAGAGATTGAGAGAGGAAAAGTGGGTGGTAGAAAGAAGGCTTAAAATTGGAATTAGGACACCAAACTTTGTTGACACCATAAGAAGATAAATGGGTGCCCAAAAGTAGTCTTTTCTTGTCAAAGATTCTTGTAGATCATTCCAAACAGGAACCCCAACAATGCTATGTTCTCAAGAAGCTAATCAAGACATTTTTAAGGAAGTGAAGTGATTCAAGATATTTTCATTCATTTTGGTGGTTATTATTGCTTGGAATAAGACATATGAACATGGTTCTATCCTAGAAAAAGGTCGATAAGTTAAATATACCAAATTTTTCTTATTTTAGGATAATTCAGGATAAAAAAGTGTATCATTCTCAACGCTTAAGGGTATTTTTGTGATATTTGAACTAAACTAACCTTCTTGAAAGTTGAGTTGTGTTTTACTCTGCATCATTAATAATACCCTTAAGTGTAGGGTACTTCTAGAGAATGGATTTACACATGACACCATAAATTGGTTTTCATCATGGTATATATCAAAGGCACCATAATCATGGTTTTCAATGTTGGACGATTTTTTTCTCTCTTTTTCTTTTGTTAATTTTTTTGCATTTTTAAAATTTGTTTTTCAAAATTTTCCCACGATAGTGCCTCATAGATGTTTTTAGTATCGGATGTTGATTTAAGTGTATGAATTTGGTGAGCTTTTGTCAACATTTTGTAGTCATATTTTGATCCTTTTTATTAGTAATATTAGTAACATAATATACCCTACAATAGAGGGTGTCAACAAGTTGGTTATATTGAGAGGTGTGTTGGATCAAGGATGTGTGTTCCTTATGTGAAATGTTCAAAGGGATATTATGGTGATGGAGGTTTGAAGGGATTGGATGTTGATGGAAGTTTGGAGAAGTTAGATGGTGGTGAAGGTTTTGAGGGATGTGATGGTGGTAGAGGTAAGTGTTGGGTAGAAAATAACCAATAATCAAACCTATAATGTTAAATTTAGTGCATCATGTGTGAGGATTCGTTTTCATTCCTTTTTGAAAAGAAAGGCCACCTTAAGATGCATTTTTAATTAATTTTGTAGGACTAAGAATGAATCCAAGTAATTTTTATTTATATTCGAGTTTTATGGGCATAGGGAAGATTGAGCTTCTTATCTACTAGTTCCTCAAAAACTATTTTTCCAAAAAAATCTTGTATTTGATTTTAATTTGGGCTATCTAGTAGTGTTTCACTAGGGAAACTGATTTTTACTTTGTTATTTTTCTTTTTGGATTTATGGCGACTAGGAAGCTCATATTCCTCCCCAAAATAATCTATTGCATCCAAGTTGATCTCAAAGCCATTTTTTGTGATCCCATGGTAGGATATTGTATGCCTAAAAATCAACACGTGATTGTAAACACACACAAACTCATGAGGTTGTGCTAGGACAACGAGAATGTGTTGGATGAGATGGTAATATGATGGATAAGTAGAGTGTAAGTGGGATAGGTGAGAATGGTGACAAAAGATCAAGGTAATCAAATGTTCTAAACTAGAAAAATGGGTATTTTCTCATTAAAAGCAATGAATGCTTTCCAAACCTATGCGGGGTGATACTACAATCAAGGATGTTCGTGGTACATAGATTAGTGTTGATGTTAGTAGAACCAAATAAAACCCTGAATCAGTTGAGGAATGGGAGGGAATTGTCCTTCATCCTCTGTGTATTCTTCTCGAAGAGGGTCATGAAGGTATGAGAGAAGACGTGTGGAAAGGAAAAATCAAGGGTTAAAGGGTCTAATCTGTTTTACTTGGTTAGCCTAATACTCTTCAGAAATGTCGACTCTTTGTAAAAGGAGAAATGAATTGTTTGATAATTTCAGGAGGCATAGGTGTGGCTCGGAAGATTAACTGGCATAAGCCTTGATCAATATCAATTTAGTTTCTTTCAATGTTTGGATATCTTATAAGTAGATTGAATATTTTGATACGTTGTTGTGGTGGACCTAGAATGGTCATGTGGGCACCAAGTCAAGAGAAATGGAAACAAACAAGAAAGCTAGAATCCAAAGGATTGAGAGCTAAGTTTAGGTAGCCTAGGCCACTAGGGAAGTAGAAGTTGTGTTCTTTCCAATCTAAATTACCTTTAGTTCCTACACCAGTAAATAAAAACAAATAAACTTGAATTAAATAAAAGATGATTAATTTCTCCTTTTAATTAACTAAGTTTGATTTGCAAATATTTAATCAAAGAAAAGTAAAGCAAACTATCTAATTATTTTTGTATTTTCAATGAGGATTTTAAAAGAAATAAATAAATGAATCTACTTTAACTTCTAATCTATCTTTTTTGCTTTTCTAGTTATTAGAAATTAAATTAAATAAATCTACAAAAAAAAGATGAAGAAACTAATTAAAATAAAGCAATCTACTTCTACACTAAAATGAAACAAATAGGGAATAACCAGTGTAGCTAATCCTTTGTTGTAGGATATGAGATTAAATCTAATTCATATAGGGATGTAATCTAACTTATAATTTTGGAAATCTAACTTCCTCTAATTGATTCACCTCAGAATCATGGGAAAAAATAAATCTTCTCAGAAGTAATTTCCTCTTTCCCTGAGACTTCCCTAGTAAAAAAAAGTTGTACTGAGATAAATTAATATTGAAGAAATAAAATGAAAAGCATAGGAAAATAAGCTTCCTCAAGCTTCTTTCCCTTACAAATCCATAGGGATAAGCAAGGAAAGTGATATCAACGAAAGTTTTCTCATACGCATACAAATCTAGGAATGAAGAAATTGAAATATACAAATGTTCTAAAATAAATAAATGAAGAAATTCATGCACAAAACCTTCCTCCAAATTCTTTCCCATGTAGATCCATAGGGATAAGCTAGGAAGAAGATATCAATGGAAGATTCGTACTAATAATGAGAAAACTATAAATTCTACCTCTTAAAAACAAGTGTATTACTTCTTTTAGTTTTAATGACAATATTCTAAAATGAAAGCTTTGAAGAAATTGTAAATACACCCCCAACTTGGTTACTATAGAATTGTGATAGCTTCCCAAATATGGTGATGATTATTTTTTCTCCTCAAATTCCTTTCCAGAAATGAGAGTCCAAGTGATCCAGGGAACAATTTTGGCTGGTTGTAGAAGAAATCAAGAAGATGCTAGAGTAGACTGGTTGTAGGTAAACTGATCACAAATGTAAGTAGGAAGAAACAAAGAAATGTATTGTGTTGTCTATGTAATTCTTAACAGGATTTTGGTAGAATAACAATGCAATTCAAATAAAAAATCTCCAACCCATCATACGGGTAAAATATTGGATTTTATAGAAAAATAAAAGAGAAAAATTCTAACATAGATGGAAATCAAGAAGTGCCAAATCATCTAAGAAAGGGTGAGTTGAACATCTAATAATAGTAAACTAATAAGAGGATTCCAATACATATCAAACAAGCTAGAAATTAGGTGAAATGGTCAAGAAACGAGGGAGAAAAATACTCACAAACTTGAGACACATGTTTAGAACATGGAGTCTGGATTCTCGGTTTAATGCGCAAGAAATTTTTGGTCTACATAGACTGACATTTACGTAACTTCCATGGTGGTTGTGTAACTATAAGTCTAGGTAGACCAAGCGGTCATTGCATGTAATGATCGTGTGAGTTTCATGACTTAAGTCGAAATGAAGTAGAAAAGGGATGAAAAGAAAAATTGAAGGCAAAGAAATTTGAAAGCCTTAAAATAAAAGATAAACAAGTCAAATAAACATGCTAACGGTAAGGGGAAGGGATCTTAATCTCATCATTATTCTAAAAAATAAATAGTTCATCATTAGAGACTTTTCTTATCTTTGCAAATGTAACACCTATGTAATTTTGGGTGCGTACATATTGCCCCCTCGAAGAATTATTTTAGCCATGAATGAGTGTAAAACATGAATTGAGTATGACACTCCTAAATGGGAGAGTTAGAAATTATACCTTAATTGCCAATGTGTTAAAACCACGCCAATCCAACCTTCCCACCACCTACAAAAGAGAAACGAGAATCAAGTGTAGATATAAAACATGATTAGAAAAATACTTTGAAATAAAATGACAAGATTACTTACCATATTTGTGAGGGTGAGAAATATACCTACTCAACGAGCCGAACTGCATACACTCACTTAAAGTGATATTAGAAAACCAAATTTGTGCTATATATATCATGTTTTACTATTTTTAGAAATCATTTTCATACAAACTCCTAGCTAATTTTGGAGCTATGGACCTCTTATGAAACTTTTGCACGAGAATACAACCAAATCAAAGAGCACTCAGTGACAATGGCGGTGGATGAGGGTCACGAATAGGTAAGTTATATGAATTCATTTATTTCGCCCTAAAATGTAGCAATTACTTGGAACTAGCCATAGGAGAGGTGGTTTTTAATGATTTTGTAGTCAAAATAACCATGGGGGGCACATTTTAGGTTTTGTCATTTTTTGAGTTATTTTGGTCAATTTTTGTATTTTTTTAACTTTTTGCATTTTAGGCGCTTAACCAGTTTTACGAACACAATCACGGGAGAGTTACACAACCATTTCTCTGTGAAAAGTGGAGGTTGTGTCTATGGTGGTTGTGCATACATCATGGTAGTTATGTAACCAAAATTCTATAAAAGTGGATGTTGTGCAACTGACACCCTGTTTAGAGTGGCGGTTATGGAAACGTCATGGTTTTTTACGTTTAAAAAGCCAAGAATGAATTTTTTCTTGTTTTTACTTGCATTTTTTTTTTTGTGAGATTGTTATGTGCTTATAAGGTTCTAACTTTATCTTATTCTCATTTTTTATGGATGTAGGGGAGATACATTAGATGGGGTAGGGAGCGAGAGCAAGAGTGGTTTACTTAGATCCTACAATTATTGACTCAACCAGAGAGAGGGGTTATTAGAGAGAGCCGATATATTGAGGATTACAGATATAACCTATTACCCCCTTGAGTCACCTTATTTGTGACTTATTCATTTATTGGGATGTAGAACGAAATATTTTTGAGTTACTTGAAGTTATATGTGAGTGGAATTTCACCTTAGAGGATGTTTATTGGATCCTCGAGTTCTTGTCACTTTGGTAAGAAGATGATGCTAAAGAAAGAAGTTCAAAAATTGAGTCTCGCAGATGGTCATTTTACCTTGGAGATGCACATGCACTAGATACGGGTGCAAATAAGGGGTCATACTTGTTTGAAGAGACAGTAGTTGTATCCCTACTCTACACAAGGCTATCATTGGTATACTTGCCTCACGTTTGATTGGGGACAAAGGTGGGGAAAATTCTTATTTTGTTGGGCTCCGATAATTGAGAGCATTAAGTAGTATGAAAAAGTGTATGCATGGGGATTTGACATCCTTGGAACCACCTATCATGATATTTATTGAGTTATTAGATGCGGTGTTGGATATCTCGGCCATCCTACATTAGTCATGTCATTAGTGTACAGGTGTATGATCCCCTACCGGAGGAGTTTGGATATCAGATCCCATGGATATATATGTAGTAAGGTGGGTAGATATGGATCCCCTTAGGGGCCCATCACAATTAGTTTCTACTATAACCATGAAAAACATGATTGCACAACTATATAAGGATTTGGCTAGTAGATGGGGTGAGGAGGGAATCACTTTGACCACATGCTACACTATGGTTTAGTTAGTTGATTGGAGTAGTAGGGTGGATACTCATGTAGTTGTTTGGGTACCCCAATAGTTTGGGTTACCTTATATATATGCTCTTCCAGCAATGGCCACAATTTATACGGGGATTTGAGAGGTTAGAGATACCCGAAGGGAAGAATTTAGAGGAAACCTATTGGCACATAATGGGCTTTAATAGATCTAGTTACTAGTAATCTGAGTTAGACAAGGTAGGTGTTACAGATTGGTGTAGGCCCAACACATGGTGAGGAGGAAGAGGAGTAGAGATGAGATAGAATCGAGGCTTGGGAAGGATTTTGACCCCGAGTGGTAGGGCATGAGAGAGGCCTTAGAAGTGGCTAGAGCTGAAGTGAAGGTAGAGGATGAGTCGGTGTACCACTGAAAAGATGGAGAAGACATCCTTACATCTGCATGGTATAAAGGAGGAGGAGAGAGATGTGGAGGAGGAGGTAGTACCAGCTCGACAATAGTACTAGTTGTTGATTGTATTTGGATGCCTTGAGATCCAAGTGAGTATATACACACTTCTCTTTCCTTTGCCTCCTAGATTAGATGTTAGTATAATTTATTCTTTTTTTTTTATATTATCCTTTCTAACTCGCCATTTATTTTTTTTCTCTTTGTAGCCACAACTGATGGATGACAAGATCTTATTTGGTACAGACTCTTAGATATGTTCATAATTCCATCTGGGAAGACTCGAGAGTAGATACTTACAGACCTTGGATATCTACACCAACATTGCATGTTGAGGTGGAGATGAATCAATTGAGAATTGACATTATTGTATATGAGGACTTAGAGAGACAATGATGATGCTCACATAACATAGATACTACTATTGGACCCTCGCATGGACACTCTCACAAAAACTCTCACCAATTGACCTAAGGATGGCTCTCATTCTACACTAAGGTAATATCATGGCAGGAGTCGCAACAAGAGCCCTCACCCTACCCATTCACGGGGTCAGGAGGGATGGATAGAATTAAGTCCTTTATCGCTTCGAGACATTTTTGTATTTATATATTGATTTTTTTAATATTTTGAGCTCATAATGAGAGTTTTGACCAGACTTTTCCTATGATGTGATGGAATTTTATACGATACATTTTGATAGACACATATAAATTGACATCTTTTTAGTTTGGCATTCTTTCTTAAGAGTTGATTTCATTATGGATTATCTCATTTTGTATTCTTAAATGATTTAGAATTTTTGATGCTTTTGTGTTTTTAAATGCATGTTATGGATAATGATAACGATACAATGTTGTGAAAATGTATAAATTGGAAAAGCTATAGAAATGAGGCTAGAACACTAAAGAAACCTCAAAGCTTTACTAACTCAACTATGAACTAGCAAGATAAGAGAAACAAGAGCTAATCCTATGCATGCATTATAAATTTGACAAAACATCAAACTAACATGTATATACTACTCTCTACTCTTTGAATGCTATAAAACATGAACCTATGAAGATCCTAACAATCAAATTTGATTGTTTGATGCTCAAGGGTTGAGAGTGAAGGCTCACCATTAATGGCTACAAGACCATATGGTTCCCCTCATTTACTCAAGCTTGAGTTGGAATATGCAATGGAAGATAATAGCTCAATAACAATGGAAGAATACTCAATATCCTAGAAAAATACTATAATTATACTAAAGAAGGAGAAGTGTTCTTGGAAAAAGTGAGGGGGTAGAGGTCTATTTATAGTTTTCTGATTTCAAGAAAGGGATGGTTTGGATGCATGTGGGACAAAAAGGCCCAAAAGGTGAAATCCAAATGAAATGGACTTTGGAAAGTGAAATGCACTTTTAGAAAGGTAAGTGCCTTTTAGAAAGTGAAAGGGGATTAATTAACCCTAAGTGGCTTAATTAATAGGGATAGGCTTGTGGAATCCGTTTAGAGGGGTATTAGTGTGATTTAGGGGATTAGAGAGAGTTAGGCAGGTTATTTAACTAGCATAGTGTAGTTAATTAACGAGGATTAGAATAGTTAGTGCAAGTTTAGTAATAAAGTTGCTTTGATCAAACTATAGGTGTCTACATTTTCCCCTCTTTGGGGTGGCATAAGCTACGCCACTTCAAAGAAAGTAGACAAGCATAAACAAATACAATTTTGTGAAGGATTGGACTAAAAATTAGTAGAGTGCGGGATGCATATGTGAACATGTATAAATTATAAAAGCTATAGAAATGAGGTTAGAACACTAAATAAACCTCAAAGCTTTACCAACTCAACTATGAACCATCAAGATAAGAGATAAACAAGAGCTACTCCTATGCATGCATTATAACTTTGACAAAACATCAAACTAACATGTATATACTACTCTCTACTCTTTGAATGCTATAAAACATGAACCTATGAAGATCCTAGCAATCAAATTTGATTGTTTGATGCTCAAGGGTTTGAGAGTGAAGGCTCACCATTAATGGCTATAAGACCATATGGTTCCCCTCATTTACTCAAGCTTGAGTTGGAATATGCAATGGAAGATAATAGCTCAATAACAATGGAAGAATACTCAATATCCTAGAAAAATACTATAATTATACTAAAGAAGGAGAAGTGTTCTTGGAAAAAGTGAGAGGGGGTAGAGGTCTATTTATAGTTTTCTAATTTCAAGAAAGGGATGTTTTGGATGCATGTGGGACAAAAAGGCCCAAAAGGTGAAATCCAAATGAAATGGACTTTGGAAAGTGAAATGCACTTTTAGAAAGGTAAGTGCCTTTTAGAAAGTGAAAGGGGATTAATTAACCCTAAGTGGCTTAATTAATAGGGATATGCTTGTGGAAGCCGTTTAGAGGGGTATTAGTGTGATTTAGGGGATTAGAGAGAGTTAGGTGGGTTATTTAACTAGCATAGTGTAGTTAATTAATAGGGATTAGAATAGTTAGTGTAAGTTTAGTAATAAAGTTTCTTTGATCAAACTATAGGTGTCTATAAATGTGATAAAAAAATGATATGCATATGATTATGAGTATGGTAACAAATTGTAATTTGGACACTTTGTTTTTCAAGTAAATTTTAGCATTTCTGTTTCATTGGAAAAATGTGTTGAATATGATATGATGATAAGATAACCTCACTTCATTCTTAACTCCACAGTAGTACATTATGAGTGCTCACCATTAAGAGTCAATAAGAACATGAGATGTATGTTTTGAAGAATGTGAATGAGAATGACCAAGAGATAAGAACTTTGACAAGGATTTATTGAGAAACCTATAACCCAACCCAAACCAAGATTAACTTAACCAATTTGAAATGAATTTTTCTTGTAATTTTTGACTAGAATTAGATCCATAGATGGCCTATTGATTGATAAGATCTAGTTTTAAAGAATAGTTCTCTCCTAACATATACATCTAAGTCATTTTCTTGGGAATTTTTAGAAGCAATTTTATTTCCTTGTTTATTTGCAACTTCTGATTTATTAATGCAACCCATACGTCTTTCCCCATACTACTAGTAAGAGGCATGAGCTCATCACCGAGGACAAGAAATAAACGAGTAAGGGAACTTCCCTCCTTTCCCAACCTCATGCTACTAGTAAGAAGCATGTGCTCATCATCAAAGGTTGGTAGACCTATGAGAAGTGTAGTTATTTGTAATGAAAGAAATTTGTTTTTATTATTTATATTTATTTATTTATCCGAATTGGATTTGAGTTGTACTTTTTGTCCAAGAAACACTTTCCCCTCATCTCCACCCCACACAACTAGTAGGATGTAAGGGCTCAACATTGAAGATTGAGATAGGCAAACAAAAGTTCTAGGTGAAACATTTAAAGTGTTTGTTTCATAGAGTATTTTAGGGAAATATTTATCATCAATAATATTCTAGTGAAAACTATGGGTAAGAAGCACCCAACTAGAAGCAACCATGTAGAAGAATGCGTATATAAGTCGTTGTAAAGCAATGTCAAAATTTGTCTCTTAAATGAAAGTGATGATAAAGATTATATAGTTTGAATGTATGAGAAGAATGGTGAAATATGTATGATTAAGAGATTTTCCAATGTTAGAAAGTCAAATAATTACTTGAACAATAATTTTCCATTTTACAATTTAAACAACATGATAATGCAAGTAACAAGATGATGTGGATGCAAGAGAGGATAATGTGGAAATGTAAATGACTATATATAAAAGCACTTGAGGTGAAGTGAATTAATGGATTTACTAAATTATTGACCCTCGAGAGTACATGGATTCACTAAATATTCCATGACTTGGTAAGGTCCAAGCCATTTTGGCCTAAAGTTCCTACCTTTGCCAACCTTTTTGTCAATTCAGCTATCCGGTCTCAGACAAGGTCCCCTACCCATATTTCACACTCACAGACCTTATTGTTATACGACGATACATTCTCTCTACATAGAATTGATGATGTTGTTTGAATCTAAGCCACTTTTCATCAAGACTCTCTAATCTGCTAGTCATTTGTCTTGTGCAAACATATTTTTCAAGAATGATTTGTAAAGACACATGAAGACATGACAATTCTACCTCTAGCGGTAACACCACTTAAACACCGAAAAATAAAGAGAAAGGGGTTGCCCCTGTTGGAGTTTGAACAAAATTCATATAGGACCATAAGGATGGAAATAGCTTTAAGTTCCAATCTGCTCTATTCTCCTTAACTATTTTAAGAAGAATGGACTTTAGAGTCTTATTAGTAGCCTCATCCATTTCATTGGCTTAAGGGTAATACATAGAGGATGTGTGATGAGATATCTAAAATTAAGCACACAACTCACGTACCTCTTCATTTCAAAAAGTCATCCCATTATTTGAGATATTGAGCTTTGGGACACCATGCATACAGATAATCTAGTTTAGAATGAACTTAACAATGATCGATCTAGGTACTGTAGTTAGAGTCATGACCTCAACCCATTTAATAAAGTATTCTATGGCCGTGATTACGAAGTTATGGATATTTGACGATAAAGGAGAGAATTTCCCTATCAAATCTAAGACCCAAGTAGAGATGGGCCAAGGTGTGACTATCGGTTGCAAGGCCGAGATGGGATATTTATTGTGTGTGAAATTCCTTGAAACATTTTGCACTTCCTTATGTATTCCACAATGTCATGCTCTAGCGTGGGCCAAAAATAGCCCATTTGATGGATTTTTGAGTGGTCAACATTCCTCCAAAGTGAACACCATAGACTCCATTGTAGGATTTAAAGAGAATATTTTCCACTTCTTCATCAACACACCTTAGTAACATGCCATATAGAGCTCTACGATAAAGAACTTCTACTACAATTATATACTTAGAACTATGACACGTCACCATTTCCTTTATTGTGAATTATTTCCCACAAGACATGTCTAATCTATTATGTGATTTCTTATATCACGTATACCATGAGCATGAAGCAATGGTAGGTCTTACTTCTATATAGTAAATGCACTCATCAGGGAAGTTCAAATCAACTATTTTCCCATAATCTATTGGGTTATCACCTAACCAATCAACAATAATATGTCCCTTAACAAAATTCTAATTAATAAAGGTAATCTCAAATTCACCCATTAATGTTATAAACCTACCTTCCTTCTTAAACAAGGCCACTTGAGTCGAGAATTTATACAACTACTCGATTTAATGATTACCATATTTTCTTGGTTAACCATGTAATGCCTCAATCTCATGGTTACAAAAATTATGGCCAAAAAATCTTTCTCCTCTTGGGTATACCATGTTTCATATTCAAGCAAAGTGTATGACTAATGAAATATATGACATGTTCATGACCATCATTATCATCTTGCGCTAACATATATGTTATGGAAACATCTGTAGCTCAAGAGTACAAAATTGGAGGACGATAGGCCTTGGGTGACATGAGTGTTGGTGAAGACATAATGAAATGCTTGATTTACTCAAACATGTTGTGAAATTCATCAGTCCATTCCTTAGAATAATATTTCTTTGGAAAGCCATTAATAGGATGGATAACATATGTCAAATCAGGGATAAGCTTATGGATTTCCCCAAGTTTTCCCAAGCAAGACATGATACTAGACTCATCTGATGGTGGGGTCATTTCAAGAATTTCCTAGATATTTATAGGATCTACATCAATCCCTCGAGAGGAAATGATGTATCCCAATAGCTTACCTCCAAAGTGACTCCAAATACACATTTCTCCATATTTAATGTTACATCATATTTTATCAAGTGTGAAAGAATGATCCAAAGGACTTTGGTGGTCGCCTCTCTTCCTATCTTTCACTAATAGATCATCAACGCACGTTTCCAAAATCTTGTAAATAATATTGTGGTCATAATGCGTTGATAAGTATCATTGGTGTTCTTCAAACCAAACGACATAATGACATGAAAAAGGATACCAAAGGAGTGGTAAAAGTATTCTTTATTTGGTCCTCATAGATCCTTAATTGGTTGTATCCTGAGAACCCATCCATGAGGAATAATATCTCATAACCAGTCGTTGCATCAATAATGATGTCAATGGATGCTAAGGGGAACTCATCCTCAGGACAAGCTTGTTTTATGCCCCTAAAATCAATACATATTCTGATTTTCTATTCTTTTTGAGAACTGATATGATGTTAGATAGCCACATGGATTAGTTCATTGGATTTATGAAACCTACATAAAGAAGATTCATCACTTCCTCTTTAACCATTAAAGCCACTTTAGGATTCATAGGTCTCAATTTATTCTTTATGGGCTTGGCGTTAGGTCTGGTAACAATATTATGCACTACCACATCAAAAACTACTCATGTCATGTCCTTGTAACTAAATGCAAAGGAAAGGGAATGTTCCTTAAGGACCTTTGTGTGCTCTTTTATTTCTTCAGTTGTTAATGAAGAACCGAGATTTAAAAATAGGTTTTTCATATGTCCTTATGTTGATACCTACCGTTCATTATATCAAAGAGGCATTTCCTTTTTCAAATTTAGGAGGAGCTGGAGGAAATTACAAAGGCTCTTCCTCAACTTCATAAATTTCAAGGTATCTAGAAGAAGAAGGATCCATCGTTATATCTCCGAAATATGAAGAGGGGTGAGGGACAAGAGAAAAACCCTTCTTGTGATGTGCAGGATGAATATATATGTAAGAATGAAATAATCCTAAGATTGATTCATCATTCTCAATAAAATATAATGTGATAGGCTCATTTTTGGTCTCTATGTATGCTAAAATGGCATTGTTAGGAATCATGCGAATCAAAGATTCAATTCAGACTAAGACTAAGAATTATTTTCTCTCAACTCCTTGCTGGATAGAAATGAGAAGAAGTAGTCATAGAATCAGAGAGATTATTTTTCTCTCTTATAATAGATTTTATAGATACGAAATCAAAATCTTTACAAAACTTGCAAACTATAGACTTGTAGGGTTGGAGGTGCTCTACTCTAGTCTCATAAAATTCTGAGACATAGTTTACAATAAGTTACGAGTATCCTAAGACTCTGAAATTATGCACTCCCATCCTCTTGGCTACGATGAGATGAAGAAGTATATATTTGTATTTAGCTCCGTTATTAGTGCACTCGAAGTTTAATTTAAAGTAAAAGGGTACGATTCTACCTTTTGGAAAGGTTAGAATCACCTGGACACCATCACTGTAATGGAAATTTTCTCCATCGTAGTGGAGAGTACAACAATCTTTAGGTAAGATGGACTCCTCATTGTTCTTTGGATCCTCTTCTTGAACTTATAAAACTTATACCATGCACACCTCTTCAAAACCATCCATAGGAAGAGATCCTAAACCAAGAACATTTCCGATACCTTGAGAATAATATGGGAGAAATATTGGAAAATCATTCTCTAAGAGTTTTACCATCTACGTTGTTGTTTTTATAGGTATATTATCTACCGCATCAGTCTTACTCTTAGTTTTGTCTACCACTTTGATGGATTTTGGCATTTCTAATTCATTCGTTAGAACTAACTTAGTAGTAGGGATCACTTCCTTAGAGTACGATGATTTTTAGTTAATTGTCCAAAAGTTCAAACTCAAAATAAACCCAAGGTTTCTTTTTAATGTTTTCTAGGTGACTATCAAATGGTTTCATATCACCTTGATCCATAAAGACTTTACCTAAATGAAGAAATCTCACTACTTAAAAATAAATTCAATGCAATAACATTAATTCTATGAATTCATAGTCTACCATACTTTCATTGTTTATAATATAAAACTCAGTTAGAATGGTTTTATGCCAAAGAGTGACTGGGAGAACTATAGTCATGACGGATGTGGCTTTGATGCTATCATATCCCCTTAGCATGTTTCTAGTGGAAGAACATTTTGTTTCACCGTACCGAAGTTTTGTGAGAAAGAGAAGGGGACAATGTTAAGTGGGGCTCAATAATTAATCATAACTCTCTTGATATAATGATTATAAATCCATACTTGTAAGTATAATGTATGATCACCTCTCTGTACTAATTCATCGTCTGTAGGCATCTTACTAATGTTGAAAAAATCCATTTATATCTCTCATGTTGGACTAGAGGGTAGAAATCAAAGTCTATATGGTTAATTTGGGTCTCTAGAGTATGTGTGACATGCACGAGATGGCCAAGACCTAGATATTCTAGCAAAGTAGATCGAGTGTCTTTGGAGAATTATTCAACAAATCCAAGAAGGAAATATGACAAAAATATTGGTGAGATCTCGTGATAAAATCGTAAACACCTACTAGTTTGGGAACTATGGAGGATGATTAAAATTGACTGCATTAATAAAGGGAGTAAGATTATTGTTCCTTTGGTTATTTACATTTCCATTGTTATTATTTATATTGCTAGTGTTCACAACATTTGGATTCTTGGGTTGGTCGGTCATGCCATCTATTGTGACACCATGGTTCCGATTGAGGACCTTGGGTCCTTGGTTATTATTTGAACCATTTTGGTAGTTTGAGTTATTTTGGGTGGAGGTGACCAACCTCCTATTGGGGCCATATGTCTTGCGTCTACTATCGATTCCTGCTTGGTCAATGCAAAGCACACCCTCTAAAAATTCCTCATAACTCCGAAGAGGAAACTTTTGGACCTCCTCCTTAGTCTCTTGATTAAGTGAGTGGAGGAATAAGTCATAAAGTTCCATTTGATCCATGTTTGGAGCACTCATGGAAGAATAAAGGACTTGTTGCCACATCTCGAATGAAGTGGGAAGTAGACTTGTTTTGCCTTTTCTTGATGTGTAAGAACTCTTTCATCCCCTGTCCTCAAAACTTGTTCATATTAAAATCCTTGATAAACTTAGATTCGAGTTTCTTGAAATAATGTTTAGAGGCTCCTAGAATCCTATAATACCAATAGAGAGAAATCCCTTTGAGGGTCTTAGGAAATATTTTAGTGAAAAATACATCCTAAGGGAGTAACTCTCTACGATTACTGAGTAAAGATATGCCTTGATATGAGAATTAGGATCTCCTTCTCCCTTGAACTTGGAAATATCTGGAAAATGTTGTGGGAGCTTGAGACCTCATATGGTGAAGTCAATGGGATCTTTCAGATATTTAGAATATGTGCCCATTGGATAAGATTTGACCATTGATGACCCTTGATGTGGAGGAGGAGGTAGAACATGAGCTTGATAAGGTGTGGTGTAAGTATTGGTTGGGGCATAAGGAACCCCTTGATGTTGGGTGTAAGGAAGTAGGGAAAGAGTACATGTCTATTTGAGGATACTTTGAATACATATGGATGTAGGAGGGCCAACACTAGGATATGGGCTAGTTGGCTCAAAACCGGGAACATCGTATTACCTAAAGGAATGGCATTTGAGAATGCGATTCAGATGACCCTTGTGTAGGATACACATAAGAATAATGAGGTGTCATTCATAGTGTGCTTGATCTTGTAAGGAGGTCACCTAGGCTAGGATCACTTAATTAGACTGTGATGATGGTTGTTGATATCTTTTTGTGGAAGGGGTTTATATTTTATTTTAACATGATAGGAAGTATTTTTTTACCCCAAAAACTATGTAGGTTTTGAATTTTGAGAAATTTATAATTCTTTGATTCTACCGACCAATGTTGAAATTACATCGCTAGGTGAAGGTTGTGAGTTTTTTTTTCACGTATGTTGCACATTGTTTGGTTGTAAGGGTATGTGATTCCATGTTATGAATTGGTCATTTGTAGCCCACCCTTTTGAGATGTGTTTTATTTTTTAGGAGGGGGTGGGGTAATATTATTTTGAAAAAGATATCTGTGTATCCTTGCATCCTATCTAAGGATCCTTATAGAACACTAAGATGGGAACCAATTTGGGTGAAAAAAACTAGGAACTCATCAATTTTTGGAAAATAAAAAGAATATGATTAATAATGAATGCTAATTTTAGGTCTAGACAAGACCCATGGGTAAAAACCATGTTCTCCTATAAATTTCTTATTGGATTTTGAGAACTCTGGTTATGTACTATGGATAGGTTGATCTATCTCCTCAATCCTAACTATTGAATTGGTGTTAAATCCCTGAGGAGGGGGTGTATGAGGAGATAGTAAGGTATATGAATAGTTTTCATCCCACCCAGAAAATGAGGGTGATTGTTGCATACCCACTTGGTTATAATAGGCTTCAAGACCTAAAATAGGTCTACCATACTCTGAACCGACATATTTAGGGGGTGGATAAACACTTGAAAAATAATGGGAGAGGGGGAAGGTGGATGAAATAAAATAAAAGGAAGAGGATATGAAAAGGAACTAGTCCTTCACATTGGGTTCACCAATTTTATGTACGCTGAAAATAAACACGTGATTTTAGATGCAAGTGACCTCCGAGGTCGTCGTCTTAGGACAACTAAAATATGATGGATGAGATGGTAATATGATGGATAAGTAGAATGTAATGTTGATAAGTGGGAATGGTGACAAGATATCAAGATAATCAAATGTTCTCAACTGGAAAAATGAGTATTTCTTGGTTAAGAGAAATGAATTCTTACCTAACATGTGTGGGGTGATACTATAATCAAGGATGATCAAGGTGCGTAGATCGATGTCAATGTTAGTGGAACCAAATAAAACCCAACTTGGTTGAGGAATGCAAGGGAATTTTCCTTTTTCTTCTGTGTATTCTTATTTGAAGAGGGTCATGAAAGCTACTGAGGGTGGAAAGCAAAAATAAGTTGAAATAGAAGTTGAAGACACCCCTGAGAAGCGATTTTCTGAGATGTAATATCTAGAAGGGGTTTTTATGGGTCGTGATTGGGAGTCACACATTCAACATTGCAAAGTGAGTGACTACAACCATAGAACCAATGATAATGATAATAAGTTAAACAAGTTTTTGGTGGTAAAAACAACGTTACGAACATAGAAACGATATGGATTTTTATGATGATGCAGGAAAAAAAATGTTGATAAAGGTGGGAGTTTTGTAACTTTATGAACTCCCTTATTTTGGAAAACCAGAGAATTTATATCAATGGTTGATGAGAAGAGTCCATGAGGAATTTTTATACTTTGTTGGGCGACGAATGAGGATTATCATGCCCTGATTGGGAGACTGATAGGTTTAAGGAGTTTAGGCACTGAAGTTAGTAACGACCTCACTGATAAGGAGGGTATAGAAGCAAAAAGGAAAGCATTGGGTTACATGAAGGGAGGGCGTGGAATGGATATTGGTAAGTTGGAGAAGTACCTTGTTGTTCGAAGAAACAATGCACCTCCTCACCAAGCTAAACAACCAAGAGCGCTGGTCACAAGTAAACACGATGTGGTTGCACATCGCTAAAAAGATGACAAAAGGTGTCGTGTATAATTTATCCAACTACATTACTGAGACCATTATTCTATAGGCACATGAAGGATAAAATATAAGTTTTGGTGTGATCCTCCTGTCTATTGTGTTTTTGGAGATTAGAGTGCCCGACGAGCCGAAGGACAATATATGGAAATACCCTGAGGAGAAGCAATCACTTGTGGAGAGGTTTGCAAAGTATACCTTTGATAGATCCATGAGAAGACCCTTCAAGTAAAGATAAGAAATTTGGTATGCATGCTTGCACTGATGCGTTTGAGGAAGAATGGAGAATACCTAAGGATATTCCTTTGGTATTAGACAAATAGGTACAATTTTTGCATCTATCAAGCATTTTTACATAGGGCACTTTAGAATGAAGGATGGGAAGTGGAGCCCTTGGTGTAAACTTCCATATGCTTTCACCGCACACTATTTTTAGGCGTCAATACATAGGTTCTCCAATACACGAAGGTTGATATTTAATGTAGACAAGGTGGATTGTGACTATCATACACTCCGGAAGACGTATGTCTACCCGAGTAAGTCTGCATATATTGAGCAATTGATTTTGGATGATATTAACATGAAGGCTATGAGCTTGGAAATTGGGAAGTTTGGGGCAGCCCTTATATACATTTATCTGAAGCCTAAGCTGGAGAATGGGAAGTATCTGGAGAATGAATTTGCACTCCTGGGACCACCCAAGGGAAAACATATAGTGGGTACCCTATAGGATGAGGAGCCCATTTCACACCTAGTTGGTGAAGAAAAGGAGGAGTTGCAAGAAGAAATTGGAAGCTTGGATCATGGGCACAGGAAATAGCTAATTGTAGGAGAGAAAAGAGCACATGAGCCTACCCTTTGATAAAGAAGAAATAATTGGAACCAATGCCATGGAGAAAGACATAGAATAGGGTCTTTGAGGAGAAACAATATCTAAGAATGGTGAGGAAAACAAGGACTCAAGGTGTGGGTCCATCACAACCCCTTATAAGGTCACCTAGGACTTCTCTTATGAAAGTAGAAGCTGGAAAAGAAGAAATGCGAAATATATCCTCCCGGAAGGATGATGAAGGTGAGTAATATGAGGAAAGTGTGCGAGAGAATCCCGGTTCACGTTGAGAATGTAGAGGAGCCTCAAGTAGAAGAGTTAAAACATGAAGTGGAAGAATTCAAAGAGTAGGAGATAGGTAGTGGCACCCACGACACAAATGGGTGAAGATAATGGAGAATGATTTGGTGAGCATATTGAAACACATAATTATTGTGGCCCTATACTAGATTTAGGAATCCATGTTCTAAACAAAGGATCTATGCGAAGGAAAAGGAGGAAAGGACATATGATACTCATACAACTAGATATATAAATGATCCTAATAAGATTATTCACGCTAGTTTCCATAGTAAATTGAAATTTAAGGAGCTATATGGTTGGGAGTTGATGGATTCGAGAGATGACAACCATACGCACATAGAACCAATTGTCATGGAGTATGCAAACTCATATGATGAGCTTGATTTGACATGTGTGAAGAATTTTGTGTCTCACACATACTGAAGAAAGCACCACACTCACACGATGTCACAGTTAAGCCTACTTAGATGTCATACGAATAAGTGAGCAATGCACTAACGAAGATATCTACATAAGTTATGTGCAAAAACATAAATAAATTGATAACTATTAGGGCCTTATTAGAATATCTAAAGGATAAGGATACAAAGATCAAATGCCTAACATAGGAAAATGAGACATACGAGGTGACGACGTGTTCGGTACTTAGTATGTCCGAACAAATTGGTGACGATATTTTGAAGAAGAGGCCGGATTAAGAGGGTAAAGTCTCACTTTGAAATTTGCATCTGCTTTACATTAGTTCATATGGTATTGGATGAGGGACTTGTGCACATGTCAAAACCAAAGGATAGTGTGACACATGTAGAGAAGGATAAGGCAAATGTAGCGCGTAAGATTACTAGTTATGAATCTTTACTGCAGACCTTGAAGGATGAATTGAAAAAGGAAGATTTGGCATTGAATATGTGTGTAGCCCCTGATGTAATAATAAAGACAAGAAATATGGCATAAGAGGATGAGGTCCTGAAAGAAATAAATAATGAGACACTTGGGCATAAGGAGAGGCTCACTTTGATAGCAAAGAAGCATGATGCGCTTGCAAGTGGCCTTAGAACCTCACGAGGAGAAGATCAAGGACATTGGAAAATTGATAGCACAATGAGATGAATCTCATGAATGGGATGTTATCAAGTCTAGATAATGCTCTCATAGTATTGTAGAATAAAGGTGAGAACATGACTCTTGAAGAAATGGAAGTACTTGTAGACATTTCAGAAAAAACAAATAAGGCGCTCAACGATTGGAATGACTTAGAGGCGGAGATTAAAATTGAATATCCAGAGTTAATTTTACTTGCGCAGAGGGATAGAGTACCCAAGTATTCCTTCATTATTTTTGTGCAAATGTTCTTTTATTATTTTTTTGAGTTATTAATTTATCCCTTATTCTTTGTTCATGGAGAGATAAGATATGATTACCCATTGCCCAGGTGGCAATGAAGCAAGTGTGGGGTAATGTTGAGCATGGAAAATGACTAAGTCCCCAAGAACAAAGGTTAGTGTGTGCAAGAGGCGTTGCAGGAGAAAGGTGCATGAGGATGCGCACGTGAGGAGAACATGGTTTGCATGCTAAAGTTAGATAGGAATGTGTGCAAGAGACAGACTAAACACTTATCTAGTTTTGGGATGTAGATCTAAATATAGACTTGGAGTGGCGGCCAAGCAAGGTTTTGAAGATAAGATTAAAGCAAGAAGACTTGTGGTTCAAGCAAGGTTTATTTTGGGATAAGAGGAAGACCAAATGACATGCATAGTTCTGAGCTAATAATAGGATCTGAACTAAGAGTTAACTATAGTAGATCTATTATTAGGAAAGATTGCATGCTTTTATAGTTAGCTTATAGTGGCACATGGCTATTCTTAGCATGCAGCCTATTTTGAGGATGCATGGGTGGTGAAGGGAAAGTCCCCACCCCTATATATATGTATGATCTGCATAGTTTAGGAGGACTACTTCTGTAATAGAGTTATGCTTGTTGGTTTGTGTATGCACATGACTCATGGTGACATTATTATGTATGTAAGAAGCTTTTGTGTTTTACAGAAATTAATATAATGGATCTTTGTGGCTAGATATTGGTTGTTGACATAACTGAGCATGGATATTGTATGGTAAATCTGATTATGGTTCTTGTTTAATTACTCATGCATAATAGTTGAGATCTAGATCTAGTTTATGCTATGTAATATACTTGATTATCTATTATGGATATGGAATATTTGTATGATCATGCTAACTCCTTAAACAAGCTTCCATAAAAGAGGGACTTGGTACCCTTGCGTGCTTCGGGTGAGTGCTCAAATTTTCTGGGTGATGTGCAAACACACCTTGGGATATTGTGTGTAAAATAAGAGTATATCCCTTATTTTAATCCAAACATCATTAAATGGAATTCGAGCCTTGTCGGACCATCATTTTCACCATTCCTTACCAAAATTACACATTTTCAAATATGTGATTCTTATTTTGGGCCTCGAGACCATTGTCAAATTCTCATAATCTTTACAAGTATGGTGTATTAAATCCATTTCATATTTCACAACCATTAGGAAACCTTTTCCCTTATTATCATTGAGTCATACGTATATAGGTCAAGAATCCATTGGTTCCCCTATCACTTGACTCCACGGTCTCGTGAGTCCACCTTTATGGCAAAATATTTTATTTCAAGCTTGTGTTTTATGATACACTTTGTTGATACCATATGACTTTTGGGAAATTTTTACCACCATTTCTTCCAATGAGTCATATATCAATATGTTACGAACCCCTTGGTTCCCTTATCACTTAACTCTTTGGTCGCACAAGTCTACCTTTGTGGTAATTTATTTTCATGCCTAGTCTTAGGGCACCTTAAATAAAAAAACATGATCATACACACCTATCTCATTTAAAAATATTTTTAAAATTATGATCACTAAACTTCGTCGACATGACCCCTAGTTAGAGGGGAATCTACCTACCCAACACAAATCGTGATGATTCAATATGGTTGATGAATCTTGAATCCTAAAGGACCTCATACATTATGTCCTTATGAAAAGTAGATGTTTTAAGAATATCCAAGATAGAAATATATTTGGGAGTCTTCACAATATTTTTTTATAAGGTTGTATTAAGCTCTCAAGAGTAGGAAAATGAAACCTTTAGATAGTGATTTTGTTATACCAACACAATCTAGGCTATTCAATGTTATCATTGGAAATTGATTTTCTATAGGATTGATGATGCCAATGAATTCATCGAAGGAATGGGAAGTTTTATTAACACTATTTTCTTGACCATAAATTGGTGGTATATTATTTTAATTATTTTTAGGAAAGGATCTTTATATATTCAAGTTTATTATTTTGTGAGTTCAAGGAACCATTTCATTCAAGTGAAATATTCTCTCTAATAATTAGGTCTTAGACATAATTATTCAATTTCATACACATATCTATTAAATGTCCTTTAATACAATGGAAATCATAGTAATCATTATCTTTATACAAATAAATTTAAGACGTGTTCTCATCAAAACATTTAGTTTGTGGATATACAATCATGTTTTCTTTTTCTAATTAATGGAAGACAACTAATAAGGTTTCATCTAAGGGGTTGTGCTATCTTCATTTAATTTAATACTTAGGTTGTCCCTTAGATATAGACATGTGAGGTGTTCTCTATATATTTTGGATATGTCTAGAGTCGTGACTCCACTATTAGAAACATTCTCATTATTATTAAAGAAATTAATTTTTTCCTATAGTTTTCTAATCATGGTGGTATTTGTGAAATATTATAATCAATCCCTTTTAAATTGGTAAATTCTCTATGCATGTTCCATTTTTATGACTTATTCAAAATTCTCGATAGAATGCATTTAAAGTTGGAAGGTAAATTCTATAATAATATTGGGGGAAAAATGTTTACCATTTATTTGTCTAGGATTGAAAAAGGAAAGTGGCTAGCTAGGATTCTCTACCTTTTTAGGAATGATGATATTTTTTACCATTTCATTAGCTAACATTATAAAGGTGCATCCTAGCAACTTTAGTGCCCATATTGAAAGATAAGTTTGAAACAAACCTTTTTAAAAATCAAAAAAGGTAGTGATGGATCCTTTGGGTGGGATTTAGAACTATTCCAATACTTTTCCTCCTAAATTTAAATTCAATAGTCATATTAGGTAATTATAACTATAGGAAACCTCTTGGCATGACATGAAAAAGTCCTCAATGTTCTCTAAGGGGTCACCCTTTCCCTCATATTTACCAATTTATTTGTTTGAAGTAAGGGAAGGGGGTTCACAACACCTTTTGATCAAAGGGGTAAGGACAAAAATACTCAAATTTTTATTTATTATTTTGGTTTTGGGTTCCCTCGTATATTCCTTAAAGAGAATCCTTCAATTCTTTCCATTCATGGGAAAGCAACATGCCCTAGATTAGAAATGGGGGTAGTAGGATAAAGTTAGATTTTTTTAGCTTCGGGGCCTTGTTAGATTTTAGGTTGTGCTTTGAAAGTTTTGATGTTTTAGGACTGATATGTGAGGATAAATTGGCCAATTATTTACTTAATTTTTGAGTTAGTTAAACATGACACACTTTTGATAATGAATTAATGGATTCATAAATGATTTTCATTTTTAAGGTTTGCTTTGATGTGGTAGAATTTAGGACCAAGATTTTCATTTGTGGATTAAGTATAACTTGGTCAAATTATAAAGGTTACTGGAATTAGTGAGAAGATCTTAGATCAATTGGTATTTCTCTCTAATGATTTTGTATAGGCTTTTAAGATCAAAATAAACAAGAATTTTAGTTCTTAGGTCTATGAGTCATATGAAGATGTCATCCTTTTTTCGGTAAAGGAACTAGTCACTTTGGGAGTGGTTAGTATTAATGTGCAAAAAATCGCGATCATCACTATATTCACTTTGGTTTGCAAGTCTATGGCTATCGTCATCATTGTTTTGAATAATAGGTCCAATAAGGAAAATGGATTGGTATTGAAAGGGTTTGTTATTTCTTGGTTTTGTTTTAGGTGGTATATTTTTTAAGTGCCATTATGTTTGGGGTTTATTTGGTTTTAAGACTAGTTTAAAACAAAAGTGGAATACAAGAACACAAGAACAACCTATATTAGTGAAGTAAGGTGTACAGACCATATAGTGGGCCATAAATATACATGGATGATATGTGTGAGTATCTCAGGAAATGTTGATTTTCTATCACCACCACAAGTTTGTGGTTGAAACGGATCATAATATAGGATGTAGAGGATCACTATGGGATTACTTTATATACTTTGTGGTACATGAGTATATAATTTTTATAAGGGTTTTGTTTATGGCCTAGGTATTAGTCTAAAGACCACCTAACTTCATGGGAACCAAGTAAAACTAAATTCCCACTTAGTTAATAATGACATATCCTCTAAGAGTATTTATAGTCTTTCATAACATAGACTTTAGATAAATTCTTAGTGATGAAATCTAAGTCGAAGAAAACCATAAAAATGAAAATACGTCTTATTTTTTCAATTTCGAGGATCACCTTTTAGTGTGTGGAAAGAGAATACACAACTAAAAGTAGGATACACAAGTGTCATAAACCACTTTTAATTCTCAAGATCAATTTTTGGTACAAGAAAAGAGCATAACCAATTTAAAACATATAAAAACAAGAAATTAAAATTAAATTAAAAAATACCAAATATTTAATAGTTTGATTTATAATATCTTCTAACATTGAAATTTCAAGCAAGACTTAGTAGTTTGGTGTTTAAATCTTTGACATATGATTTATGTTATAGAAGATGATTAATATGATGTAAAACAACAAATTTAAACACTTTAAGCTAGAAAATATAAAGATTCAAAATGATGAAACTTTAAAACATTCCATACAAGTAAAAACACTACTACAAAATGTAGAAATGACATTATGTTTGTTAGAAATGCCATGCAAATATCATAAATGCAACAACCTGCAAAATAACATGTCGAAATTAAAACTACTACTACAAAGAAGAAGAAATGAAACAACATTGCAAAATAATTTCATAAATAAAAAATAAATGAATTTTATTAGAAAAATTATGATGACAATCAGATCCAAAATTCCTTAAGCTGAAAAAATAGTGTTAGAAATAAAAAAATCTACATATGCAATTAAAAGCTCTACTGATAACAATAAAAATGCTACGAGAATATTAGAAACACCTCAAAATATACAAAAACTTCTTAGACAAGCATATAAGGCCCAAAGTTCACTATATGAGTAAAAAACGTTGTTTTATTAATGGAAATGATGATATATAGACTAAAAAAGTAAAAATACAAAAAACATAGAATTATGAAAATAAAAATTTAAAAATAGATACAACATTGATTAATAAAGGATTCTAACTAATCGAATATACTATAGCACCAGTAAAACAAGTACAATAATCAAGAAAGACATGTAAATAGTCAAAAATGTTAAGAGACAAAGGAGTGTCCCACAAGATGTGCCAAACTTGTATACATTAGATTTAAATTTCAAAAGGAATTAAATGATAAATCCTAATATAAATCCAACAAATATACCTCAGATTTATCAAGAAATGATTTTCTCATGCTTGGATGATTATGTCTACTTCATAGTTTGTGCAAGATTTGAGTAGCATAAGGGTGGAAGAAGGATTTCCTAAAATGGAAATATTTCCCAAAATGGAATGGATCCCACATGAAAGAATTTCAAAAAATGGAAAAAGGTTTTAGAAAATGGAAAGTTTGCTTGTTTTTTTTTAAAATGGATTATGGAACCTTTCAGTGTCCTTTTTATAGGATTCAGTACTTGACGTAGGTGAGATTTAAGAAATGTGGTATTTTAGATGTATAGGATAATTATCTAACTAATGGTGATTAGTTCGTTGATTAATTATTCATGGGATGTTGTGGGATTCATAATGGGATCAATGCTTTAATTTACTAATGTAAATGGTCATGTCGGGGCATGTTTAGCCAAAATGGATCACTTTGGTGGTAGAGTTAGGGTGTTTACAACCTCCCATGACATTATATAAAAAGCACATGTAGAATATATAAACAAAAAACCTAAATGATACCAATAATAATGTCATAATTGCTTCATCAAGGTAACATTGTTATGAAGTATGAAAATTTTGTAGATGATTTGGTTAAAAATTAGTATACTAATACACATAGTTTTGACATAAAGAACATTAATAATACTATCATAACCAATCTAACATCCATTCCAAGTGAAATTGGATTTTCTAAGAGGATAAATGCATGTGATGTGGTGTGGTATGTTCAAACATTGCATGTAAGGAATCGTATAAAAATGTTTCATTTGTCATGCTTGAGTAGTGTAATGAGAGAGGTTTCCCATAGGTGAGTGAATTTGCTAGAGAAATCGTGTGCTAATCAATGTCCCCAAAAAGAGTAAACCATATAAAAATATGTGAGCCCACACAAATTGATCCTAATAATGGTGAAATACCTACTCTAACCAATTCCTCATATTACATTCCAATAAACAAAATAGATGGGGAAAATAATTCTCTATAAATACATATCAATACGTCCATCAAGATAAATAATAAAATGGAGTATCAACGAACCAAACCATATTTTCTTTTAAATGAGCCAAACACAATTGTAGATGCATATAATGTGGGGGTTACAACATGTACAACAATGATCATATCATATACATCTTGTAACTCAAAATCTAGTGAATCAAATTCTAAAGATACATATTTAATACTATTGGATGACTAGGGCTAATATAAAGTGTATCCAATCTATCAATATAATATTGCAAATGTGCCAATGTATCCTATAATGAATTAATTATAACATATTTATTATAAATGAGTAAGATAAATAGGAATCTTTATTCTTAATTTTCCTATTTTATTCAACAAACTTAATCACGTCTTCTTGAAGTGCACATACCTTAAAAAAAAGAACATTCCATTTTATTATTGTTTGCTATTTTTTAACTGTATGAGGTAATAAAAGTTTTGGATTGAAGCCATTACATTTTAAAAGGAAAAATAGTGTCATGAAAAATGTCCTTGATGAAACACACTTAAAAAAAAAAATTGCTAGATGCTTATAATTATGTAATTTGTATAATGTTTTCCCCTAAACATTTAATTCATACGAATTAGCATTTGAGCTAGAAAAAAATTATTGTAAAGGTAGAGATGTACCTTTAGGTAAAATTTTAGGTCAAGTAGAGAACTTTAATTTTTTCATATTTTTTTCATATTTTCAAAGGTGACCCAAAAGTATCTACATATAAGTTGAATTAAAGCCTACAACAAAAGGACTATTTGTTTTACATGTCAAGATCTACCTTTTTGGTAAAATTTTGGTCAATTGGAACACTTATATATTGTAAGAATTCTAAGATGGCCTAAAATTATTGTTTAAAGGATAATTCAACAAATAACACAAATGGAAAATTCGATTTACAAGATTCATAAATGCCTTTTGATAAAATTTAAATTCAATAAGAGAACTTTTGTTAATGATTCTAAAGGTGGCCCAAAATTGTCTAAACTAGAACAAGAAATATGTATTGATTTGACTTAAGGACCTAAAATTGATTTGGAATAAATAAAATATGAATTTTTTTGATATATAGGCTCTCTAATATACTTATCATGTTCATAAAAAGTGAACTAGACTAATGTTTCATGTAATTTACTAAAAAGTATTTGACTATTCTCATATCTACACTATTTTGTTTTTAAGACATGTAGAGAGTAACTTCTTGGGGATAACCTCTTATTGGTGCACCACAAAATCACATGGTTGAATGGATTCTTATGAAAAAGAGTCAAAACTCTAGGTACTTCTATATATAAAAAACTATGGTGATGCGGTTTGCGGAATATTTTTACCTAAAGGATTTCAATTATAGTTTAAGAATGTTCTCCGAAACTAAGCTTAATATTGAAGCTTTGAGGAGAGACAATTTGAGAAATTAAAAACACCTACATATGCCAATAATCTTTAAAAATAATACACAAATTTTGAGTGATTGGCTAGCGATGGAGAAAAAACGCAATACGAAGCTTCAAGACTAAGCTTAAAGCACGAAAATTGAAAGCAGTACGTATCGAAAGGGAAAGCATTGTGAGGTATGTCGGCTTCGTAGTTCGGCCGTCACAGAAAGTCTACGCACTAAAGCTAAGAGTGCTGAGGAAAGGCAGATCTCCGCCAAAATCGGATGGCTATAAATGAAAGTGTGGAAATGCCTAAATCCACATCTTTGGCCTGGAATAAGTTGCTACAAAGCCCTAGCACCAAGGTGGGTCCGAAAATTGCTGGACAGTTCACGTGGGAAAAGGACAATGAGGGTGCCACCTGCCTGAGGGTCCCAGATGGTTGTGTTGATAGAGCTTTAAGCAAAGTGAATCTCTCCCTCGTTGGTAAGTTTCTTGGCTCTAGACCTAATATTGATTTCATTAGAAAATGGGCTTTGAGAAAGTGGAAACCTAAGGGAGCCCTGAGCATTACCATCATGCCAAAAGGCTTTTTTTCTGGAAAAATTTAATCAGCAAGAGGATTTGGAATCGGTGCTTCTGGGAGGACCTTGGTGGTTGGGAAATATGGGGCTTTTTTTGAAAAAATGGTATCCTGGATTTGACCCTAATACTGAGAATATAAACACCATCCCAATCTGGTGTAGGTTACCTGGACTACCATTGCATTTTTGGGATGATGAAATTCTGCTAAATATTGCAAAATCCTTAGGTGCCCCTATCGGGCTGGATGGACCCACGAGAAACAGATCCAGACTTGCTTTTGCTCGTTTCTGTATTTTTTCTACAATGGATCAGGAGTTTCCGGAACACATAATCTTGAAATCTAGATATGGGATTTGGACCCAAAAAATTGAGGTTGAAACTTTGAGGTGTAAAACTGTCATAGCATTGGGCACTCTGATAAAGGATGTTCCAAGAAGAAGAATCCTGCAATGGAAGCTGAACAGCCTGTGGAGGACTCGATTGAATAAGGATAGTAGGATTCCTAGCACGGATAGCTGGAATGAAAAGAAAGCTCCTAGTCAGAAGGAGTTGGAATTAAATAGAAAGGGAAAAAAAGGGGCTTTAGAACTCAAATAAGGAAGCATCTGGTCTGGCGTCCTAAAGTTTCAGCAGCAGCTTTACCTGAAGTTCCGAGCAAAGAAAACCTGGAAAATCCTGTGAAGGTATTTATGGTGGTGAACGAGCAAGAAGGCTCTGTGAAGGTTAATATAGTCCCTACTGAGCAATCTCAAAGCAATATGGAATTCGAGATAGATAATCAGATGTGTATCACTGAGGAAATTTCGAACAAGGAATGTACTGCTCCTAAAGAACCTTTCAGAAAAACTCTCCTAGGGGAGATGGTAATTCTTTAGAAGATTTACTTCCTTGTTTCAGCAATATATCAGTGGATTCACCTGCTTGCTTCAGCATCAGAACAACTGATATACATACATCGGACAGGACTCAGAAAGAATGTGAAGAGGGAGAAGTTACGCCCATCTTGGATGAGGAGGATCCAGATTCGGGATTCACAAAGGTTATTTCAAAAAAGAAAAAAAGAATGAAAGGTTTTGAATTGATCCCAGAATCACTTTACAGTGATAAAAAAAAAAATAAAGATAACTGGGACACCTCCACATCCAGAACAACTAGATCTACTGCTAAACGAATAGTGGACTTTGGAGGAAGTACAAAAAGAGGAAGACCCTCTAAAAAGGCTCTTAGATCTAAGAGAATGGAGAGGGACATTGCAGATGGAGTTCAGCGCCAGTTGAACCATCAGGCAGTTCCAACCACCAAATATTCCAAATGAAGATTATTTCATGGAACATCCGAGGCCTAAATGGAAACTCCAAACAGAGAACCATCAAGGAGTTAAGGGACTCTAGCAATCCTAATATTTTGATTCTGCAAGAAACTAAGATGAAAGCTATGACCCTTGAAACTATTAAAAAGAGTTTCTGGGATATCTCTGAAATGGCGGCTGTTGACTCCCAGGGAGCTTCTGGTGGGCTGGCTACTCTTTGGGATAAAAGACACTGTACTGGTATGGTTCTTAATGCTAGTATTAATCATCTTGCAATCAAATTTGTTGCTTTTGAGAATAATGGTGAATGGATCCTTTCTAACATTTATGCCCCTAATACGGTTAGTGGTAGAAGGAAGCTTTGGGCTGACCTTAAAACTTTTAGAAACAAGCATTGTTCTGCTAACTGGCTTATTATGGGGGACTTCAACTCTCCACTAAACCCAGGTGAAAAGTATGGAGGTACCTCCAGCTTTTCTAATGGTATGGAGGATTTTGCTGATTTTATAGCTGAACATAACCTCTTAGATGTGGATCTTCATGGGAATAAGTACACCTGGAATAATAGAAGGTTGGGAAAAGAGTTTATTCAGGTAAGATTGGATAGGGCACTAATTTCAGTGAGCTGGATTCTCAGTCAAGACTTCCACCTCTCCTCCTTGCCCAGAGTTGGATCGGATCACAATCCGATTGCTTTAAATCTTCTCAATTGGACTAAACCCACCAGAAGCTCATTCAAATTTGAAAAGATGTGGATGGAGCATGACAATATATATGACAAGATAAAAGAATGGTGGGGATGGAATGGAGAAGGCACTGCTCAATATAGATTGGTCCAAAAGCTCAAAAATGTTAAAAAGCAAGTCAAAATCTGGAACAAAAGCGTTTTTGGTAATGTTTTTGAGAAAAAAAAGTTAAAGCAAAAACTTCAGGAGTTGGAATTAAAAATGGATATTATGGGGAGATCGGATGAAGACGAAGTCAATGAAAAGAATATTCTTTCAGAGTTGCATACGATCTGCAGTAGAGAGGAATCTTTATGGAGACTTAAATCTAGAGCTATTTGGCTTAAAGAGGGAGACAGGAATACGAAGTTCTTTCATATGACCACTTTGAAGCACAGAGCTTGTAATAGGATCTTAGAAGTTTCTAAAAACAACGGAAATATCATAAAAGATCCCAATAGCATCAAGAAAGAAGCGCTTGATTTTTATAAAAAACTTCTTGAGGAGAGGAATATCAACAACTCTGAAGCTATTTCTTTTATGTTGGAGGCCATTCCCCAAAATAAAATTGAGGAACAGAAATTTAGAAATATTCACAAAGCGGTTACGCTTGAAGAGCTGCATAAAGTTGTTTTTGCTTTAGAGGGTGACAAGGCTCCTGGGCCGGATGGATTTTCCATAAATTTTTTCCAGAAATTTTGGGAAATCTGTTCGACGGATCTTCTCAGAGCGGTGAATGAGTTCTATAGAACGGGAAATCTTTTAAAAGAGCTTAATAACACTCACATTGTGCTGGCCCCAAAAAAAATGGATGCTAAAGATTTCAAGGACTTCAGACCTATCAGCCTTGTGAATGCCATCTATAGAATTTTTACCAAAATTATTGCTACTAGGCTCCAGCTCATTTTGAATGAACTTATCTCAAGGCAGCAGAGTGGCTTCATCAAAGGCAGGATTATACAAGACGGAGTGATTATGGTTCACGAGACCATACATTCAATGGAAAATAATAAAAAGGCAAGTATGGTCCTCAAGCTTGATATGAATAAAGCTTTTGACAAGGTCTCTTGGGTTTTCCTTGACAAAGTCTTAACAAAATTTGGGTTTCCGGAAAAATTTAGAAGAATTATTAAGGCTTGTATATCTACGGCCAGATTTTCTGTGGTTGTTAATGGTGAACCAGTGGGTTTTTTTACTAGCAAGTAGGGTCTGAGACAAGGAGACCCTATCTCCCCCTTACTATTCATTCTCTTGGCTGACAGCCTCAGTAGAACAATTGGTAAAGCGGTGAATGACGGGCTTTTAAGTGGCTCTAAGCCCACCTCCATCAGTCAAGTTGTCTCCCATCAGCAATTTGTGGACGACACTATCCTTCTTCTTCTGGCATCTGTCATTGAAGCCAAGGCTACCAAGGCCTTGCTGCGGCTCTACGAATCTACTGGGTAGGAGATCAATTATGACAAAAGCACCATCTTCTTCTTCAACACTCCTGAGGAAAGACAACTTAAAATAGCTAAAATTCTGGGCTGTAAAATAAGTGAGCTTCCAGCCACTTACCTGGGGCTTCCTCTCGGCACTAGGAAAGTCTCTTGCAAGGTGTGGGATGATTTATTGGAGAGATTCCAAAAAAAAATGGCTGGTTGGAAAGGAGCCATTTTATCTAGTGCGTTGGTAAGTGCCTGCTCATCAAAAGTACTCTCCAAAATCTGCCAATTTATATCATGTCGCTCTACAAGATCCCCTCTTCTTTCAGGGATAAGATTGAAAGGATCCAAAATTTTTTTTTATGGCAAGGCATGGATGAGAAATTCAAATTTCACTTAGTGGCTTGGGATAAGGTTTGCACCCCGAAGTTTATGGGAGGTCTGGGTATAAAAGATATTGAGAAAATGAATGAGGCCCTCATTGCTAAAATGGGCTGGAGAATGCTGACTGAGAAACAACCCTGGATAGATTTAATTAAAGCAAAATATCTTAAACATCAATCTATGTACTCCTTTCTACAAGATGAACAGCTCCCCAATGGTTCCATTTTTGGAACAATTTGGTTAAAAGCAGAAATTTCATCAGGCAGGTGCAGTAAATGGAAAGTGGGGGATGGTAGGGACATAAACTTCTGGGAGGATAATTGGTTTAATGGCAACCTCATGGAGAGTTTTGGGATGGCCAAGGACAGTCTTATAAACAAGTATGGCATCAAAATCAAGGGCTATATTGAGGAAAATGGTACCAGAAAGAAGTGGAAAAAACTTACTGTGGAGAGAAATGATCTGAAACAAATTACTTCCTCCCTTCAAGATCAATTAGATCTTATTCCATTAAGTCAGATGGATTCCAAGGATGAGCTGGTATGGAATAACTCCAATGATGGGAATTACTCTGTCAAAACTGGATACAATAACTTCTTTCATAGTAATCAAACAGAGTTCAATTGGAACAGGATTTGGATGTCTGATTTAACTCCCAAAATAAATTTTTTCCTTTGGCTGGCTATCAGAGGTAGGATTCTTACCAATGACAATCTGATGAGAAGAGGATTAATGATCCCTAATAGGTGCCATCTTTGTAAGAAAGATTCTGAGGATATCAGCCACCTGTTCATACATTGTGAGTATGCCACTAGAATATGGAGTTTTGCCCTTTCTAAATTTGAAGCTCTCTGGGTGCTGCCGAAGGATCTCAATCAGCTATGGACTCAATGGAACCCACCCTTTAGGCATTGTGTTGTTAAAAGGATCTGGAAGCTGGTTATCCCTCATTTAATCTGGAGAATATGGAAGGATAGAAATGATATTATCTTCAGAAATAAAAAGCAAAACTACAAGATTAGTATTGGTAAAATTTCTAATGGTATCAAAGAGAATATTGCTGGATTTAAACCCCCCAAGAACAAGAGATATCCAGAAAATGAAGAATATATTCTATCCAACTGGCAGATAGGATCAATTAATAGTTGGAACAATCCCGGGAATAGCATTGATAGATCTTTGATTAAATGGCATCCTCCTGATCTAAATTGGTATAAGTTGAACTTTGATGGGGCTTCTAAAGGAAACCCTGGGATTGCGGCAGGGGGAGGAGCGATACGGGATCATAAAGGCAATCTGATAGCTGCGTATGCTGGTAAAATGGGAATTCAAACTAATCATTTTGCCGAAGCTTTATCTGCTCTTTGGGGTCTGAGAATTGCCCAGACACAAAATATTCAGAACCTCATTATTGAAGGAGACTCCCTAAATATCATTAATCTTCTTAAACAGTGCTCATCTCCAAGTTGGAGCATCAAGGATTTTATTGCAGAGTCCATAAGTATTAGTCATACTTTCAATAACATCAGGATCATGCATACCTACAGGGAGGGTAATAAATTGGCGGATGTGCTGGAAAATTATGGCATTAATGTTAACCTTACAGTTTGGGACAATAATAGCATCCCTAAACAGCTTCAAAACAACATTCAGGCGGATCTCCATACGCAAGCAATATCTAGAAATGAGTTATGATTTTTGGGTGTGGATCAACTTCAAAAATACTCCCACACGTGTTGATTTAAAGTATTGGTTTATGCAAATCACGTCTAATAATCAAGATAGTGTGAATCATATGGGGAATTTCAAGTGGAGATACACGGTTTTGAAAATCGTGCATGCGGGCTGCATTGAGACTGTTAAAAGGTGGATTCAAACCTCCATGGAAACCGAAGGTGGCGATAAAGTGATTGATGACAGGGAGCGGGCTATTCTCACATGCATTTTTCAGCAGGCTCAGATCAGCAGACACGCAGCCGATCGTGGGAAAAGCAACGGCTCTCATTTCCAATATTATGGATTACTATAGCAAAAAGTGGACTGGCTTTAGAGATCAGTTAGGAATTTGTTGCAATCAGATCAGAGCAGAGAAGATGGGGGGTCCTCCTTGTCAAATTGAGCCTAGTGTGGACCCAGACTGGAAAGATAATATTGAGCTGTGGAACATTCTTAGCAAGGGTGGCATAACAAACTTCATGGAAAAGGTTCAGGGGCATGATCAGAGCATCTCTGTGCATTTTGCAAAGGATTGGAAGGAGAGGACAAGTGGAATATGGGGGGCAGAAGGTCTTAATCAATGAAGAACTTATTGCTGAAGTGACCGGCCTTGGCTTGGAGGGCTTCCGATTCTTCAACAAAAGGGTCGATAAAGATGCTGAAGAGAGGAGATTTGTTGAGGGAGAGGAGAAGCTGACCTACATAACAGCGGGCCTGCTTGTTAGCTCGATCCCTCCGCCTTATGATGAAGTAACCCGCATGATGATACGGTTCATCTCCTTGGAAGGAAGGTTTGTCACTGTTCCTGCGAAACACCTTATTTTTCTTAATCACTTTCGTAGGGATCGTTTGGTTTGTTTCCCCATTACTTGTTGAACTCTCTTGAACGCTCCATTCTAGAGTTTCAAAAGCATTCCCGGGTGGTTCCTTTACACCAAGGGCTCATTTTGTTGCTGCACAAATGCTGTCTCCTCAAGTTTCCCGGTCTCCCATCCTCCCCTAGCTCGATTCCCCCTCTGCCGGGCTCTGCTGCTGCCAGCCCTGTTTCTCCTTTCTCTGCCCCCGCCACCGCTGCTGTCACCCCCCTGCCGGCCATTCAGGCTTCTTCTCCCATTCCCCCTTCTATTGCTCCCACCCCCACTTAGCCTCTTCCTCGCGGAGACCAGTTACCAGGGCTTCTAGGAAGCTTAACCTTGAGACTCTTGCTGTGGAGAAGGGTTCTCATGAATTTGAAATTGCTCATGACCTCCTGAATATCAGCAGTGCCAGCCCCCGGGAAGTGCAATTGGAAAGCCCTTCAAGAAGGCTGGAAGCCTTAGAGGCTGATATGAAATTGTTGAAGGATGAAGTTAAAAACTTGGCAAAACAGAAAGGAAAGAGGAAGAAGGAGGAGGAGGAGGATGTTGACAGCAGCCAAATTGAAGATATCTACAAGAAACTGCACTCCTTAGACTCCCGTTTAGGGAAGGCCAAAACTCGACATGATTACAACATAGCCATCTTTAGGGCGATTGAGGAGTTCATTGAGCAACACGTCAAAAGTGTCTCCAACCTAAGCGGAGTTCCGACAACTCTTTGGGGTAATGATAAGGAAAGTAAGAAGACCGTGGAGCAGCTGGATTATAATGACGCTGCCCACATGACAACTTTGGGTATGTTCAAATCCTGGAAGAATATCAAAACCATCATTGACAAAGCTACTAAAAAGTAGTTGTAGATGCTTCTGCTGTCCTTGTTTGTTTTTTTGCTATTTTTTTGCGGACCCTTTACTACTTTTTTGCAGTAATTTTGTTGTTTTGTTTCGTCTTGGTAGCTAGTTTTTTGGCTACTTTGAACTTCATTGTAACATTTGGTACCTCCTTAAGCTTATTCTAACCTAAGTAAGCTTATACAAAATGTTAAAAAATTGTCAACAAGCCAATTATCATGCTTAGAAATTTAATTTCTTATGGTTAAGTATTAAATTTGCAAGATTGAGACACACATAATCAAATGAATACTTGACCATGGGTTATCAAGATTTTGAAATTATTGAACAAGAATATTATAAGAATATATATTATAAATGGAAATATTAATCTAAAAAAGTGGACACATGGAGTGTATGATAATTGACAAGGTTACATATGATCCATGATTTCATGGGTGACTTAAGGAATAATGGGAATTTTAAGAAAACCAAAATGTATGTACCAAATACTAAAAATGTAGGAATCCTTGAGAAACCCAAGGTATAATCTAAAGAATATTCATGGTACAAATAGTAGGCATGGGTTGTTATGTGAATTCTATAAATACCCTTTAGATCCTAACTTACAATGAATTCCTATGGACTTTATACTAATAAACAATTAGTTAGTCTTATGGTAAACATTTGATACTTGAGATATCTTTAAGAGAGTTTTTAAAGAGAGAAATATGGAAGATCTTATAGTTCCATGGAGGTTTATGTGTAAATGTGCATGTATAAATCACATATATTTTAATTATATGGATTCCCTTCAATCTTAGGATTGAGGCACTTATTATGACGTATTTTGGAGTATCCTTTGATGGTTTATTGAAATATGTGTGTTTTGTGTAGATCACATGGATTCTTATGTGAATTAATAAATGTTTATTAATATTTACAGATGTGATGATGCTTGTGTGTATTATGTCTAATTTCCAAGTTAGGGTTTAATGTGATGGTTTTGTATATACATTATTATATATTTATTTGATATTCATGTAACTTTCCTATAACAAGGATCTTAGACTACTTTATTTCACTTTGGGTGAGACACTCATGCAAAAGAGTGAGTGAAAATATATTGTAGATAAACTTTGTTTTCTATGTATTAAGTATTACATTTTTTCACACATATATTTGTAGAGTATGAAAAGGTACTAAAAACTTAACTACAAAAAACTATCATGTGTGTTTACATGATTTACAAGGTTAAATTGAATCGGTCTTGATATACATTTACACATGGTTGCGTAACTCTATTTTAAGATGATTGGTACACATGCACATCTCCTATATAAAAATGGGGTATATAGTTTTCTTATTTCAAATATTTATGCAATTTTTATTAAGATTGTACACATTTATATTATTTAAGATACTTTTCATGTAGTTTCACATTGATCATATTTAGTTTTGAAGATAGTTTATATTGTTTAGAGAGATCATATCTAATTTCAAGGACATTATATTTACATTTTAAGGATCAACTTATCATATTTTGAGTCCATGGGATTTATACATTTAAAATTTTGGGATTCTCCATTTAAAATGGATTAGCAATTTTTACATCATACTTGATTGGTTTTATAATCCTTGCAATAAAATATTAGTTTCAAAATGTTTCATATTCATATCACATTTATTCATCTAATTAGCTAAGAGGTGGACATCACAATATCATATAAAAAGTTTGTTCACTTCTTTAGATAAGAAATGGGTGTATTTATGTCACATTAGGTCACATATCCATCACAATTGGGACACTTTACACCCATGACATTTAACATCATGGTTTTAGTAGTATTCGATATTTCCTTACCTTGATTTGATAATATATCTTCATGGTTTCAAAAAAATTAGTATAGCCCTATTATTATTTTATATGGTCATTTACATGAGTTCATGAGTTAAATATTTTGGGCATATACAACCCATGATACTCTCTAATAAAATTTCCAATAGTGACATCATAGTTTACATTTCAATAGGTTTATTTAATCCCTTTTAATTTCATTTTTCATTTTTAAATAATTTCATATTTTCGTATTGATTATCATTATTAAGACATTGATCTACATGCATTGCAACTTAGTTGCAATTATTCAAATAAGAGTTGGGACATCAAAAAAATTTCTAAGTAAATATATACATGTTTAAATCCTTTAATATAATAGTTCAAATACCACATTAAATAGGGGCATCTATAGTAACCTAATTTTGGTATGAGGAACATTATAACATTTGTTTTGGAACCCTTTAATACATTTAGAATAGCGACACAAATTTCACTCTTATGGAAACATATTTCACCCTCATGATTATCTCCGCATCACTTTGGTCACCAATATCTAGAGTTTTTACTAACTTGGGACAATTTAATGTTTTCCTATTAGTCTTAGTGCACCTCTATGTTTTCATTTCCTTGAGTTTTGACCAATTTTTAGGTTTGACATCCAAATGCATATGTTCCATACCAAGCATGTTAACCCTTATTGAACTTTTCTTTTTCAATAAAATGGTAAAATTTTCAATTTTGTCCCTTTATAAGTCATCCTAAGAATGATTTTTAGGTAAACTTTCATAGTTTACTAATGAAATCTCAAATACCAATAAATTCCTCAAATGATGTTGATCATATACTATAATATAATACACATTGGATATTATTACATACAAATGATATATCCATATTAAATATTCCAAGATAATTCCATGAAATTATTTCTAATATGAAGCACATCCTAATATGAACAACATGTTTCCAAGTGCCTTCAGACAAGAGAAGGGTTATCCTAATTTCATACTAATTTTGTAGTTGAATTTATTGATTATATAATATCATAGTGAATTATTAGAAATTAATTCACATGTTGAGAGATACATTATCCTTGATTATTATAATATGTAGTGTAACATCTTCATGTTTGTAATGCATGGGCGAATGGTCTAAAATTATTATAGGACTTACCTTTCCATGTTGTTTGAGTGATTCTTAGGTTTTGAGTCAATGAGAAGTAACTTTTAGAGTATCATATAACAACATATAATTTATTATCCATATTCTAATAGAGAAGATATAGGTGAGCATACACAATAAAAATTAGGAGGGTCTTCATAGAAAAGGACAAGTTTAACATCCTCAAACAAGTTTTGTGCCAAACTTATGACTTATCATCAAACCTCCCTAAACATTATTTTAGGTGACCAAATTTACATATCCTATTTCTAAACTTGTTTTGATATTATTCCTATATTTTGAGTTTCCAGTTCATTTAGAGATTCAATAGGTTCGGGTTGGGTATTACCCTACTACTCATGTATATTTTTCATTTTTTCAATTGGTTAGACTTCCCATTTTCCAGCTTCTAATATATATCAAATATAATCGAGTCTATTTTATCTATTTCTAAAATATACTATAATTATCAATCAATTAAGATCTTAGGTGTAAAATAGTTGAAAAAAATTATAATGTTTTATTCAAGATCTAAATATAAGTTACTTATAAGTTTATATTTTATAGGAAGATGCATTTATGTACTTATTTAAAAGTTTAAAATTGATAGGATAATCAATCTATGTACCTAACTATTTAATATTAAAAATTGATAGGAAAATCCATTTATGTATTCTTACTTAGAAAATAAAATTAGTAGGTGATAAATTTATGTACTTAGCATGCTATATTTTCATTAATGTATTAAATTTCTTATGATATTTAAAATAAGTTCGAAGATAATTTTGTTTAATTAATTTTACGTGTGAGATTTAAATTTGATAAGAGCATCAATTTATTTTTTTAATAAATGAGATCAACTAATTTTGAAAAGCATTGTTGACCGAGATTTCTTCTTTCCTACTCAAGTTAATGACTAGTAATGAGAGAAACTAGTAACTCAAAACATAGAGGTTTTATGCTACCTCAAAGTGATGGTATGGATAGGTGTGGATAATAAAACCTTCCTTTTCATTGAACCCCAATGATTTACACAAAAATAACACTAGAAGAAAAATGAATTAGTGGATTGGATGGAGGGCTGCCCGACTAAGTCGGTTCTAAGAAGCGTGAACTTGCTCGGATGGATGTCAACCCTCTTGTATATATGATATAAAATGTAAAACCTAATAATGGATTTGATAAAAGCATGTAATATCTGAAATAGAATCTGAAAATATATCTAAGATGATGATGAGGAAATTTGATCCAAATATAACAAAACAAGGAAAACTTGATAGTGGGTCGCTCAAACACCTACAAATAGATTGAAATTAAAAATGGATGAAAGAGTGGAAGAAAAAAATGGAAAATGATGAAAATAGGTGAAGTGACGGGGTTTTCGAAGGTGATATGTGGGAATCGACAACGAATAGGGCTTGAAAACATAGATTAGAATGACAAAGTGGTAGAATAACAAGATTTGGACAACAAAGGAAGACAGACATCGAGAAATAGAGTGGTGAATATTTAAGTGATAGAAACAAGATGAATGGGGTTGGGTCAATGACGTTTGGAATAAATCGATGGTGACCTAGACTAATTAGGATAGAGACAAAGATGTAATTACCAAAATGAATATCTATAGATAGAACTCGAAGGCTGAAATGGAATGACGAGAGGTCCCTCGAAGCTACCCGAACCTACGAGGATGTTAGAGAAGATAAAATGCAACAATATGATAAAGGAAGCACATGAAAATGAAAAGGAAAGAGAGGTATCCCTAGATCACCAAAGTAGATGCACAATAGCTCCAAGAAGACTGCAAGATGTGTAAGATAACCACACAAGTACTCAAAATGGAAACAAGATCGCAAGATAGCCTGAAAATCTCAATGTTACATCCTTGAGAAAGGAGGGGAAATTCCGTATTTATAGGGTCGACGATGACTTGGATGGGTCACCACGATTACAGGGAGTCATCCATTAGGGCGGTGGGAGGATTCCCAACTCAAGGCATTGAGGCCCAAATGAAGCGAGATTAGGGTTTAGATGGATAAAGATGAGCTAGGGTTGTATAGGGAAGATAAATGAGTAGGTGGGAGGTTAGAATGAGTAAATAAAGGCCCTTGATAGGTAAATTTATTAAATAGATGCCTAGGGATAACAAATTAGAAGCTTAGGGATGAGAAATGGGAGATTTAGGGATGAGAGATGAATTAGGTGGAAATTAGAATTGATTAATGAAGATTAAGGTTGATTAAAGTGATTTAGGGAGATGAAAATATAATGAGATGAGGATAAGAATAAACTATGGATAATGCAAGATTAAAGGTGGGAAAATAAGAATTAATGGGATAAATTGATTTTAAGAGGGAAAATAAATTTGAATGGGTGGCCAAGGTGAATGAGAGTGAATTCAAGGTAAAGGGGAGGAACAATGCCAAAAATTGGTGTCTACAAGTATAGCGATTTACTTAGACTACGTCTCATAGAAGGTGACTAGTTTTGGCTTATGAGATTATTAAATATGGACTTAAGGATGATGTTTATCTCTCAAGTAGAATTTAAGATTATATATATCCACTCTCTTGGGAAATTGTGAAGACTCTCATTTACTTGTAGGGTAACTCTATCCCCACCTTAACAACCAATTTACATCAATAATATTCATATTTCCCTAACCATAGAGCTGAATGAAAATATTCACATTTCTCAATGAATTATAAAATCTTATCTTGGAATGTGTGGGGTTTTTGATAACCTTGCAAGTTGGAAAGTAGATCTTGTTATACTATATGGATTTAAAGTTGAGAGGATAGACTTGATTTTTTGTCAAGCACATTTGGAAAGAAGTGAATTTCTTCCGATCCACTCACTCTAATGGAATATTGGTGGAATAGTGCTTGGTGTGACACTATCTTAGAAACCCAAATGTTTAGCAAGGGGAATACCTTCCCATTATTATATTTGGATTAAAATTATTTTTTAGAAAAGAATACTTAATTTATATTCAATTTATGCTTCTCTTACATGAATACCTTAGGAGTTTTTGATCATATTCAAGGGAAGAAGGATTCTCAAAAGGAGTATTAGATTACTTGGTCAAATTATGAGAGGGAGTTAACACAAATATGAGCCACTCAAATTTTTTTCATATATCCCAAACAATTCAAATAATTCCCATTAACCAAGAAAAAATAGTTTACCTAGATCTCATAACCACCTTATCTAATCACCTTCCAAATAATCTTCAACTCTCTCTTAATGATGCCAAGGACCATTCCTCTAATTTTACCTATAAAATAAATGTGCAACATATTAATAATAACTATTTATCGATAACCTCACTTATGTCTACAATTTGGTCTAAACATCAAGAAGGGTATAATTGGATTACTTGGCGGGAAGAAGCACTTATTATATGCATGTTCATTCTCTAGTCCTATGATATAAGTGTAGTTTAGGAAAAAGAGAAGGGAACATACATTGAGGAGGAGGCTATAGGAAGAGAATAAACTCTTTTCAATCCTTTGGATAAAAAAACTCAAAACATTGTGACTATTATGGAAAATCAAATAGGAGATTTTGAGTTGTATCGAGGAAGGGAGCATAAATATGATCCAATCTTTCCTTGATGAGAGGGGATAAAGGTTCCAAGTTTGTATTCCAATATAAAAATCATAAACATAAAATCTAATGAATTATGTTTGTCATATATAGAAATGTAATTTTTATGTTCTTCATCCGACATTAAGAATATTTTCAACCATCATTTCCAAGCTCTCTTTACTACCGTGATTAGAGTAAAGCGTTGAGTCAATGTATTTCCTATAAAAGGCCTTCCAAGACCTTTATGATCATCTTGATAGAATATTGACCTCTAAATATTTATATCACGTTCTCTTCTCCATGGCTGATGAAAAAGATATAGATTGGAAGGTATTTTTACCGAGTTCTTAAAATTTATGGGAGCCTACGATTCATGAAGATTTCCATCAAGTTTATCTTGAAGCTGATAAAAAATGGTTTGCATGGAACCTATATCAATCAAGGACTTATAAAATTGATTCCTAAAGGAATTAAAAATAAAGACATTATTTCTTGTTGGCATCCCATCACTCTCCTTATTATATAATGGACCCATAAAACTTCCCAAGAATCACTTTTAGTCAAGATTTACTTTTAAAAAGTGTATAATAGAATTAAGAGGCATTTCATACTCAATAAATCAAGCTTGAATTTGAAAAATCATATGATGATTAAACAATAGTTCATCCTCAATATGCTAACATGGATAGGTTTTGGGATAACAATGATTCACTAGATCAAAATTTTGTTTGAGGTCAACTAGTTATTTTAGAATATGTTTCTCTCAATGCATCCTTCCTTCTCCAATGATCCATCTGTCAAGTTTTCCCTCTTGATTTATTTTTTTAGGTGTTTGTTATAGATTCTCTTGGGTATCTACTATAAAAGAACATGAAAAAAATCTTATTAAAGGAAATGGTCTCCCTAATAGTTCTAGTATCATCAACTCACAATTTTCTAATGACAATATGTTGTTTCTCCACAATAGTAAAGAAGAAATAAATGATGATACAAATGTGCTTGAGCTATATTCATTATTCTAGGTTATAAAATTTAAATGTGCAAAATTTATTTCATAATGACTAAATGTATTCCCACTCCCCATTGGATTCCTTATGAATTACACCATATATAATGTGGATAAATTACAAGATATAATGGGATTTATTTCGGGCTTGGTGTCTCTCTTAGTGATATGGTATTTGAATAAATTTTAGAAAAATCTTGATTGTTAAGGATCTAAACAATATCCTTTTATATGGAATATTGAATTTTATAACAAAGTATTTATCAAGATTTATGCGTATTACCCATCATGTTGGTTATCCTCTAATTCATGCTACAATTGTTTCATCTTATTGAAAAAAATCTCTTGGCTAAATGGGATGGTAGAATGGGAGATAAAAGTATCTCTTAGCATCAATACATCCAACCTAAATATAATGGAGACCACAAAGCCATGGATCCATGGTTATAAAATAAATGTTTTGTTTTTAAATGGATCATTCATACACTAGAAGGATATAAAATGTGGAAAATTATTATTCGCCATAGAATATATTAAGCTACCTATAAATTCCAATGGAAATAAGTGTATATGAATGAAAAAGTATTAATTCCTAAGTATTGTAAGATATCAATATCATCTCCACTTAATAATATTTGGACAACCTCATAAGAGATATTTGGATTTTTAAAATGGAATGGTGGCTCTATTTCACACGACCTTAGCTTCCCCACTTCATTTATTTTGTGGATAAACATGTTAAAATAAATGGGCCGCCCCTTTCTATTCACTCTCATCTAAAAGAAAATCATTTGTGTAGTAAAAGAATGCACTAATTTTTTTCTCTATGACATATTTCTTGTAGTAAATGGAAGCATTGGAATAATTTAAAAGATCTTTTTCACTTACATGAAAATTATAGGACAATATTATTTGAAATTATGTGGCTTATGGACATCTCTTTACAAGCCAAAATTTTCACCTTTGTGAAGGATTAGAGATGGTCCAAAAACAAAAACCTTGATCACTTCCCACTCAAGTGTGTGTATTGAACTATTATCCATGAGTTTCCCTTAGAACAAAAGATCGAATCAAAGTGGAGATGAAAATCCAAAGAAAGTAAAGGAAAACACCTTGGAGTTGTTATTTGGAAGTCTATAGATGAAGGCATGACTAAGACCACCCCTTGGAAGATTATTTTCCACAAGAGCTTCCCATGGAGATAAATTATGGTTTCTTGAAAATGGCTCCCGTAAGTACTCAATTTGTAATTACTTTGAGAATGTTATTCACACCTTTTGGAGATAAAAGTTTTCTAAATAGATTTGGGTTGTTTTTCACAATAGTTTTCCTTCTATTTTAACAAACACTCTTTCATGGAAACAAGTTTAATTAGACCTTAATATCTCTCACCATGTTTTTGTTGAATCCTTGAGACAACTAGTTATTAGTCATATGTGGAAAAATATGTGTACTACTATTTTAAATATCATGTGTACTATGATTAAAGTGGAAAATAAAATTTTATATTCCAAACTTATTTTGCAATTACATAACCATGAAATGGATATGCAGAAAGAGGGTTTAACAATTGGAGTGAATTAAAGACCAAATAGAAAAGCTTGAGGATAAACAATATATACAATTTGAAGAATGAAATTATAATGGCATTTTACTTATTTTCTTATGAATTTTCTACTTCTTTTTTTGTGTTGTTATGAGATTTTTGTAATTTTATAACATCTTCAATATATTTTTTTCGTCCCCATCTTGATTTCCATGATTTTTATATAAATGTAAGTAGGTAGTATATAATTTATGATTTGGAATAGACTTTAATATCCTCATGTTCTCAATGTTCATATCAAATTTGATAAATATAGTTATCTAGTGGTTAATAAATTGACATAAGCGAGAAATATGAGAGGATGAACCCATTGATGGGAACAATGTAATTTTTGGATCATATAGAGATGATAACAAGCCACAAAATATTATTGAGATAATGAACTAACTACAAAATGAGTTGACTTTGGTGTTCAATTTATATTGAAGATTTTTTTAAAATAATAGAATGATATTTGAAATCCTCATGAATGTGTTCTATCAAATTTTGTATTTTATTTTTCTCTTACAATGTATATTTTTATGTTCTTACTTATAGTGGTAGTTCAAACTTTAATTTGTAAACATGTATTTTTGACATAATACTTATATTCTTAATATAGCAAGACCTTTATGATTGTATAATTCTTAAGGAGCTCGTAGATGACTCAAATAACTCATTATTGTTTCATAATTGTATAAGTTTGGAAATGGATAGTGATGTTTTAGATGAATAATCTATCCTTGAGTGAACAATTAAATTTTAGCTATAAAAAATGAATTAGGGAATTAGTTTATTTGGTTTGATGGGGTTTAGAGGTTAAATAATACCTCCTTGTATATATGGAATAAAGATAATAAAAAATAATTGACAAGTTTTTTATATTTTTATTGAAAGGGTTATTACATGGGTATCAAATTCAATTCTTTGGATGACATGAAATATATATATATATAGAGTTTGAACACTTTACAAGCTATATTAAAACACAATAGTTAGGGCTAGTAAATTTGGAACAAACACAATGAAACAAAGAATAATTGTATATATCATTAAAGAAGAAACATTTAAAGCTCTATAAGACTATAAAAGATGCAAGACAATGTGAATTCATAAATAGATTTTATGGGGAAGTGGTATTACATAAAAAATACAACACATTTACCCATAAATATTACAATCAAATATAAATATATTTAAATTAGAAAAATTAAACTTAATTGCATAAATACTTACTCTATTATGGTAATAAATGAAAGAGGGTTTTAGAGGAATTTATTTGTTTGTTGCAAATCTTAAGTCACAAACTTGCATAGAAAATACATGCTAGAAAGTGAGGCTGACACCACCCACAAAAACAACGTGAACATAAAAACTTTACTATAACTGTTAATATATTCTTCCGGATTGTTATTGATTATTTGTGAAACAATTTTTCAGAGCAATAAGTTATTTCTTGTAATAATTAAGGTTTTTTTGAAGAAAATTCATATACCAATCTACATTTATATTGACCTATTACAACATTTATTAAATGTGTCATTATTAATTAAAATTCACCTTTGAGGTTGGCTTACTTGGCCTTGCCACCACTTTATGTGATTTAGGCCGTGAGTTTAAATTCCACGACTAATCCACAATCTATATTGAGAGTCTGATCTGAACTGTCCAAAGATTATAAATTTTTTTACCCTATGTTCGAACTTTGCAACTCCAATACACTGAAACAACCTCAATTTCCTCTCATTAAAACCATTTATGAACTTGTTTCACTGTCTTGATAGAGTCATGGGATAAAACCCACTTTAAGACCTTTGATCATAAAGCCTTTTGTGTTTCTTAAGCCTCTCTTTTGACAAAATACAAGGAAAAGTACTATTAGATTCAAAAGTATTCAACAATGAATCAACGAATGAAGATGATAAAATAGTGCATTGTCCCACCATGCTTTAAAATACAATTTCCAAAAAGAGAGAGTCCCACATACATTATTCGTGAGCACCCAACCTACGTTGCACGTTGTGGATGGCCGACATGGTCATTCTTACCCACCTTTGTTGGGTTCTTCTGCATACGTCTTTTCAAAACTCATAATAATAATTATATTGCACTGAGAGAATTTCCAAGTCAGTCAAAACCTCATAATTATTACAGGAATCTTTGTGATAAATCAGTCGCCTGAGTTTCAGTGACTACAATTTTGTTTGTATTTTGGATTTTGTCGCAGGTGGTCGGAGGTAAAGAAAATCTTTATAGATGTCAATGGCAGAGGAATAAGGAAAGAAGTATATTCAAACTTTAATGAAGTTAATCATGGGAATCCTCCTTAACAATAATAGTTATAGACTCAATTACAATACAAAATAAATGAATTGTACTCCAAATCCTCCTTTACTTTAAACACCGCTTGATTCTAAACTTAAATCATACCAGACATAATTTAATTACTTCTTAGGTATACTATTATTGAAATCTTAAACAAATCCATCTTATAAATGTGGATATCAATTTTAATTTATTGATATTTTGGAAATGTTTTCTTGATTGGTGATAGATAGTGTTAATTTGGCTACACTACTACATTGAATTTGAGAAAAAATAGTTAAATAAGAGTGCCCAACTCCACTATATGTTCAAGATCTTGCAATAGTGCAATTGCTTTAGAACTAAGCGCCGAGTGTAGTTGTGAGGCTTGGGGCATCTTTGTTTAGATACCTCGGGTTTGATTCGAGACTCGACATCCCACATGGCTCTCCCAATATCTCAGTTCATAGCTTTGGCTCTAAAAAGTATTTATCAACCCAAAAATATCAATTGCCTTCTCCAAACAAAAAGAAAAAGTATCTTATGATAATGAAATTCACATCGACATTAAGCTCGTCAATTAATTGTTTATCTACACATAACAAATCCCTAACAACCCCATAAGAGAATATATATTGGCATAATTACTTACTATTGATATATATAAGATATTTTATTTGAAACAATTGAAGTCTTCCATGATCAATTTTAAAAATAATTAATAATAATTGTTTATGTAGAAAGTTGGTTATATTAACAATGGATTAGAACTAACCACATACATTACAATTTAGATTTAAATAAATATAATTATAAAATTCACTTTATATCTAAATATGTTAATTTATAAATTTAGACTTGTGTGCTTAAAAGAGTATTTTCGGAGTGATAGGTATGGCAAATGGTAGTGTAATTTAGGTTTGGAAAGCAAGGTGAAGTTCAAGGAAAAAAACTAGCATGAGTCAAACACCTTTACTAGAAATATAAAGCATGATTTTGGCAAGTGTCAAAATTTGTGATTTTGAATGTATTTTCCTTCTCCCAAACTCAAAAAAGTTCAATCATGTGTTAAAAATTAAGTGCATATCACTAAAAGCCGATCGATTCCTTGGAATCCTAATGTGCCAACAACATCTTGCACAAACACAAAATTTTACAAGTGATACTTTCAAGATCACATGTTATCCCTCCATTATTATCACATCCCTTGATAGGAACAATTATTAGAATACAATATGTCAAATATAATATAGTTCAACAAACGGTCTAGAGTAATACAAGTGTCAAAACCTTATCACTTTCAATGACCTAATCAATGCAATAGTATAGGCTAGGTTCTCTTCATGTTTCATTAAAATTCTATTGTTGCTTGAAATAGTTAGATTTACTTTTGGCATGGGGATGCTTCTTTGTCACTAAAATCAATAACACAACCCTTTTAAAACTTCTATATGGTTGATCCAAATGTGTTAATGCACATATGTGTTTATAGACTTCATGAATTCAAATTAGGATCATATTAGCATGCTTGTCAACACAAAACAAGCATGAACCATGTAACAAATAAGGTCCAAACACCCAAAGGGACCCAAAATGAGGATCATATATCCTACACAAAAATTGACCACAACCTTATCATATGATTATGTAATATAAAACTAGGGTTAATATAATTAAGATATTACTAAATATATGTTTAAATATAATTCCAAAATAACAATATAGAAATATAGTCCTAGAATTATGTAAATGATGCTTTTATGCTAAAACACACATAAAAATTAGTAACATAAATTAGGGTTTGGTATTGAAACATATTCACCCAATATGGGATTTGGTTTTATGGTTGTTAGAATGAATAAATGAATAAGCATGAAGACATACACAAAGACAAAAGGACACGTGAAGTTATGCGTGGAGTGATGAAAGCATAATTTTCACAAGTAATGAAGTGTGAGAAGGTGTGCACAGAGGTATGAGAAGAGAACATGCGAGAGTTTGTGTGTAGAGGCAATATACTCAAGAGTTAGCCGATTTGTGAGGTAGGCTAAAAATAGAACACATGCGAGATGATTGTGTGTTAACCAAGACAAGTTAAATATAGGATATACATGGACAAAGAAAGCTAAGTATAACATGGCGTGGAAAGTAAAGCAATCTATTTATAGTGTGGGGACATATCTACTTATAGTGCATGCAACTAAAGTGAAGCATATGTTATTTATAGTACATGACATATCACTTATGAAGAACTAGAGAATGATGCCTACTCATGGAAAGCACAAGTATCGAGCTATGTATAGGAGTAGTCTAAGAATAGATCAAAGCATGTAATTGGTGAAGTAAAATTCCCACCTTATGTGTGTGTGTGTGTGTGTGTGTGTGTGTGTGTGTGTGTGTGTGTGTGTGTGTGTGTGTGTGTGTGTGTGTGTGTGTGTGTGTGTGTAGATGTCCATGTAAAGCATAACAATTAATGTGGTGAATGTGTGAATGTGTTAGAACAATGGGGATTAGTATGGTGTGTGTTCGGATCAATTTGTAAGTATGCACGAGTATATGTGTGCACTATCAATTATCCGAGTCATGTGCTTATAATAGACAATCTAATATGGATTTCCAAATTATGAAGGGATGCACGTGGTGTAATTGGTATCTAGATAATCATATTGATCGTATATGTTGATGAATGAATACAAGCTCCTCTTATGATTAGTTATACGTGTGCATACTATACTAACTCATAATTTACATATGGAATATATTGCATGTTATGTTAACCATGTTTTTAGAAAACATGTCTTGATTTTGGCCCTAGAAGGAACTCAAAGAACTTGTGCGTGCTTTAGGTGAGAACTTGGACATTTTTCTAAGTGATGTGCCAGTGCGCATGACTACATTGTATTGATTTACTAGACTGCAACGTGACATTTTGGTTCCATTTCCAGGACCTTCGTTCACTCAGAATCTCAAGATGTAGCAAGCTTATGGCATTCCGGTTGTCATTGGAGAACATTAAAAGGTGGATACACGATGGGGAAGATGAGTTTTTGCAGAGATAAAAAATGTGAGATAAGTTTAATCAACACAAATGGGTCAAGGAAGAATTTTATGATTCTCTCTATGAGATGTTTTTCACTTCTTTTTGCATGGGAATATGAGTGGTTAACAACGAACGCAGAATAGAGGAATGAGTATCGGATGGAAGTAGATATGGAATCATAATAGGTATCAATAATTGTATGACTTAGATGAATTGTGGACTCACGAAGTATATCATTGGTGAGTAGGCACCTTGCAGAGAATTACACTTTTGGGTACGTGATCTCATCATTTTCATGCCAAGAGAAAATAAAGTTCTAGTTGCTTTGCAATCATAGAGGACCTTATTTATGCATGTTACCATTAGCTATAAAGATCTTAATGGTTAAAATGGGACTTGAAAATTTTCCAATGGCCGCCTAAACACTTGTCTTGCATAAGGATAGGGAAGGGATTAAAAAGGATGGAATTGACTCGGATGGAAGCAAAGAGAAAGAAAGATTGCATATGTATAATGATGCATGAGAAATGGCAATTGAAGAGGCATTATGATAAAGAGGAATGGGGCCAGGCACAAACACGATGAGAACCTTGCAAGAGGAAAGGGACTGCAAAATCATGTCCTCTCGATATTGGGGAAGCATAGAAGAAGGACCCCTTGACATCGATGAAAGTGAGTATGGCGAAGGGAAAATAAATGTTGGTGCACATATGATCCACCCCGGATCCTTAGCCCTTGCGCTTGGTACTTGAGAATCAGAAGTTCACATAGAGGATCATCATAGTGATGGGGAACAAGAAGGTAATTAGGGATCATCATGTTGGGTTAGAGATACAGGAAGATACGTGTTGGTATCATCTCGGGATGCACAAACAAATAGTGACAACACATATGGTGGTGCAATAGGCTCCCTAGTCGGATAGCATAATTTTTTAGATGTAATCAATTTGGAACTTGGCACAACGTCAAGATAGAGTGTTGGCATCTTATTCAATTGAAATAGTGCACTTTAGTTCTACTACGTCCACAAAGATCATTTCTTCCTCGGGACTACCATTATTCCCAGAGACAGGGGCTTGGGAGGCTTTGGTCCTCCCAAGAAGAGGCAACCCTAGTGGATATTTTGGGTGGGGATCTGTTCCATCCCTAAGTGGAAATAATCAAATACAAATAAGTATCCCACCACCACAAAATCTTCCTCATATTTTCTTTGAAATGTCACTTACCTTACTAGAATACTAAGGAGTAGAAGATATAATAGAGCACATGCATAAATGTGAACTCTTATGGAGGGCCAAGGGAATAAAAACCTCATAAGGGAAGCAAGTCAATTCACAACCATGTTACAAGGGTGCACACATAGTTGAGTGTACAGGAAGTATGACCCACATCAAATGATGTAGACTATGATGCATTACACACCACCTTTTTGGCCAAGTTTCACATACCATAGTTCAAGAAAGTAGAGCATTAACACACGCTTAAAGATATTAAACAAGGGCTATCGAAATTTTCTAAGAACATGGAGCACGATTCAAGACTATGTTGTCTAAACTATCGTATGAAGTCCACCAAAGTTAATACATGTAATGGTTTGTAGGTGGATTTTTGACACCATTTCAAAGGGTGTTATCACATAAAATGTTCACAAACTTCGCTTGAGGCTCTAGAGGAAGCACTGCTGCGTGTAGAGGTGGTTGGAATCATAGATCTTTGGTGTAAGCCCATTCCTTGAAGTGCAGATCGCAGCTGTGGAGACACAACTCGATAATTTTTCTGATAATTACACACATGACACTCATAGTGTATTATGGTGTAGAGAGACTGTGATGTAGAGGGCAAGGCCAAATTAAGGTGTTTGAGCGCCATAAGCAATACTTGAAGATGAAGCCCTTCTAAAATTTTGAAACATTTTAAAGTGGATTTTTTAGCAAAAAATAATATTATAAATATATTCCGTATCTTTATTAAAAAAATATTTTCCTTTTTCAAAATTTTAACTTTAACACTACTAAATTATTTGATTTTATTCATTTTAACTTAAAAACTATCTTATATAGTTCTTGTATACTATCCTCCCTATACTATTAAACACCATAGTCAATTTAATTATACAAGTGAAATGTTTAAATACAGTCACAAAAATGAAATTTACTATTGGACATTATTTGTTTTGAAAGGAAAATGAAAAATGTACAAAATGAACACCTTTTATAACTGGTGTAAAATTACTTAAAAAAGGAATGCTTCAACAACAACAATTACATTATTATGAGTACCACATATTCCAATAAACTTGAGACTCAAGAGATGGAATGTTTATGGTGGTATCCGGCATGGTTTTGGTAGCACAAAATTGAAGAAAATCATTCTCACCCACATTCACTATTGATTAATAAACTTGTTCTGACCAAGATGTTTCATGCTAATGTCGAAAGAACCCAACCATGGATGTGGAAATTGCTATATCCCTTGACAGTTAAATATGTAAAAGCAGTAACACAAATATACAGGAAATTATTGTGCTCGGTGCAGGATCTAATTTATTTAAATTAATGAATATTGTCTCTGCATATAATATATCGATAGGGTTAATAATATTGACAATATGTAAAAGCGGTAACACAAATATATATAAGATTCATTTATGAAAAAACTTCTAGCCAACCATTGAAAATATAATTTTTTTTGCACCCCCTTGACTTCCTATGCCCTAGGCATCTACCTAGTATTTATAAGGCTTGATACACCCTTGGTAGAGGGGAACACTAAGGATAGATGTCTGTGTAGGAATTTCCACACACTTCTCTTAGATTACGAGTTTTTTCACAAGGATCACAATGTCAGGAATTGCCCACTCCTTTAGCGCATGACCTAGAAGAATATGTCACTCTATTGCAAAATTTGTGACACACATACTTGTAATACAAATAATTAATTGCTAATTGACCACATCCATGAAGATTGTGAGACGGGGTTGTGCCAAACTAGTGCGAAAGAGCAGTTCACATGGATGTGAATGAGAACAATGGAGATGGACTAAATAACGAGGCATATAATAACGTCAATGGAGGATACTATGGTATAAGACGTGGAGGTCATCGATTCAAGTTTTGTTGAGGCATGTGCTATACATGTGAGTTACTTAGACCATTATAAACATGAGTTTCGAAGAACCAATCTTGCATGTATCTTGTGGAAAGGGGTAGAAAGTAGAAGATTTCCCAGAATTGTGTGCACACGAGTGAAAAATAAGAAGGATGAGAGTGCAAGAATGATACAAGCTGAGTGAGATAGGAAGGGACCATGAAAACCTAAGAATTTATTTGTGGTAGATAATTAACCATTATTGGTTACTATGCATGCATAAGCTTCAAGCCGGGCGTCAACAGGGAAGATCAAAGCAACTCATCGGACATGACAAGAATGTGCATCCAACTAAATATCTAGACATACAGAAACAAAAGGAAGTATTCCAAGAGACCATGGGATTAATCAGATATTTGTAGGGATATATACTCTACTTGAAGGAACAAACGTGGAATAGGGAGCATGCCAAATAGAATAAAGTACTTGATAAGAATGTTGATGACCTCATTGAAGAATGTAAGATCTTAGAAAAGAAAATATCATCCCTGTTAGGAGAATGGTTGTGGGATAAGGTACCACACATAGGAATAGAGAGGGATAAAAAAATCTTAGATGATAATTTACCACTGCAAAACCATGAATACGATAAGGAGATTACCCTAGATACGGTTATAGATGGTTGGTTAGTGAGTAATATTTTGATTGATACGGGAATGGAAGTTAATTTCCATGCCCTTGATGCTTATAATATAATGGGTAGAACACCATTACATCCATCCTCAAGCATGATGTATATGGAAAACAATATAAGGGCCATGCCCATTGGTGTTTTGAAAGATACAAGCATCATGATTAAGGGAACAAAATTCACAGATATTTCAAGGTTACGGATTTGGCAGAGGTGGACAACTTCCTTACATTACTTAGCACATGAAAGAAACGTGGAACTAAATTTTAAAAAGTGTTATATCAATTTCAAGAATGTGGATGAACAAACAATAATCTTAATGGATGGTAAAACTATTGATCCCTACATCAAAGTAAATGAAGAAGATCTTAACCAAATCTATGCACTGGATGGTGCGTGACCCATAATATGTTGAGCCAATAAAGGAAAGGATGTTTGAGTGAGGAGATGCACATTCTATTAGTGACACTACTAGTGTTGCATGTGATAATTGGGCTCATAGAACATATGTGATGGTTGTACATGAGTATCGCATAAGAGTAACATAAATGATAAGGCCTTATGTAGTTAGGTGATTACGGAAGACCATGCGACCTAATTTTACTTGGGAAAGAAAAGGAAAGGACATTCTTGTGTTCCATGGAGGATTGGATGTATGATGAGGGAAAAAGGAGAAATATTATTTTTATTCACTCTTGGTAACAACAACACGATGGTGGCCCACTCAAAGAGACAACTTTTTAGGCTTTACAAAATTAGGATTACTTTCTTAACCCATTTTTTTAGGAATAACCTTCCCTCAAGGATCACAAATTATTATGGGACATCTTCTCCCTAGATCACATTTAAGGTTATGAAAGGAATTGGCTTGAGTGATTTAATGCACTACCATCATCACTATGGGTACATAAGTTATATTACACATTGTGCGGGTGTTCACACGCATGGTACATACATGCTAATTTAAATTAGGAGACTACAAATTGGAAGGTTATGAATTTACGTATAATACATGATTTTGATTACTAATCTACTAAACACTCTGTGCATATGAATTTTTTAGTTGATGAATCACATCACTCTAGGAGAAAGCGTGAAGTAATAAGAGCTTGTAACTCGGTTAAAAGGTGAGACTCTTACGATTAAGCATGTGAACACTGGGAATGTATGAATTATAATGAGTACCTCTTGGAGTGTGCTTGGAAGGAAAGAGAAAAATGAAATATGGTGTACATGATTGATTATGAGGAGCTCGAATATATAGATATTGAGCACATTGAGGGAGAGTGTGACATCTTGGCTGTTGTATATGATCGGGAACACATGTATAATCATACCTTTAAGACAAAGAAAGTTAACATCGGAACATAGGATGCACCTAAAGAGGTAATAATTGGTGACTATTGGTCAGAGTCCGAAGTTGTGAATATTATAGAGCTATTGCGTGACTTCCGGGATCTATTTCCTCAAGGATATCATTATTTGAAGGAAATTCATCCTTCACTTGGGGAAATGAATATCAAGCTAAGGGAGGAACGTGACCATTATGAAAGAGGTATTATAGTATGAATCATAACTTGCATGTTAAAGTGAAAGATGAGATAGAGAAGATGCTCAAAGCAATAATTATTAAGCCAATAGAAGAATCGAAGTGGATCAGTCCAATGGTTACCAACATCATAAAATATTGAAGAATTTGTATTTGTGTGGATTACAGGGTAATAAATGCCTCTTGTGTCATTGATCCTTTCCCAACACCCTTTACTGAAGAGATTATCGAAGATGTGCTAGGCACGAGATTTACCATTATCACGAGATGGTTTCTCTGGATACCATTAGGTATGTATAGCACATGAGGATCAACCTAAGTTAAATTTTGCTATATACTAGTGGTGTTATGCATATACAATTATCCCATTTGGATGAAGAATGAGCCAACGATATTATCACATATTGTTGTCTAACAATTTGAAGACTTTATCCACAATTTTTGCAGGTCTATCTTGATTATTGGACTATGTAAGGTCAAGTTAAATACATTGTGGTTGTTTAAGACTGGTTTTTAAAAGATGTAGGGAGTTGTGTATATCATTGAATATTAATAAGTCCATCTTTACAAAACCTTTGGAACACTATTGGGGCATATCATCTGTAAAGAGGGTCTTTTGGTTGATCCTACCAAGGTAGTAGTGATATTGGGATTACTAGAACCAACTAATCAAAGTGAAGTGTGTGGTTTCCTTGGTCATACTGAGCTATTATAGGAAATTTATTCAAGGGTATGCCAAGATTTCCACGCCATTAGAGGAATTGTTAAAGGCCAAAGGAAATTTCTATTAGAGGGATGTGTAACAGAGGGATTTTAATCAATTGAAGGAAATATTAACTATTGCACCCATCCTTTAGTTTCCTTCATGGATCTTACCTTTTCAACTACATGTGGATTCCTCATGTAAAATAATTGGGTAGTATTGTCCCAACTTAGGGAGGAAAATAGATCATACCATTTGTTTTTGAGAGAGATCTAACACATGCATAACATAACTACACCAAAAAGAGTGTGATCCATTGTCAATAGTGTACCCTCTACATAAATTTAGGTAATATATTTTGGCTACACCATTTGTCTTTTACAAATATCACATGATGCTAAATATCTAGTTTACAAGCCATTATTATAGTGTTGAATATGTAGATGGATCTCGTTGTTTCAAGAATTTGAATTTATAGTGATAATCAAGTTTGGGAAGAGTAATTTAGGGCTTGAACACATTTTTACATAAAATTTGGAGAAGATGTGCAAAGGAAAATCATTTAGGACACTATGCCAAATGTATAGTTGTTTAGGATAAAGTGCATTCCTACTGATTTAGTAGATATAACAATATTTTTAGGCACATGCATTACACTTGAAGGGATGAAGACCATGGAAAAAAATAAATTGGTCGGATGCATTGTACCCTATTAGATGGCGGGATGAGACTTTATAATATGGGACACGATAAGGTATTGCGTAGATGCTTCCTTAAACATGAAAGGGAAACAATAATGTTAGAGGCACATGGTGGAATTGCAGAAGGCCATTATACGAGGGAAGCACTCCTTACAATAATCTAGTGGGAGACACTCTACAAGGATACTAAGGAATTTTTCAAGGCGTATGTAACTATCAAAGAATTGGAAAACTATGGTGGCATGATGAGATTCTCTTACGACCAATAACAAGTGCGGAACATTTTGAAAAATGGGAAATTGATTTTTTGGACTAATTATACTGTTATGTGGAGAAAAGGAGTGTGATACATCATCACTTGCATATATTACTTAATAAGGTGGGAAGATGTTGCACCTATCAAGGATTATAACACCGCTATAATAACACATTTCATATGGGGGATTATTATTAGCAGGTATGGTTGTACTTTGAGCCTTACTAGTGATAGGGAAACTCATTTTTGAATGAGACAATCCACATCCTATTAGCTGAGTTCATGGTGGCTCATATAAAACTACCCCTATCACCCATAGGAAAATGGTATTGCAAAATCTTTCAAAAAGATCTTAGTAAAACATTGACTAAAATTTGTGACATAGGAATAAATGATTGGGATGAAAAAGTATCAACCATACTTTGGTCATACATGATCACATATAAGATGTTAAATAAAGTAACATCGTTCCAATTAGTGTTTGGTGCAGAGACTATCTTTCCTATGGAGTTCATTATACTATAAACACCACTTTTTCACCCCTAGGTAACCCGTCACACATTAATCACAACATCTATAATCACATTATTACTCCTATCCTAAGTACATCATAATTCATCATGAAAACCATCATCTACCATCATAAAATCTATTTACCCTCCCCTAACCACTTAAAACCAACCTAGCATAATTTATCCTACACATCTTAACCCCCTAACCTATTCTTACCCAAATTCTTAACCTCCCAATATTTATCAAACAACTTTATTCCTCGGATAGTAAGTGGTTTTAACCATTTTCCATCGTTCCTTCCTTGATTTGTTACATCTTTGAAAAAATTGACAATGATCCGTGATCACCAAAGATCATTACTGACGTCATCAATTCTATTTAAATCACCCTCTTTCCGATTTTATAGTTACACACAAACAATTTAATTAGAAGTCGGATTGCTACACCTCGTGTGACATCATTACATTTGGAAACATCAACACCCTATTACCAATCCTTAGAAGAATCTCATCAAGCCACCAATCACCTTTTAATTTTTTTCATCCTTAGAACACCCAACATGGTTAGTACTTATTTATATCTCTTTGTCAAACATATTTTTCTTTCATTATAATCTATAATCGTATTCTACATCATCCCCCATAGCTCTACTACACACTATGTCCTTCATTTGATCATTTAGTCAAGTTTTAGAATATCTACATTTTTTACAAGTAATCATTGTTGATCCTCGATTTCCATCGATTAATTTCCTTATCAGATTTTCTTCTCATCATCCTTTCAAAAACATCTGAATCTCTTTTTCTAAACCTTATGTGTTTCTATAATTCTTATAGCTTATCTTAACACTATCAAAATTCACATGACATTAATCATTATTTTTTTATCATCTTTTATCAAAATAATCTCTCTTGTCCCCGATCATTTTTTATTCCCTGATTTCCATCGATCCCTAAATTTTTGTCATTATTATCATTTATCATATTTTTAGTAATCTTTGGATTGATGTTGTCTTGCAAGATGTATTACTTGTAGATGATTGTTCCTGTATGTCACATCCTATCACAAGCATATACGATGTTCCAATCATCCAACAACCTTTTATGTGGGAATAGTTTTATATCACACACAACCGAGTATGTGTGCCATTTTCCTTGCACCAAAATTCAAATACATTGAGGATTGGCTTGAGATCATACAAGAAGAACGTGAAGCTTCAAAACATTTTTTTGTTGGATTACTTCTGGAATTTAGAGCTCATTGTAGCCATTACCTAGGATTCCTACCACACAGAGAAGGATCTTCCTATCCCCTTTGATTAGTCCATAAAATGTCTCATCATAGCATCGATATAACTATAAGTTTTACTTGTAAAAATGTTAATCTATGCAAGGGAATTTTCTAAATAGTTATATATAAAGTAGAATGTGATGCATTTTCCCTTATTTTTTCTCATGTGAACTAATGACCAATGTAATTTTCACTAAGTGCTTTGTAGAGTGATTTAGTGATATATACGGTGATGAGGTGCATTTTCTACGCCATTTGAGCATTTACATTCAAGGAGACCAAGTCTGCAACCACTAAGCTATTTTGGAGATTTGACCCAAAACCATCTATAAACGAGGATCCCTATTTCTAGTAATATTATAGGGTGTCACGAAAATTTTATGAAGTAGTTATTGGTTAAATCTTTTTCCTATATTTGTGGCATGTGTTGTAATCAACTGTGTCTATAAGAAACCTCCTTTGAACTATTTCTTAGTTAGTAATTTTTACCAGTATTACAATAGTTAATAGAAAAATTTATTTTCAGTTGAACTCTGGAGTATGTGATGAACTTATTTTGATCAATATAATACATGTTGTTTTGAGTATACATTTGTGTTGAGAGCCTCCATCCCAAAGTAGAGCAAGGGCCCACTCAAATGAGGAGATTGAAGGATTGGTATTTTATGCAAGATCTTTATATTTCCTTAGTTTCAGTTTCAGTATCTTTGTTTGACAATTATCTAATGCAATATCTATTTCTTTGTTTTAACGTATTTCCTTTACCATCATTTGATTCCAACAAGTATTTCATTACAAGTAAATATTTTCTTTAACAAGTATTCCATTCATTAACTCTATTTTAGTAACATAGATGTATTTGATATACTTTGCTTTCTGTTTATTAGTTTAGACATGTACTTGCTTTCAGTAGTTTGTAGTGAGAACAAGGAAATCGATACTAAATTAACCCCCCAAAAAAGAGAACCACCATAGTACTGAGTTTCATGTCAAATTCTCTACATACAACCTTGAACACAACCCTAGTTTATAATGACATCAATGTTTGAACAAGTTTATTAAATGATTGGAGTTACAATGACTCGTCACTCCTTGAATTCTAATTTTGTTATCATTATCTTATCTTATTATCATATCACTTAATTGTACAACATGAGTTGACACCCTTCAAGGAAGCCCTTTGGATTCTTGGGATCAACCTTTCATTGAGCAACTCGTTACATCTTTAATTAATATTTGTCTATTAAGATGTCTTTGCATATAGGTCTTCTCACTTGGTGAAAGGAGGATCCTTTTACATTGTTCATATCAATCATCCCGACATTGCATTTGTTGGTGCGGTATCGATAAACCTTGTTTTATTTGAGTTTTTGGTATTTCAGCATTATAGAAAATAACCAAAAATCACCATAACCAATTACCTTCCCCGAGTATTAGGTGTGCAAGAGGATTCATAGATGAATAAATGGTAGGTGAGAGCATTGATAAATTATTGCAATTAGATGAATGATGCACAATTACTTGATGGAGTCGAGAAGACAAAAAGGCAAGACAAAAGGATTGATACGATAGACACATTAAGAATAAGTATTTTTTAGTAGGTGGGTTGGATCTTTTATATGATTCAAAATTTACATGCCACCCAGGGAAATTGAAATTTCATTAGTTAGGACCCTTTATAGTAACCAAGATACTAGATTCAAGTGCATGTTAGTTACAAGTGTTAGGTGACACCATGTTTCCCGATTACTTTAATGGGAGTAGGTTAAAGCCTTACTATAAATAAGAATTTTCCTTTATATTTGTAATAAGGCATTATTTCCATTAGAACATATTTCCATTTCTATCATGTTCTTTTATTTTGTTGTAATAAACATGTTCACACATAAGAGATGATGTATTTGTTGAGACATGATGCGTAGAGGATAACACATGCTTTTAGTGTGGTATAACATGTAAATAGTATGCATGTTGGACAATGATGTTCTTGTTTGATAAGATGGAATGTGCAAGTGTGTGAAATAATGGTGTAATTTTATCATTAATGGATTGGTTTTCTCAATGGTATATAAGGAAGCTTGGTGGAGATTATAACAAAAGGATTAATGTGCATGATAATGTGAGGGAGACAATGCAAAAGAAAACTACTTGGTAAGTGGTGTATAGGAAGAATAGTTCCGACACATGGAGGTGCATGTAAAGGGTTATGTATCCTGAGAATTAGTAACACACCTTAAGGTTATGGACTTCCACACGTGAGAGAAGGATAGTATGATCCTAGAGTTAGTGGAAAACGGAAGGAAAACATAAAAATTCATTAAATCCAAAAAGTAATGGTATTTCGGTGCATTTAATGTGATATAAAGTTAGAGATATATAAAAAGTGGGCAAGTGTATTTGTAACTCTTACCTTGCGGGAATTGAGATCTTACGTGATTCAAAGCTCGAGTGAACTAGTGTAAATAAAGAGATGATATTTCCAACTATGAAGATGATAGAAGAAACCAAAGATAAGTTTAAGAACTAGATATATCCTTGCATTTAGGGAAAAAAGAAAGTGGAAGTAGAGGAAGGGTTGGAAAAATATGACATAAGTGTTAGGGTTGTAAGGTTGAAAGAAAATAATTTATGGAGTTAGGGCATGTCATTTAGTAGGGAGGTTTGAGGAGAATCTCAAAACCGAGAAGAGTGAAAGGTTCATGCCAAGTAAGTAGTGAAACAAAGTGATAAGTGCACTTGGATATAGGGAACGTAATTGGAAAATTTAATAGGTGAGATCCCGGATGTAAGAAATGACACTAGTGAAGATGGAACCTAAGAACAAGAAGCCAATGAAGGAAACCCATGATTCTTTGGTACTAAAAAATGTAGATGAAGTGAAAGTTGGAAAGACATGGACATATCTAATATAGAAGTAAAAAATTAGTGAGTATAACCATCGCGTATCAAGGCATGAAGGTAATATGAGAAATGATGTCATAAAAAGACAAGTCATTTAATGGTAGTAGGGTAAATTTAGTTAGACAACTAAATGCACAAGACCTTGGTAAATGTTGGGGTCCTACATTTTTTTGAGTAACAATTTTTTGGTAAGAATGCATGCTTATTTCGAGTAGTTCGTGTCAAGAGTCCATGAGGACTACTCTTATTTCACACGTAGAAATGAATAAAAGAAGGGAAATTGACACCTGGAAGAAATTATTGACGTATTGATTGAGAAGGAAAATAAGGGGCAAGGTTCCACATAAGAAGAGCTAGCGCATGGGAATAAAGAAAAGGTTACCAAAATATTAAAGGAATATGAGGATATGGGTGCTGAAATATTAGAAGCCACACAAAAGGTTGAGAAAATATTCAGAATATTTAAGGATTTTGTAGTCATAAACACACACCTTGTAAAAGATGAAGAAAAATTGAGCCGCTTAGATTCCTCATTTTATATAGGGGATAAGGCATCGTGTGAGAAAATTTTGGAAGATATGCAAAACCTAAAGAAGAAAATACAAGCTAAGCACGAGAGGATAGAGGTGAAACTAGTAGAGGTTCAAACAATGGTAATGAGGAGAGTAGATATCATAGAGGGGATGACTGTTGAATGCGATGACATTCTTAAGGAGCTTCAAGAAAAGGCCGATGAACTAACCTTGGAAAATATGCCAAACATTGTTGAATCATCACCAAGAAGGTCATAAATCACAATTGAAGAATGGAAACAATTAGAGGATTCCATCAACCTATATTTCCTTGAACTTCTCAAATTACCATGAGCCTAATTTGTATCATGTGGCAAATATATTCTTTATTCCTTAATTTTTTTAGGGATTTCCCATATTGTTTATTCAAACATGATTCTCTATTTGTTCTATTCTTTGATTTTTTTATTGATGAGGACATAAAATATCCCTAGTGTGGGTAATGTTAGACTCAAGAAATGACTAAGCATGAAGACATTCACAAAGGTAGGACACATGAAGGTGCACACAAAGGAATGGAAGAAGAATTTACAAGAGTAACATAAGTTCATGAATGTGCACATGGAGTTATGAGAAGAGAACGTGTGAGAGGTTACGCATAGAGGTAGTATACTCGTGAGTTAGTGATTTGTGACCCATGCTAAAAATAGAACACATACTGAAGATGATGTATTCAAGAAGGCAAGATAAATATAGGATATGTATGGATGAAGAAAGATAATAATAACATGGAATGGAAATTAAAACAATCTATTTATATTGAGGGAACAATAGACAAAAATCATGCACTCTAGACATTATTTAGTCCCGATCTCATACTACCATTTAGAAGGTTTTGAGTGAAGAAAGTTTAATTAACCCCATATTTTGGCCATCTTATTTTATTTTATTTCATCATTCCCAACCTTTTACACCTACATGCCCAGTCTATTTTGGTCATCTTCCATTATTTTATCCTCAACTAGGGTGCCCATGGGTGCCTTGGTCCCACCAGGGGTTCCTTGACCCTTTTCACACTTTCCTGCCACTTTTTGGGATCTTTCTAGCCGTTTGAGATCTTTATCTTTAGCGGTCATCCATTTCAAGGTTAATTGAAAAAATAGGTCAAGAGAACCATATATATATATAAATTTATAAGAAAATAATGAGGGACCAAGCACTAGTCACTACTATCATCCATATAGAGTTACATCAATCTATTGTATTAAAGATCACTTGTATCCACATAGCTCCATCACAAGGAATAAAGATAGGTCATTTGCATCACACACAACATAGGGTTAGGATTATATTATATTCAATGCACACATTCTATTAAATTTTCTACATATATTTATTCCTCGTTACTTCACAAAGTGTGACTAGCACAAGAGCACCTAGAGAACATGATGCATGCGCGTGCGCGTGCCACAAGCGCACACACACACACACACCAGAAATACATTTGGGTCCGAAACGTAGTGTATCACTCAGTTAGTAAGCCCATTGTTGTGGTAGATGAGGTTAGTTTTACCCATTCATTTGCATTCTTATTTTTTTAGGGTTTTGATAATTCTCTTGTGGTTTCTTATGGGTCTTTCTATCAGCTTGGATTATCAATGACATTTGACATAGTGTAGCCTATTTGATGTGACACACAGTGAGTGTTTCAGACCATCTCCCAAACCTATAAAGATCAGTTCTAGATCTTTTCACAAACCAGGGTTCCCATTTTGTAGACCAGAGCACCCATATGTGCCCTAGTTCCTCTCCAAGTGATCCAGTCTAGAGAATCAACCTAGATCCATCCTTTTTGGGGCTCCTGCACAGTCATTCCTACTTTCAGTTTCTCCAGTCACCTCTGTGACATAGTCTCATGAGAATATTCTATTCAACTTATTTCTTTCCTCTTTTCTCTTGTGCATTAGGGTTAGAATTCCATTTTTCTTAGTTTTTGGGTCATATTTACATTGATTTACAATGTCTATTTACTTTATTTACAATTCTTCATAGCTTAGATTAACTAGTACATAGTTTCACATTTTAGTTAATCATTTTAGTGAACCCCATATTTCAACACTTCCTTTTGATCATGTCATCTCCTTATCAAGTTATGGCTCAATCTTATTATCCTACCTTTGCACCAACTAAGGTCTCAAGCATAGTTACTACTGCTACTGATTTCATGTGTGTGCACACCCAACATCCTCCTCACTTTGTCACACCTAGGGTTGATCCATCCATTAATGTAGTTACTACTCATCGTACTCGTCCTAATCCACCTACTTGCTCCACCCACATCTATTCCTCCACCCATTACTCTGGCAGCTCCTCCCAAAGACTTCCATAGGCTATGAAATCATTGAATAACTTAAAAATATGCGAAGCTAATATCTATCTTTATGATTTGTTGCATAATGAACTAGATTTTGTAACACGTTAGAAGCTACCCTTCGTGCCATTCATATTGAAAGTGACAATTCTGTAGTGAACTTTACACATCTTATACAATCCCTCCATAATTTACCACATGATATATCTTTCACTGATGAGGATTTATCACCTTTTGCTAAAAGAAATCTATGTGCTCCTTTTCTCATTATTGTTGTTATTAGCACTACTTGCATTGAATGAGTCCTCATTGATAATGGAACAACTATCAATTTACGTGTTCATTATTTTTTGAAGCAATTGGGTATTAACGATAATCTAATCTCTAAGAATTCTATTCTCATTGGTGGTTATGATTCTACCACTCGCACATTCTTAGGAACTATCTCATTACCTATTTGGGTTGGGCCTATGATTGTTATTACTGAATTCTATGTTATCGATACCTCCTTCTAGTTCAATATTTTGTTAGGTAGGCCTTGGATTCACACAATACAAATAGTTCCATCTACTATTCACTAATGTGTAAAGTTTTTACATGATGGATATGAACATACTATCACCGTGGATCCAGAGCCATTCAAGTACTATCGCATAGACCATGTTACTGTTATGCACATACCACCTTTGCAATGTATCCCATATAGTAGTCTCGATACATATGACATCGTAAGTTTAGCACTTCAAAATATCTTTCTACCATCACAAGTTGCTACCATTTATACTTACACCACCGTTATTATTTCACCTATAGTATCATGTTCCTACTAGTGTTCCTTCTCCACTAGTTGTGGCACCCTCTACTACTCCACCTACGGTGCCACCTGCTAACATCCTTGATAATATTATACAACATGATGATGTTCACACTAATGGCTCTTATGATGAAGTTGACGTTATCGAACTTACGGATGAATCATTGAGACAACTTGATTTTACTCCTCTTTGTGTAGATGATTCTTATTTCGATGAAACCATTATATCCTACACGGTTCGGTGAATATAGGTTCAAGACCCCTCCTTCTATTAATGATATGGTATTATTGTTAGTGCAAATCAGCAGCACCCCCAAGTGGCCTTAGGGTTTGCATGTGAGAATTAGGTCATTTAGTGTGATTGCACAACATGAAATCTTTTCCCAAGTGTGGGACTTGCAAAAATGGGAAAAAATCTCAGATTGAAGGATGGTTCCTCTACCCCTATGATCAGATGTATGCATGAAATTTGCATAGGTTTAACTCAAAATTCTACTCTAATTCTGCTAAGGAGACAAGGATAGAAAGAAAAGAAGATAAAACTAAATTGACAAGGTGATACACCAAAGGAGTGGTGAACATCTATTTCTATAGATTGACATAGATTATGAAAAATATAACACAAATCATGCACAAATTGCTAAAATTGTAATGAAGGATCAGGATAGAGCAAACAACACAAGAAAGGATTGAAAATTCATTCACAGAGCTTGCATTGTCATTTCCATTTTTAAATACAGTGCATTACAACAACAAGGAGGTAGAAAACATGTTGTAGTCCTAAAAAAGGTCTGATATTCCACAAATTCACTTGCAAGGTGAAGGAGGGAGCCTGCAGAACATAAAAAAATTGTCCAACCCTTTACAAATGAGCCAAATCTGGCTTTTAACAATGAAAATTGAGTTCAAGAAGGAGAAATGTGGGAAAATTGAAATGAATGATTCAACCACTGACCAGATCCATCAAAATAGCATGGGTACCCTTAAAAGTTCATTCCCAAGATTTTTCAACCATGTTGGAGAAGAATGGAAGCCATACTGCATTAAAAATGGTGGTTGAATGTTGGTTCTACTCTTTTCCCCATGCCAAAGGCGTTTTTTCATTTTTCTCTCACCAAAATCCACCAAAAATAAAATTGAAGATTTCATCATGTAGAGGACTTCAATAGCTTTCCAATGACACCAAAATTGAGAAAACCAAGCTCTGGATCGAAAGATATGCCCCTCTGAAGATTTAGGGAAAAATGGGGCAAAAATTGGGTTAGCGGGCTGAAACCTAAATTTTTCCCCTTTTTTGAATTTGGGAAAAATTCCCCAAAAAGATTCATGCCCCACCACTCCACCGCCATGTGGTGCTTCCTCATTCATCTGCGGGTTCAAATGGCCATTTTACCCTTTTTTGAATTTTGAAAAAAATTCCAAAATTTCTTCCGCGCCCCGCCGCTCCGCTGCCACATGGCACACTTTGATTTGGCACAGCCTGAATAAATTTTCTTTTCCTCCACGTGCCCGCTGGGAAATTTTTTCCTTTACACGTTTTTGAACACTTTGGCAAATTTTCCAAATTCTCTCTATGCCCCCAACCTCCACTGAAAATAGGACACATGTCATCCTCCCATTAGTTCGCGGGGATTTAACCAAAATTTCCATTTCCTCCTTGATGGGTATGTGGGCCAATTTTTTCCTTTGCGCCTTCTACTACTTTGGAAAAAAGCCAAAATTTACTCCACCCCTTTGAATCCCGCCACCCTCATGGACATGTGGCACATTCTCATTCAACACGGGGTTTTGGGAAATTTTTTTCCTTTGCGCCATTTTGACCACTTTTCAACTTACCCCCACCGGTCCGACCTCCACCGCCACGTGGCACCTCCTCATTAGGCATGGGCCTCAAACCATTTCTTTTCCTTCAGGGCCCACGGAAATTTTTTTCCTTTGCGCCCGCCCACTCCTTGGTGATTTTTCCAACTTACCTCTGCTAACCTATCATTCTTCCACCACGTGGCACATTCCCATTAGTTGTGGACCTCCCTAGGAAAATTTCCCTCAAAAACTCCACCGAGCCATAACTTACAAAATACAAGGAGTTAGAAGGAAAATTTTACCTTTCTAGAAAGGTGAGAAAATCCTCTATCTGATGAAACCATTTCTAGATAATTTTGAGTGCTTGAAAAGTAAAAAAAATTGACTGAGGCACAAGGAAGGAAGGAATGAAAGAAAGTTAGTCAAAAATAAGCAAGGGGCTTATTTTGGATAACAATTTTGGTGACTCAGAGGGTCATCCACCTACTGGATGAATGATCAGTGGCCTTTGAAGCATCCATTGGGCATGGAGTCATCAACTTAACTGCTTGGTACTCTCAACTCATTAGAAAATTTCTAGAAAGAAGATTGTGAGAGTAGAACATCACTTGATCTGGAACATGGCCTACAAAGATGCATCCTTGGGACAAAAAAGCTTGTGCCAAAGCACTTAGGGAAATGTAAAACTAAGCTACAACAAAAAAATGTGCACAAGCACTTAGAGGAATGAAAATCTAAGCTAATATGTACAAGGTGAGGATTTTCCTTCTAGTAGCAATGCTTTAGATGGATTCCATTAACTGGAATCTATAGTTCTTCACCATCCAATGTAGACAATTGGAAGGCATTGTTGTTCTTACATTTTGTGACCATGTAGGGGCCACTCCAAATGGCATCAAACTTTGAATGCCTTCCTATATTTTCTCGGTCTGCATCCCATTTCAACACTAAATCTCCAACTTGGAAGGTTCTAGCCTTAGCTTTCCTATCAAAGGTTCTCTTGATCAAGGCTTGGTCCTTCTCCATTGTTTGGGTTGCATGCTCTCTAATTTCTTGGAGTTCCATCAATTCTGCATATCTAACCTCCATGGGTTCAAACTCCAACAATTCCAATTGCTTCATGAGTTCCAATGTTGGCAACTCAAGTGACATAGGCAAGATTGCCTCTCTTCCATAAACAAGTCTGAATGGAGAGTTATTGGTGGATCTCTTGGGAGTTATCCTATCATCCCATAAGGCTGATTTAAGTTTAGTGTGCCAAGTCCTCTTATTTTCATCAAGAGTCCTGTTGATGATCTTTAATAGGTTCTTGTTGATAGACTCAACTTGGCCATTACCTTGAGGGTAATAATTTGATGAAGTGCTCAGATAGATCCCATTCTTAACAGCCCATTCAGTTACATTTGATCCTATGAATGCCAATGCATTATCTGATATTATAGTGGCAGGTATACCAAATATGGTTACTATCCCCTCGTAGAAGTATAGAATGCTAGATTCATTTTCCTCTTTGAGTGTCACCGCCTCAGTCCATTTGGTGAAGTAGTCTATTCTTTGTTAGAATCCACTTGTGTCCTTGGCTTGAGTTTGGGTTAATGAATCCAATAAAGTCTAAACCCCATTGCATGAATGGCTGGTCAACTGAAATTGGGTGCAATGGAAGGGTTGCTAATCTTTCCTTGCCTGTGAAGAATGCACAATTTTTGCACCTCTTGATCCACGCATAACAATCACTAAACACCTTGGGCCAATAATAGCTAGCCTTCATAATCTTGAGGGTTTTCACTCTTGGAGAAAAATGACCCCAACTGATTTACCATGGAACTCTTCTAACATTCTCTTAATTTTATTTGTCCCAATGCATCTCAACAACACTCCATTTATATCCTTTTTGAACAAGACACCATCAACAAGTGCATATGGGATAGCCTGCAATCTGAAGTGTCTTCTCTTGGTTTTTTTCATCTCTAGAGGGCATAGACCTATTTATAAGAAGTGAATTATGTCTTGGGTCCAATAAGGAGTGAGCATACAACCATTCTCTTCTTGAACACCTCTTTGTTCTTGGTTGTCTTGCAACGCCAAAACAACATCCTTCCATTGCTTGCTTCCATTGATTTTCTCAAGACTAGCTGCTCACACAATCCCTTTCCTTGGACCAGCTTGGTGAATTTGATCTCAATGTCATACTCCATGACATGAGTAATCCACCTTGCATGTTTTTCATTTAGGTATTTTTTAAGGAATTCCTTAACTCCCACATGAGAAACCAATGATTGAACCTTGTTGTTTGAAATTAGATGATTAAATTTCTTAAAGCTCCTAATCATTGCAAGAACATGCTTCTTAATGAAGGAATACATCACCTCATAGTCCTCCAATCTTTTGCCAAAGAAGGCAATTGGTTGCTCTGCATTTTCTTTGTTCTGCTGTACTAAAATTGTAGAAATTATGTCATCACCACCAAATGCATAAAGGATAAAATCCTTAGAGAAATCTAGGTTAATGAGAGTTGGAGCTTGTGAGATAGCCTCTTTGATTGCCTCAAAACTTTCCTTACCTTCAGCTATCCATTTGAAAGCCATACTTTTCTTCAACATCATAGTTATTGGCTTGACAAGGGCTGCAAAGTTTGGAACAAACCTTTGAACAAAATTGATTCTTCCCAAGAAACTTTGAAGGGCCTTCTTGTGACTTGGTAATGGCAGTGATTTTATTGCTTCAACCCTCTCTGGATCAATTATTAATCCCTCTTTGGAAACAATGTGGCCTAGGAGCTTTCCTTCATGAGCTAGGAAAATACATTTTTTGGGATTCAAGGATACCCCAAATCTTCTACATCTTTGGAACACTTGTCTCAAATGAAAGAGATGATTTGCTACACTTTTAGAAAATACAAGTAATATCATCTAGGTATATCAACACTATTTTGTTGATCAATCCCTTGAATGCCATATCCATTGCCCTTTGGAAGGTAGCTCCGACGTTAGACAGCCCAAATGGCATTTTCCTATATGCATAGGTTCCCCATTTGGTGGTGAAGGCTGTTTTGAATTGATCATCCTCCTTTACCATGATCTGATTATACCCTAAATAACCATCTAGCAATGAAAACCTCTCAGAGCCAGCAACAACTTGTAAAATATGCTCCATAAAAGGAAGTGGGTAATGATCCTTGAGGGATGCTCTATTCAAATCTCTAAAGTCTACACACAATCTGATTTCTCCACTCTTCTTTCTAACTGGAACCAAGTTTGCAACCTAGCTTGAATGCTTGATGGGAAATATGATACTTGCCTCTATTAACTTATTCAAATGTTTTGGCATTGATTGGGCTTGGAGTATGAGGCTCAATGTGAAAGTTTGCAATAGGTTCAGACTTGATTGTGGCCTTAATTCCATATCTGGTCCGAAACAACATGTGTGACCAATCAACAGATAAATAACCTCCAATTCTAGCTATGAAATCCCTTGAAAAACATAGGGAAACAAGTGGTGGTAAATCTATCATTGACACATCTTGCAAAACAGTGACATTGGGGTATGCATGCAAAGTGAGGCTCAAATCTTTAATTACCCCTACTATTGTTACTATTGTCCCATCTAGTTGCACCACCCCTTTGGATATGACTTCATATTGGAGGCCCAATTGATCAACTATTTGCTTGGGCATCACAGAACTATTTGCCCTTAATCAATCATATAATTGTGTTAGTTTATCCCCAATGATAAATGAAACATAGAATGGAGGGGGCTTCAAAACTTTACCTTACTATCCTTCAAGCTTCCCCTCGGGTGAGCAACACTTGTGAGTACCTTTCTTGTATATGAGCTTGCTAATTTGAAGTTGACCAATTCTTCATGGCAGCTTGTAGTAGATCCCTTTGGCCTGGGATGGATAGTGATTCCCACATAGATATATTCACATTTGTCTTCTTCATTTGTTCAATGATGTTAAATGGGGATGAAACATCTCTTTGCTGCCCCTTAGCCTACACATTATTTTCTTGTACATGGGCTGTAACAACTGGCATTTGAGTTGGTCTAGAAGGTGGCTTGGGCTGTCCTTGCACATTTGGAATTGCATTTTGCTTTCCAACACTTTGTGGAGTGATGGAAGGTTGTGGATCACTTGGAGCTAATGACTGCCCTTCACCAATATTCCTCTTCTTTGACCGTGTGTTAGCTACTACATTATGAGAAATTATTTGATTCATACCACAAAAATCTTCAGCCTGCTAGTTCACAAGTGTAGTCTCATTTGGAGTTGTATTTTGCTGAGATGTTCCTTGTTGTTGGTTTGTTTCTTGACTCACCTCACTCTCTACGCCAATTGCTGTCACCATAAAATCTTGGTTCAAAGCACCATTGAAGCACATAGATTAGTTGTGGGGTTCATTGCATGGGAAACACCAATCATACTCTTGAGCTATATTATTTTGCACTAGCACTAAGGCTTTAGAGGTAGATGCAACATTGGGGTTATAGGGCTGAAATGGTCTATTGGCAGGAGGCCTTACTTGATTTTGATTTATAGCTAGATTGGGTGGCCTATTAGGCTGATATGGTTGCCTATTAGGCTAAGTTTGAGACTGATAAGAAGGTCTAAAACTTTGGGCTTGCTACCTCTTGAGTGTAACCAGCTCATTGCCTAAATTTTGTAATTGTTTCATGACTTCTTGAAGTTCATTTGAGGCACTAGAGGATGAAGTAGAAGTTTCATTTGAACTCTGATTTCTAGGAGTGGGAATAGGAGCTAAAGTAGGTGCTTGACTAGTGCTTGGGTTTTCCAAGTTTGGATATAAGGGCATGGGAGGCCTAGGTGCCATTTTACTAGCTTGGATCAAACAATTCTTAGCCCTAATGGCAATGCTATAAGCTGCAGGTATATTTTCACCTCTCATGGATTGGATTAACATAGAAATATCAGAATTTGAAGCTTTGAGATAGTATAAGAAAGCACCTTCTAGCGTTGGCCTTACTGTCACTAGGATTCTATCCCATGTCCTTTGCAATCTGAAATTGAAATTTTTTAGCTGCTCATTGGGAGCTCTCTTGATAGTTGTCAGTTGTTTCAATAGAGACAAATTATCTCCCTTTTCTCCAAACTGATCATGGAGAGCTATGCACAACTGGTTCAATTTTGGATAGAACTTGCCCCAAGAGTCCTAAACCATTGCAAGGATTTCCATTTGAATGAAGATGCTAACAATTTGACAATAATTTGCATCTCAAAATCTCATGGATTGCACAAACATTAGCAATGTATTTGACATGATCACCACGAGTGGTCTGATTTTCCCCAGTAAAGTATGGGATGTTCTTCAATGTTGCAACTAGAACTGGGTTTTGTGCATTGAGAGCAAGTGGGCTGCTACCAGTGAAGTTGACATAAGGGTTGTGTTGTGCCATTCTAATTGGCCTGAGAACCCTTGTTGATTGGGTGAAAGGTCTACCAGGTGGAGGAGTTGATAGAGTTCTATTTGGTGGAGATGGAGACCTTTGAATTCTTCTTCCTCTCTCTCTTCTTCCTAGGGATAACTACAGATACTCAAACAATCCCTCTTCTTTGGCCCTTGACCTTGTTTGGATCCTTCTCATGAATCTTCAAACTTGGACTGCTGAAACCAGTTGATTTTATCCCTTTGGAGTCACCAGATGTGTAAATCAAGGCTCTTTTAAGCAAGGAACTTACAAAAATGCACATCAACTTTGTTGTAATGAAGATGAAGACCTCTAAGGTCCCACCAGGCATGCCAAAACTATTAGTGCAAATCAGCAACACCCCCTAAATGACCTTCAGATCTGCAAGTGAGAATTGGGTCATTTAGTGTGATTACACAACATGGAATCTTTTCCCCAAGTGTGGGACTTGCAAAAATGGGAAAAAAACTCTCCAAATTGAAGGCTAGTTCCTCTACCCCTCTGATCAAATGTATGCTTGAAATTTTTAGAGGTTTAACTCAAAATTCTACTCTAATTCTACCAAGGAGACAAGGATAGAAAGAAAAGAAGATAAAACTAAACTAACAAGGTGATACACCAAAGGAGTGGTGAACATTTCTTTCTGCAGATTGACACAAATTATGAAAAATGCAACACAAATCATGCACAAATTGCTAAAATTGTAATGAAGTATCAGGATAGAGCAAACAATATAAGAAAGGATTGAAAATTCATTCACAGATCTTGCATTTTCATTTCCATTTTTAAATACAGTGCATTACAACAACAAGGAGGTAGAAAACATGTTGTAGTCCTAAAAAGGTCTAATATTCCACAAATTCACTTGCTAGGGTGAAGGAGGGAGCCTGCAGAACATAAAAACGTCCAACCCTTTACAAATGAGCCAAAGCCAAAGCGGTGTTTAACAATGAAAAGCGAGTTCGGAAAGGAGAAAGCGTGGGAAAATTGAAATGAATGATTCAACCACCAACTAGATCCATAAAAATAGCATGGGTACCCTTAAAAGTTCATTCCCTAAGATTTTTGACCATGTTGGAGAAGAATGGAAGCCATACTGCATTAAAAATGGTGGTTGAATGTTGGTTTTGCTCTTTTCCCCATGCTAAAGGTGTTTTTTCATTTTCTCTCACCAAACCCCACCAAAAAACAAAATTGAATATTCCATTGTGTAGAGGACTTCAATAGCTTTCCAATGACACCAAAATTGAGAAACACCAAGCTCTAGATCGAAAGATATGCCCCTATGAATATTTAGGGCAAAACTGGGGCAAAAATCAAGGTCAGCGGGCCGAAACCTAAAATTTTCCCCTTTTTTGAATTTGGGAAAAATTCCCCAAAATCTCCGCACCCCACCACTCCGCTACCACGTGGTGCTTCCTCATTCATCCGTGGGTTCAAATGGCCATTTTACACTTTTTTGAATTTTGGAAAAAATTCCAAAATTTCTTCACGCCCCCGCCGCTCTGCTGCCACGTGGCACACTTTGATTTGGCGCGGGCCTGAATCAATTTTCTTTTCCTCCATGGGCCCACAGAAAATTTTCCTTTGTGCCTTTTGAAAACTTTGGAAAATTTTCCAAATTCTCTCTGTGCCCCCGACCTCCACCGAAAACAAGACACATGTCATCCTCCCATTAGTCCAGGGATTTAACCAAAATTTCCATTTCCTCCTTGGCCTGTGGGCCAATTTTTTCCTTTGCGCCTTCTACTACTTTGGCAAAAATCCAAAATTTACTCCACCCCTCTAACTCCCACCACCCTCATGGACATGTGGCACATTCTCATTCAATGTGGGGTTCTGGGAAAAATTTTCCTTTGCGCCATTTTTGACCACTTTTTCAACTTACCCCCGCCGGTCCAATCTCCACCGCCACGTGGCACCTCCTCATTAGGGTGGGGCCTCAAGCCATTTCTTTTCCTCCATGGGCCACGGGAAATTTTTTTCCTTTGCACCCCACCCACTCCTTGGCGATTTTTCCAACTTACCTCCGCTGACCCGCCATTTCCCGCCACATGGCACATTCCTATTGGTTGCGGACCTCCTAGGAAAATTTCCCTCAAAACTCCGCGAGCCATAACTTACAAAATACAAGGAGTTAGAAGGAAAATTTTACCTTTCTGGAAAGGTGAGAAAATCCTCTATCTGATGAAACCATTTCTAGATAATTTTGAGTGCCTAAAAGTCAAAAAAAATTGACTAAGGCACAAGGAAGGAAGGAATGAAAGAAATTAGTCAAAAATAAGTAAGGGGATTATTTTGGATAATAATTATATCTCGGTTTTGTAAACAATATTGATGTTATTTCATCTTCTCCTCCATGGGTTGTATCTCCACTGCCTATTTTTACATGCACATTATTCATCAATAGGACCTTTTGGCAACAAATCCCCATCGATTCCATGTGCTTAGAAACTATTTATATGCGTGAAAATTTGGATAGGTTCGGCATGAAACTCAATGACGTTTTACCTCCTCTTCATTCACTACATCTCTATCATGGCTACTTTCAAAATATGGCAGCTTATGGCTTACGTGTCTTTCATTTGATGGTATTTGTTGCTCTTACCCCTCGTGACTCGCACTCACACTATGACAGTCTTGGCTTGACTATATTGGTGGTACACTAGATTCTCATCACTCTTTACTTACATTTCCTATCCCTTTTGGCAATATTTCTATTCATAATGATTTTTCTCCCCGCTACACGTTCCAAATATCTCTCATTGGCATGTTCACAGTTTTCCACTAATCACCTTTACCTTGATGAAGAATATACAATTAATGTGTACAAAATCCACCGCAATGGGTCCCTGTATGAACCTCCTCACTCTATAGCTTATTAGGTTTCCGATGCTACTCCAATAGGTTTCGATCATGACAACAATGATCTCCTTGATAGATGCCCATAGTCATATTTCCTATCATACACTTGGGGGAATAGTATTCAAGACACTCCCCCTCATTCCAACATCCTTCAATAATAATACATCACAACCTCTCATATTTCATAGTTACAAATACATTGTAGCATTGACCATTACCCGATGACACACTCTTGTGCTTCGGTTCACACTTTCTTGTTGAGGGATTAATGCACATGAACCCCAAACACCGCATTATAATCATTCCACATTACATTTCATCACACATCATGTGTCGTACATCATATTAGTCATCATTGTGCATATATCATACTTCTATTGTCTAGCATTGCATACTATTCATCATATTGTCCATTATACATATCATACACTTCATACTATTAGGCTATCTACACATATTCCATTTAGCATCTCTACACTACATCTTACGACATATGCCTTACATCATACACTACACATCTCTATGTCCCACATATTCTACACATATGCATCTAACATGATATCATCTTACACATTACATCACATTCTACACATCTAGCATTGCATTCTACCCATCACATATTTACATATTCTACTCATCACATGGTCGTTTATCATCTTCAATACACATACTACATCATATTCTATGTGTTGCACTCACTACCCTATGATACACTTTATTTCCTTGGTTCATACTCAAATATCAAGGGTTTACAAATCAAATAGACCTTCTCTTCATCACGCATATATCATTTGAATTTTCATCATGTGAAATTACTAGGTTAGTGCCATACACTTTAGGTTGAATGGTCACCCATTTTATCATTTTGTAGTGGTATACACATTATGTTACATCACCACTCCATATTTTAATTTCCTAATGATATACGCTTTGGGATAAATCATCACTCATCCATTCATCTCATAGTGATATACACTTAGGCTAAACATTCACTTATACGTTCATTTGGTCGTGATATATGCTTCAGCTATAGGGTTTATCTACACATCATTGCTAGGTCATATCTCATCACTACACATCTACACATTCATCATAGCGCATTATACACACCACACACTTTGACCATTTTTCGATGATGCGCTCTCATTTACAGTTCATTCTTGATTGCTAAGGGGGAAAACTAAATGAACCTCACTACATACACTTTCATTCACTTGGGGGCACACAACTCCTATCACTCCATTTTGCATTCCATTCCATCCATCCAAAACATATTGCATACTATGGTTTCTCTTACTCTTGCTTACTTTTTCTTATTCATGGTCACTTTATTACACATGCTAGTTAGATTGTTTGTATGTCATTTATCTATATCATCCACACATGTGTACTCATGTATTTTTCTAGTTGTGATCATAGATACATGTCTCTTACATGAAACATGGATGTTCACCTTCTACCCTTCCTACATTGGTCATTGGGGGCATCCACATTTATCTCTTCTAGGTGTTATTGTTTCATTTTATACTTATCATTTTACATTACTTGGTTATACATGCTTTTGACATACTAGTTATCTTTCTAACATGCTAACAAGTGCTTCATGTGTAACATTTGTTATGCAGGATATTTACTTCCATACTTTTTTGTTACATTATCTTCCATTGTTTTCTCTTGTTTGCGGGCCTTGCCCTATGTTTGACATGCACACTTGTTTTTTTTGGCCATAATGGCCTTTTCATGTCTTGCGACATTGTGATTGATGTCTCATGTTTTCAACCCATTTTTGTGTAACTTATTTTGTCTTCTTGTGTGTTTACATTACTTTACTTGGTATCTCTTATACTTGTTTGCGTAGCTTACACACTATCTTTTACATACCTTTTTTTCGTACTAACATTTATTTTTGGCTATTTATCCATGTTTGTGTGCACCTTGGTTTCTACAAATCACATTCCCTTCCGCCTCACAGGAACAATTTCATCGTTCATGTGGTTGGTCCTCTTTGGGGTCACATTTATCCTATTAGAAACATCCCATGTGCCCCCAAAGAGGGGGCATCATTTGGGGTTTTTATACACACTAAAAAAATATTCTACACTAGTTCAGTTCATTTATATACATCGAGTGGGTTCAGACTAGTCTACAAATCCCATACACAATGGCTTTTACAAGACATGGTTGTCCTTAGCATTATGGGAAGTAGTTACAGGCTTGGAAGTTATAGTGGGTGTGCCTCCCTACACTAATTAGTCTTGTGGAATCGGATCACCAAAAAAATAGGAAGTACAAAGATATCTTCTCACACATTCAAGGAAATATTTTCATGAAGGAGAATAATGCAACTTTCTCCCTACACTTCTTCAGCCAAGGTAGCATGAGATCACCCAAAAACTTGTAGAGCATGTGCTATCCTTATAAACTCTCTTTCTCAACATAGATCAAGTGCACATGTTCCATTTACACTCTTTCATTTGCATATTTACATTTACATACTTTTACATGTGTCTTTTACATTATGTTTTTATACCTACATACATACATACATACATATTTGACTACTTGATCATTTTCTCCTTGCAGGTCCGGTCGCATAAGAAATAAGAAGTCAAATGGGGGAAACAACAACAATAATAACGTCAACAAAAAAACCTAATGACAATACACACCATACTAGCCATGCAGAACATCACATAAAATAGTAGCTACACATGCCCTCCACCCTAGGTTCACTCTCATCACTTTTGTTTTGCACATTTTCATCTATAGTTTCCATGCTCCATCATCATTTTGTCATTCCACGCTTTTTCTAGTCCTTCGGCACATTTTCTACTACAATCTTCATGGACATCAAGTACGCATCTCTATCTAATTTATGTTACCAAGCTTTCTTCTCACCAACATAAAGTGGGGGAAAATGTAGACACAAAATCATGCACTTTAGACATTATTTAGTCCCCGGTCTTATAATACTATTTAGAAGGTTTTGAGTGAAGAAATTACTAATTAACCCCTATCTTTTGACCATCTTGTTTTATTTTATTTTTTCATTCCCGACCTTTTACACCTACATGTCGAGTTTGTTTTGGTCATCTTCTATTATTTTAGCCTCGACTGGGGTGCCCATGGGAACCCCTGGTCCCATTGGGGTGCCCGATCCTTTTCCCACTTTCCCGCCACTTTTTGGGCTCTTTCTAGCCATTTGAGATATTTATCTTTTTAGTGGTCAACCATTTTGGGGTTAATTACAAAATTAGATCAAGAGAACCCTATAAATATAAAGTTATGAGACCATAATTAGGGACCAAGCACTAGTCACTACTATCATCCATCTATTGCATTGGAGATCACTTGCATCCACATAGCTCCATCACAAGGCACAAGGCTAGGACATATGCATCACACACAACATAGGGGGAGGATTCTATTCTATTCCATGCACACATTCTATTACATTTTCTACATATATTTATTGTTCTCTACTTCACAAAGTGTGATTGGCATAAGAACACCTAGGGCACATGATGCACACACACACCAAAACTACATTTGGGTCCGAAATGTAGTGCAACACTCAGTTAGTAAGCCCACTGTTGTGGCAGCTGAGGTCAATCTAACCCATTCATTTTCATTCTTATTTTTTAAGGTTTTTATACTTCTCTTGTGGTTTTTTGTAGGTATTTTTATCATCTTGGATTATCAGTGACATCTGGCGTAGTGCAACGGATTTGATGCAACACACGATGAGGGTTTCAAACCATCTCCAGAACCTATAAAGATCAGTTCTAGAGATTTTACACAAACTAGGGTGCCCATTTTGTAGACTAGAGTGCTAATAGCTACCCTTGTCCCTCTCCAGGTGCTCCAGTCTAGAGAATCAACCCAGATCCATCCTTTTGGGGCTCCTGCATAGTCATTCTTGTTTTCAATTTCTCTAGTCACCTTACGAAACAATCTCGTGAGCATTTTCTATTCAATTGATTTCTTTCCTCTTATCTATTACACATTAGGTTAGCATTCCCTTTATTTACAACTATTCATAGCTTAGATTAACTAGTGAATAGTTTCCACATTTTAGTTAATAAGGAATAAATCTACTTATAGTGCATGCTTAACTAGATTGAAGTAGAGGCTATTTATAGAACACATCAGGTTGTTTATGAAGAACTAGAGAATGACGCCTAATTATAGGGAAGTAAAAACATGAAGCCTATGTATATGAGTAGTCTAACAATAGATCAAATCATGTAATTGGTGAAGGACAAGTTCCCACCTTATATATGTATAGATGTCCATGCAAAGAATAATGGTTAAGGAGGTGAATGTGTTATAATAATGGGGATTAATATGGTGTGTGTTTAGATAGGTTTGTAAGTATGCATGAGTATATGTGCACATTTTTGATTTTCTCGAGTCATGTGTTTGTAAATGAAAATCTGGTATGGATTTCTAAAGTAAGAAGGGATGCACATAGTGTAATTAGTATCCAGATACTCATATTGATCATATGTGTTGATGAATGAATAGAAGTTCCTCTTATGATAAGTTATTTTGAACATATTTTACTAACTCATAATCTACATATGGAATATATTTCATGTTATGTTAACCATGTTTACAAGAATAATATATTGATTTCTCCCTAGAAGGAACTTGGAGGATTTTCGCGCACTTTGGGTAAGCACTTGGACATTTTTCTAAGTAATGTGTTAGTGCGCCCAACTACATTGTGTTGATTTACTAGAATGTAGCATGACAATGATAGTGATCTAAAAGTTACACAAGGATGCTTTGTAGATTGTTGTAAATATGTCTATAAATATAAGATTCTAGAGCTAAGACTAGGAAAGAGACTCCTAAATGTGGAAATTTCACTTTGTGAATGCATCCATGGGTACCAAATTCATTCTTTGTTACTATGACTTATAACTTAATTTTAAAACGTGTTACAACTATCTCCATATTTTGATATATGTATAGATTCACATTATTATATTTTTGTACATGTACAAATATATTCTTCTTGTTTTGAAACCATCACTCTCCTTTTGTGATCTAAAAAGGGGTTAGTTTGTAATTGATTTGAGATTCCTTAATGTTCATGTGATAATTGATCACTTCCTAGAAATAAATACTCTAAAGATTCCTCAGATCCATGTAGTTATCCCTCTTAGTAGAATTATGAGAACATGTAAAAAGGATATAAGATAAATCCCTAAGTAGGCCTTCAACACTTGGAGGTGATGATTGAATTCACTCTTAGCACATGGTAATAATGTAGGGTATCCGTAGAAACTAGAATTTTGTAACTTTTCGTTGTGTAATGTCATGTTTCTTTGTGCTCCTTGATAAGATAAATGCTCACATTTGGATCAATCAATTCATCTCTCTAGATCTCCCATGGCTTATCATTACGCTTTACTTTTTGTCAACTTTGCAAATATTATTTGATAAAATAAGTAAACAAAACCTATGCTTCTTATCCAAACTTTCTATTTTGGTTTTCTCATTCTCTATCCAAAATCACTCAACTAGGTTGAGATGTGGGGTATGGTCTTGGCTAACTTATAATGTCTTGGATCCTTAAGTTCACCAACTCTATTTTCAATGAGAATATATTCTTTGGCTCATTTCATCTTCTTAGGGTCAACCTCATCAGAATATTTTACCTATGGAAGGATATATAAGCAATTAAATGTCACTTTATAACTCACTTAGCACTCTTACAAGATCTTATTGAAAATATCATTCTAAAATCTACCCAAATTAGTTGCACATCAATTAGAGTAGTTTGTACTACTTGTATGAATAAATCAATTGTTTCAAAGATTCTAGCTTCCTCTATTTACAAGTATGCAACAACCATAGATCCATGTCTTAGAAAGAAAAATGTCACTCCAAGTATTATTCAAGTTTTTCAAGCAATAAAGGGTTTATTTATGTAGTTGAGGCACATCACATCACACTATTACCATATGGGTAGATTCTACACTATACAATTAGCCCACAATATTAGTGTTAAGATACATGTTGTCACTCTAAAGAGTTAGTTAACTTTTCATATTTGCACAAGAACTTAAGAGAACTACACATTATTTAATCCATTACTACACAATGTGTACATAAAACCACATTTTGGGTCATATTTGCATAATAAAATGACTTGTTTTATTGATTTTTGGCATGATTATTACAAGAATTCATGTCGATTCATGTGAAACAAATGCAACACAAAAATTAGGCAACTAGATAATTATAATTATGTCGAATTTTTACCACTCTTACACCACTTTTGTGCCTAATTTGCACCAAATATGTGTCTACTTGTGCCATGTAAAATTTATGTAAGACCTACATCATAAACATTGAGGGTTATTAAAATATGATGTAAAATTTGTCTGATAAATTTAAAAATAAATATAATGAATTATAATTACAAATAATTATATTGCATTTATTTTTTCTTATTTACAACTATTAAACATTAGATACTAAAATATTATTTACATTTTCATATCATAGAGGAATTATACAATGATATTTTGTAAAGTATCCAAATATTTTTACCAATAATAATAGAAGACTTCGTTTCAATTTAAAAATACGATTTACAATAATATATACACGTTGATACCAGATTTCATGCCCATACATTTCGACCCAAAATGACCATCCAAATAGCCCATAAAATTTGGAAAATTATTTTAAAATGTTAATTAGTTTATTTAATTATCTAATCATTGTCTCAAATAGGATAATCAAATTAAGAATGTCCACAAATCTTTGTTATGTCATATTGTGTAAATTAAAATTAATCTAATTAGGGATAAATGGGAATAATTCAAATATTCTATGTTCCAATTAAGGTTACTATTTATATCTCCATCATTTAATTGTGCCATGAGGTTTACTTAGGTTAGGGAAATTTTTAGTGATGAATGTTAATTCATGAATGTTCAATTTTGAAATTTGGTTTTGGAAAATTTTTAAGGGTTTAAAGCTTGTTATTTCACATAAATTTTATGGGTATAAGTTATTTTTTGGGCGATTCACCAGAATTTAAACTAGTACCGACTATTTATATTGAAATTAACTTCTTTACCATAAAAGAGAAATTTACGCATATATATATATATAAATTTTATTATGATTTTGATATTAAACATCAACTAACAATTCCAATTTTAGTGTGGGCATTGATGATCGATAGAAAATAGCTATCGTACGACAATATACAAGAACCCGGTATTGTAAATTCTAATTGTTCCATTGATTATAAAATATGATACTAGTCAATGGCATATATATGTTACTTAACATATATATGTTGTCATTCAGTAGCATTTATAAAGGAGGGGATCGCATGATGCACATTGGTTGGAATGATGACAACATGTTTCTAAATGCTACTAACCGATAGTATTCATAAATGCTACTTGGTGGTAGTATTTAGAAATTCTCATGGCCTTCAACATTATGAAATAACTTGCCAACCATTTGAAACCCATTTTGTTCTAATTTGCAATGATTTCAAAATCCTCTTTCACAGATTCACCAAGTAATATCTACATGTTTTTATTTGGGGGTCTTAATAATTTCTCTTCTTAGGTTTAATACAAAATTTCCCACCAAGGGGTTAATTCAACAAAGTAAGTAATTAATTTAACTAGGATTTTGGTTATTTAAGTTTGGCATGGGTCTTGTTTGGTCCCATCCAAATGGACCCATACCCTTGCATATATAGCATTTAAAAGTAAATTTAAAAATTAAATTTATTTAGCTAAATGCTAAAAGGAATCCACTTGACTACCTAAAGTCAACCCTATATGCCCTAATTGGGCAAGTGGAAAATCCTAGGTTTATTTAGATCCCTTAAATCAAAGGGGTCTCTAATTTTGAGGAGTATTAAGGGGTTCCTTCTGAATTACAAAATAAATAGATGTAAAACTACATCCTAAATATCTTAGTGATCGGTCTCGTTGTCCTCCCCATGATCCTCACAATCTTCTTGCTCTTCTTGAACTTGATCCTCTTTGTCTTCCTCATCATCCTCTTCATTGCTTTCCTCATCATTCTCTTCATCATCCTCATCATCCTCGTCCTTCTCTAAATCCTCTTCATCCTTCAAATTGTTTTACCTTGACAAAATTAATGATAAAATGTTAAAAAGTGTTTAATTTTAATTTATAGTTTTGCGTGTACAACAAATTGAACACTACATGTCTTACCGATACAAACTGATTATCTTGGGCCCATTGATTAAAATGATTTTGGGTTATATCCTAAATCTTTCAATGTTGCATGCACATTATTTATCGTGCACTTCTTATAATGCTCTTCTTATGAATACAAATATATGATAAATTACACACACACACACACACACACACATATATTATTAATATTTTTATTTAAAAATATATTAAAACAAAACAACATAACTTATATAGAACTTACAAATTTATTAGTGACTCTTCTAAGTTTTTTTGGCCAAAATGATGAGTCACTAATAACCAATATCTGAATTTGGCTTCATACCCCTTGAGTGAATTAATTTTGATACTCTGCATTAATTGCAATATGTATTCATCGATTACTATGTTATATAATTACCATTGCATTTTGATCGTAGACCATATTTGTCTTTTATAAGATGTGAATGGAAAGTAGACAACATAAAATATCAAATTAAAGAAAATGTGTTTATCAACCACAATGCAAAGATTTAAATAGTCCTCTTTACAATTCAAATGTCAACATATATCATTTATTTCATTAACTAACATGTAGCCCTATTAGTGTCCTCTGCTAGCCACTTGTCACACAAACTGAACCAAGCATATTTTTCTCTTTTTGGGAGGTCAAGACATATCCTCTCATCATATTGTGTTTCCTTGGTAGTGAACTTGTAAATTTTAAATATAAAAATTATTTTAAAACTATATATTGTTTTATTAGAAAAATAATTTATGCAACATAATTACCATAAAATAACTCTTTATTCTCCAAACCCTTATAATGCAAATTTTCCAATTAGCTTTGGGTTAGTGTGGGTCCTGCTAAAATCAATGAAATTTACATTAACTAACGTTCTCCATCTCTCAAGTGATTTGTAACCACTCTAGATGACAATATGAATGAATCAATTTTCATGTTCAATCAACTATTCTTTTTTAAATACTTGCAACCACAAAAAAAAAGGAAATCACTAAAAATGACATATCAAAAAAAGAAAAGAAAAAAATTAAACTAATATAATGATAAATTATTCTATCTCAAATAAAATATATTAAAATACTTACTTTCCCTAAATATCCATTAATATTTTCATATCATCATTTACAGAGGTCCATTTTGATATCCCCTTACACTGGTGTTTATAATTACTACAAACAAGATGAGAGGGTCTATCTATCAATGTTTTACTACTTTGGAGGGGGGAGAGTGCATTTTCACCCCCCTTAATCCACTGGGAGTAGGTCATTCATACCTTTTGGGGTAGTCTCTCACCATTTCATCTTTTTACCTTTTTATTGCTAATAGGTTGAGAGGGACTTTCCTCTAACGAGGATTTGAATTTTTTTGATTAGTAAGTATAAAAAATTAATTAAAATCACTTTAAATAATAAATGAAGACTTTATACCTCCGCAGATGACTCTCTCATCCTATTATGTCTTCATCCTCATGTGATTGATATGGGATGTAGACTTGTCATAATCAATTCATATTATAATTGTTCAATTAAGAACAAATTATATTAACAAATAAACTATAAATTTATACCTTTTGCATAGGGGACACCCTAATAAAGAACAAATGAAGGGTATGCTCATTCCATTATGTCAATCCTCTCATCAGTCTATATGGGAAGTAGACATGTGATACACAAGTGGTATTATAATTTTTAATGAATTAAATAATTTTGTAATTAAAATCAATTATAAATATATACCTTTGTGTTGAGTCCCTAGAGGTTGAGGGACATCCACTCATACAAATGTGGTGGTATTCATTAGATGAATCTTGTAGGTCTCTATAAGTAGTAGACTTGTCATTATGAATATGTATAATTATAATTTTAAATATGAATTTTATTATTAAATTAAAAAATATACTATAAACTTATACCTTGTGGTGGCATGTAGAGGTCATTGATGAACGTCGAGGTGGCACATGGGTTTTTCAAAATCCTCATCCATATCATATTGTGTCATCCTCGATCTCTAGAGTCGCCATAGGTAAAGGCATCAAACACCTTATTTCTGAATAGGTTACGTCCTCTCTAATATCAAAACCAAAATTATATGGTTTAATAACAAACATTGAATTAATGCAAGAAAAAAATTGTAAACACAATGAAAATATAAAGTACTTTAGAATGGGAAACATGGTATAACATGAATAAATTTCAGCACTTGTTATGCACGATGACACAAATTTGATAACTTTAAAATTTATTGACTAAAAAATACCTCATCTTGCGTAGCTAGACATGAATGAATTATTGACAAAAACAATGAAAGTGAAAAATTAGAGAGAGAAAATAAATAATATATTGTTTACCCAAAGAATAAAGACCATCCATAGGTTGAACACAATGGTGGTGTCATTTATTCTGAATAGAAAACATTTCATTATCCATAATGATGTCATGTGTGGAGAGACATGACCCTCGAGGGAACACCATGAAGTAGAGATGCCACCTCACAAGATAGTTTTCAAGCTTTAGAAAAATCCATGAGATGTTGTGCATGGGAAAATTTGAAGAAATGAATGTGAAACATTTCAGAGAGAAGAGTGGTGTGAAAAACTAAATGAAATATGCATTCCAATATTGTTCAAATATAGATAAGGCTCTGGAGGAAAATGAGAGTAAACCATGGGGAAGTGAAGTAAGAGAAATAAAGTATTTTCCGCTACATATAGGCCCATCTCCACTGACATACTCAAAGTTAGAGGTAGAAAGGAGAAACAAAGACCAAAATTTTTTGAGTAGTATGAAATCTATCTATATTTTTATGATTATATTGCTTAGGGAATTCTCCACACTTTCCCAATCAAAAAAAAATCAGTTGTAAGATTTTCCCCTTTGGATTTGTATTTAGTGTTGATCAAATATTATATTATGGATTAGGGTTTACATAATTTACCCTAGAATTTACACAATTTTCCCTAGGGTTTACACAATGTACATTAGGGTTTACACAATATTCTCTATACTTTACACAATTTACCCTAGGGTTTACACAATTTACACTAGGGTTTACATTATCTATCAAATTTAAATGAAAATATGCATACCTGTAATATGAAATTTGTCACATACTCTTCTTCTTCTTCTAGTAGAGGGTTTTATATTCTTTTACCTTTTAGTTTTTCTCCATATTTGTGTCGGTGCCCCATTTTTTTGTCTATGTTATCCTTTGTGTTGTCTTTTCCTTTCCTCCTCCTTTCTATTTTTCTTACTATTTCCTCTTCCTTCTTGTTATCCTTTATTTTCTTCCACTTAGAGTTCTCCTCTCCTCTCCATTTTCACTTTCTTATTTCCCCTGTCCATGTCAAGAGGAAATGAAATAAAGTGGGATTGCCTTTGGGTGTCCCACTTTATGTTTTTTCAAAGTTATAGGGGGAGTGGTGAAAATGTGACACAAATTTTTTCACCCTCAAAATTTGTTAAAAATAATAATAAACATTAATCACTAGCATTCACCCCCAAACCCATATATATATAGAGTCTATATATGCCCCCTCTTTATAGTTAGGTCATGTTTCCCCCTATATGTCCCAATGATCTAGTTTTGATGTGGGAAATATGGGATAAATAGGAGGGGACAATATATATATATATATATATATATATATATAAGTATATATAGTCTCTGTCTCCTCCTATATATATATATATATAGTATATATATATATATATATATATATATATATATGATGGATCTATAGAGAGAAACCCCATACTAGATAGGTTCCTACAAGACTCTATATAGTTTTGTTAACCACTATCTATCTATATGTTGGGATTTAATTCCTTCTGATAAATAGGGATGAGAATGAGTGCATATAGCCATGACTTCTCTAACAAGGTTCCTAAATTATAAATTGGTTGAATGATGAGTCAAATTACAACTAGACATGTGGTTTTGATCATACACCCATTTGAAAGCATGTGGGAATGACATTTTCACTAAAAATGTGTTTAATAGTTTATTAAATCAATATTTTTATTTATTTATTTGAAGTTCAATTTGAGGGGATAGTACTTTATGTAAGTATAATTAAGGTTGTTAATTCTTTAAAAGAGGTTCCTAAATTATAAATTGGTATAATAAATGAAAATTACAAAGACACGTGGGTATTGAATCATACATATATGAGAAGCATGTGGGAATGAAATTTTTACTAAAATGTTTAATTTTATTAAATCAATATATTTATTTTTTGTTTTGAATGTGTATTAGTTTAGGGCGCTTCTTTATCCAAGTATAATGGAACTATGTGAATTATCTAAAGAGTCAGTTTTTAATTGTAAATTATTTGAATTACAATTAAATCAAACAAACACATGGTTATTGATCATTTTATGGGAAACATGTGGAATTGAATTTGAATATTTCACTAAAAATGTGTTTAAGAGTTTATTATTTAATTTTTTTGAATATGTTAGTTTAAGGAGATATTACATTATGAAAGTATAATTAAAATTCATGAATTATGAGAACCTCTCATTAGGGAGTACGTGAATACTTACATATCATTTATTCTAAATTATTTTATTTTTAATTGAACCTAAAGATTTGAATGGGTTTAGTGCACAAAATTCTTAAGCTTATTTGTTAAGGACTAAAATTTTGAGATGCAAGAAATCTTTGTATGCGAAATAACAATATTTTTATAAAAAAATATTATGATGTATAGAGTGATAAAAAAGTGGAAATCATTAAAAACATGGTCCTAACATGACATGTAGTAGGATCGAGGTTAAAAGGTAAGACCAAATTATTTTAGCATGTGAAATGAACCAAAAGTAGTGTTAAATGCACTCAAAATTTACACAAAAGGGTAATGAGTGTGGTGGGTAAAGGAACTTGAAGCATTTACCAACAAGGAGCTTGGCATGTATAAGTTTACACACATTGAGTTGGGACAAAAATAATGCAAACATTTCGCTAAATTTATAGGGTAAGTTTATCTTATTTAACCAAATTGAACTTACACTTCCAAATTATGTTCAAATGATGAGCAAGAGGAAACTAGGAAGGATTTTTTTTTCTATGTCACATTGAGGGAAAAGGTTCAAATGCTAGGATCATTAGACCATCTCCACTATTTTAGGAAGGTGGAGAGAAGCATTGAGATTTTGGAGGGATGATTATATAGAGGTCAATGATTTTACACCAAATGTGTTTTTTTTGAACAATCATTTACATTTAAAATTAGGGATCACACTTAATAATTTACCATTCAGGATGGATCAATTGGTTTCACCTAATAGATAAGGTGGAAATGTGATCTTATGAATAAGATATTGATCAAACTAAACAACTTTGGGAGGAAAGTTGCCAAGATTCCATGTTATTCAAGGGGTTTGATCTTTTTGTAAGGAAAAGGAAGAGGGAACAAATTTATCATTCTAATGAATTGCATTTGGAATAATTTGGATGAAAATCATGTTATCAACACAATACATAGGGGATAATCCAATCATTATATAATTTTGAGGATAAAGGGTCATAATAGTATCATCAAGTATAAGTTGATAAAGGTGTTAGATGAATTAAAAAAATTCATGAAGAAATTTTTAGAATTGTTTTAGTTAAATGCTTTCTAATGTTATGTCTATTGAGATTATTTTCAAAATGAATAATATTACATTTGCAATTTAACAATGATATCATTTTATCATGCTATAAAATTTATTTCCATTTATTAAGCTTGATATCACCAACTTTTTAAAAGAATTGATAACATTAATAATCAAATTATCCACTTACTTACTCTTAAAAAAGTGTTAAAAGAGAGAAAATATCTTTAACTGGATAATGTTACATGTCAAATTTCAATACCTATTTTAATCACACAAATTTGTAAGAGAGATAACTAGTCTAAGAAATACCACAATCAATATAACCATATAACCATCTTGATCTTGAAACTACTCAACATGTTAAAGAAATCAAAACATGTTATATTCAAAGTAGGAAAACTATAGGACATCTATATTTATATTTATATTCATGAAACATTAATGTTTGACATATTACAACCCATGGGTAACAACTAACATGGTGAATATCCAACAACAATTTATCCTTCATTTTATAGAATAATATTACAAGGAAATTGATTTGACATAGGTGGAGGTGTGTTGTCATTCCTTAATTTATTTACAAAAATCATACCATGATTGTCCTAGTCTAGGGGTACATTGTTGTAAAGGATCCAAATATATATAGGTGGTGTAAGGTAAAATTTACACCTTATGAATGAATGTCTTAAAGGACTAGTGATAGATGGTTGAACATTTTCATATTTTCTAGTGGATCTTCTATAAGGTTTTTGTAATGCAACATGTGGTGATGGTGGAAGTGACATTGAAGGTGATTGTGGAAGTGAATCTAGAGGTGACACTAAAGGTGGTGTAGGGGATGGAGGAGGATCCTCATCTAAATGTAAATGTAGTGATGTCCCACAACACAATGATTTTTTTTTTTTTTAAAAATTCATCTTGTTCATCAAATTTATATACAAATCATTAGACAAAATATCATCAAATTCTTCAATTTTTATAAAATCATATACTATGAAAGAAATACATACATAACATAAAAATATAACATTAGATTTTTTTCAAAACAATACAAGAAATTCAATTGTGACAAAAATTAGGTTTCAAATAACTATACATATACATAACATCAACATTTTTTCCAACATCTAACAGTGTTTTTTTCCTTTAATCTATGGTTAATTGGAAGCTCTATCACCAATTTGATATTTTTATTTTCCTCCACCATGACATAAAGAGGTAATATTGACCCTTTCATTTCATCTTCTTTGTCATTGGTACACTCTATAAATTGATAAATTGGGAGATACAAGATGCAAATACCCATGAATAGTATTGATGAAATCAACAATATTTTAAATGCATAAGGGAATCCATCAATGTACATATGATCATGTATATGGTGAGTTGTCTCGAGGCTATACAAATATATTCTTCCATTGAATTTACATTACAACACAACCATGTCATATTTAGACATATTGACTTTATATCTCACCACATGAGTCCAATCTTCTAACTTGTACATCGAGGCCAAAAAGGTAAAATAAATGGAAAACTAAACATTGAGTAGTAGACCCAACATTAATTGTTGTCAAAGTGAATATCCCAAGACCTACATTAGGAATAGTATAAGGTCGTATCATGTAGCTCCTTACTTCTAAAATGTGAATTCTTCATAAGGTGTTGGAAGTGGTTTATCCATTGGCCAAGCCCCATAATGTCATCAATTGGGAAAATCATATTGATATTTCTTCAACGCCTTAGGTGGAAGTTCCAAATCATCTTTGGAATCTTCCTCATAAGGTGTAATATGATATTTCCCCCTTTTTACACATAGATTTTCACCACATATATTGAAATTTTTTTGTTTCTCTGTGCACCACTAAAACTACTTTCAACCTCTTCCTCTTCAACACATTTTCCCAAAATATCCTCTATAAAATCCATACCATCTTTATAATTAACCATAATTTTCATATTGTCTACATATGAGTATGTATAAGATTTTAGATGTGGTGAAGAGAAATTTGAATTTTTGGAGGCTTCCATATCGATAAAAATAATTATAATTTCATTATTTTACAAATATTATCTAAAACCAAATACTAATAAGAAAATTACAACAATATCATTATTTTGCAAAAACTTGCCAATTATTTTGGTTTACATATTTATGTAATGTTGAATTATTTTCCTAATTTCTCTTATTTGTCTACAATTTTGTATATTTTGACATAAACATGAAATTATTTTCAAGTTTGGTATCAAGAGCTAGAGATATGTAGAAGGTTTACAAGGGGTTTTTGTGTTAAAAATAGAATGATAAGTGCATACTTCAACCCACCCCTCTTCATATATCATGTTGTGTGTTTGAGATTGAAATTGGAATTGGAATTGTATGATTAAGTGAAACATTGGAAATGTGTGTGTTATTCAATCTACTTTTACCTCAATGCCAAATGGAAACATGTTATTGAGATCCATTAGAAAGCATTTGAAAGTGTATTTTGTCAGTTATTAGGGTTACAAATGTTGTAATAGGCATGCAACCATGCAAGTTGAGTGGATAAGGACTATAAATACTTCAATGACATGAATTTTTTATATTATTTACACCCATAATGAATCATTTTGTATGCATGGTTAACCATTTTGGCCATTTTAGCTATCTTAAGAAATCTCTAAACTTTATAATCTAAAAGCTAATTAAACTTTTGATGGTTGTGTGGACATGTTTTCTTGGTGGTTGGATGAGTTGGGGTATGAGAGGAAAATAACTAGTTGGTATTTATTACCCGCCCCACTACATCTGGTTATATCCCCAAGTTTCTATATTGAATACAAGTGTTGCATATTGTAAACATTTTCTAGGTTTCTGTAGAGTTCTACAATGTTTGTGGTTCATTGTGCCACTATGTATTAAGGACCATCCTTAGAACATGCCTTTCTTAACTTTGTTGTTATGGTATACTTGAGTTTTATATTTTAGCATTAAGGGAGCTTTCACCTTGGTTGACCTTGTGCTCATTCTAAGTATCTAGGGACTTTTAAAATACCCTAAAATTACTTTTAATCATGACATGAGGTGGTCATTGTTTTCTTGGACATTGTATCACATACAAAGTAGTGTAAACAACTATATTTTACCTAGAAAAATATATTTGGAACCAATGTGAAAAAGGAACCCACATTTATTTTTCTTGTAACCTAATGTCTTAATCATCATTTTAACATATTTAAATTGATGAATAATTATCTAGATAAATTTTACCTTAAGGGAAGATAATGAAAAATTGCATCAAAAACTTCCCATGTAAAAATAATGGATAAAGTTGGAGTTCATGTTATATGAGAATAAAGGTAAAGAAATTTAAACTTTTTCACAAGTTTGGTGGAGATATGTGTAAAGTGAGACTCCACATCCTTATTCACATAATCAAATCCTATGTGAAAATGAGAGTTTTAGTTTAGAATATGGACATCTATCAAAGTATAATGCAATTTTTTTGTTTTATAATGTTATAATTGTTTGCATATACAAAACACTAGTTGTTTGAAAAAATAACTCCAAGATATGCGAACATGTCATAGATTGCATTTATTTATTTATTTTATTGAAAATTTTACTCAAGGATAGTGGTCCCGTGGAATAATTTTTTTATAATGTGTTTTATTGACATTGAAATAAAATTAGTAATCTACTTAAACTTAATATTAATTATTTACATAAATAATAATAATATTTTTAACTTACCTTTATTTTTACACGGAAAAACACTAGGTTATTTGAGACCATTCTCATTATTCACAAGAGTGAAATGAGAGGTGTAGTCCAAATGACTTGTAATTCATGGGATTAAGCAGGAAATGTAATGCAATTAAAAGTAACATGACATAAATGTGGCACAAATGTGATGTTAATTGTGTCACCTTTATACAAATGTTTTCCACATTTTGGAACTATTATCACATCTTATTTTCATTGATAATCCATTAAAAATTTAAAAATACCATTCACCCATAAACACAAAACCGACCCCAATTTCAATGTTTTAACAAAAGTAGATGTAGTAATAATTTTCACCCTTTTAGATTTGATTATGATTTACACATAACCAAGAAGGAATGAAATAGAAGTTACCGGGGTTATTATGATTAATTAACTTCCAAAATAAACATTTAATACATAATAATTTATAAATACTTTTAAAAATTGAATATATGTGATCACAATACAAGTTCATGAAAAATATATGGGATTGAGTGAAATTAGTTGATTATAGATGATTCTTGGAAATTATAGGTGATTTGAATGATGGAATAGGGATATTTTGACCTGTAAATGCATGAAATTAGAAGTATGACCTGAAGATGCTCTTGGATAGGACCATATAGTAGGGGAAGGAATATTTATATGGTATTGACCTATTTATATGGTTTTGATCCTACTTAGAACTATGATCTACAACTTTTTTATTTTACCACTTGTCTAAATAAATTTGTCACTCCCTATTGGTCACTACCAATTCACAATGTGAGACCCTAAGAATTATCTTCTTAAGCTTTCAAACCATAACCATGGAAAAAGAGCCTTGGAAAAAAACATTAGTTGGGTTGTGAGCACCCTTGTGTACCATTAACATTGTAAATACTTAGAAGAGGCATCAAACCACATGTTTTTTCCATATAACATGTGATATCTTGTCATGAGTGCAATCATATTTAGCATTCTTTCTTTGACAAAGCTTGACTTGATTTTTTCTTGCAAATCTACTTGAGTGAGTGACTTTGGATGCTTGTAAATGTTGTAAAATTCCCTAGGCCTAGTAGGAATCTTCATACTTGTAGATAGTTATTCACTAATGAATGTGTATAAGTGTTTACAAAATGTAGGGAGCTTTGGGTTCCTTTTGTGCTATATATCTAATAGGATTCTATAAGAGTGTTAGGTTCTAAATGAGGTGAGTTTCACTTGTTTATATATGGTTTTGAAGGTGATTTAAGTTACAAAGGACAACTAAGGAGGATCAAATGACCCAAAGAATAATATTAAACTAAAATTTTAGGATTAAAGTGAGAAAGGAATTATCTTGAGATGAAGTTTCTAGGGTATATTCAGGAGAAAAACCATACACTAGGTTGAGGAGTGTATGGCACAAATGGAGCCTACCAATTTTTTTACCTTAGAGGAGTTATTTTAAGTATGTTTAGAAGCTAACAAGTGGAGTTTATAAATGGATTTCATACATTAAATTCTCAAAAAGTTGACAAATGAGTGTGTATGATCAAGAAAGATAGACAAGAGACTTAGATATGTACGTGATGAAAATAAGTAAAGTGTACTTGTTTGAGAAAGAGATCAATGTGAAAACCAACATTTTTAAAGAGTAAAATTACCAAATTTGAGTGTCTACATTTCCCCCTTTAAGTATGAAATGAAATTTTTAGTGTGATGGGTATTTTTAATCGTTTATTCATTAATTAGGTGAATTTCAGCTCACTTAGGTGAGATCATAGGTCATTAGGTGTTCTATGAGTTATGATAGATTTCAGTCATAGAATATATCATATGTGTCTTCCCATTTTTTTGGACCAACTTAGCCCCATCTCGTCGGCCTAAGAAAGCTCTGAACTGTGAGCTAAGAGGAAAAGGTTAGCCATCCTAACTTGCCTACTCCTATTTGTTGACTTTCTCGATACCTTCATGACTCACTCCCTTCATTACATAACCCACTAACTTGGTTATGTTAGCTTCATGAATTACTTGTTCACTTGCTACCTTATTTGTAATGACAAATCTATGGTTAGTTTCACCCTACTACTCTTTGTTTTTTCCTTTTCTTTAGCTCCTCATCCTCGTGTGTTAGCCCTTCTTGTTGAGAACAACTCAATGTGGTTTCTTCTGATCTATCCTATCATTTCTTTGGTTTGAATTTCATCCTAGTCGAGATCTCTAACACATGTACCTTACCTACCAATAACCTCACCATGCCCGTGATCCTCTTTTTCTACATTATCGCTTTTCCAAATTTCTAGCCCATGTTTATGCTTTACTTTTCCCAAGCTTTCCTTGGCTCTTTTACATTGAAAAATTATTTTTTGACCTCGTTCATCAGTTCCCTACCCTATGGACCACTCACCTTTCATCTCTCTAATCATAGGCCCCGCATTGAAATCTCCCTACTCTTTGCATTGTTGGCCCATACCCAAGCTCCTTCTTCTAAGCTCTATTAGATTGTGTTCCCTATTCTTAGATCCATCCTCCACTCGATCATTTCACTTTTTTCACAGGAGCTGTATTGTTACTTTCCTCAAGGAAATAAATGTTGTTATCGCTTCCATTGAGATTCCTACTCTCCGTGAATATCCTACTCAGATTTTTGAGTGTCACCCTTGATTTGGAATGGATTACTGTTGGATTGCTACTTTCCCGACATTTACTCCTTAATCCAACTTGACATGTGGTCATGAATCCAATAATTCATTTTTTTGAACTTGCCACGTGGGCTAGCCTGTCCTCAACACAACTCAACACCAAATCGATGTATCTAGAGTTTAAATCTCCTAGTCCACCAACTCGTAAACCTTTAGCAACTCACCAACTCTAGATTCAACACAAGACATTACACCAACTAGTAATTTGGCTAGCCATATCATTGAGATGAATGGCTCCTTCCTCACCCCAAAAGTTAAAAATATATATATTTTTAAAAAATTATTAATTAAATTTTAATTAATATTATCCTAAACTAAGAAAAAAATTAAAATTTAAATGGAAAAACTATCTTTTTGGCTAGAAAAATAGGCTTATTGGGCTTTTTCCGAGCCCCAAATTTTATCCCTCCTTACATGTAAGCGCTCTTCTTTTTCCCAGGGTTAGTGAATGCATCTACACAACCTTGCAGTGAAAGAGAACATCTTTCTCATAATTTTCCTTCTTGTTTTCTTTTTGCTTGTTACCATGTTTCATTTCACATGAATGAGCTTATTTTGGTCTCTACGCTTGTGATAAATTTCACCAATTACAAGTTTAGTGAAAAATTGCTTCACATCACATGAACACTTAGGTGTATTCAATGCACTACTTATAAAGTGTCATAATCATGGGGTGTTAATTTTATGTGGTTCCTTTCTTTTCGCAAAATTTTTTTATTTCTCTTATCTACCTGGATGGATCTCAATGTGGTTCCATTTCTCACTCCCTTTAACTATAATGAATGGAAAAAGTGCTTCTACGTTAACCATATTTCAAAGAAAATAACTTTAGATGGATAACAATGTTTTTGGAACTCAAACCAAAAACATTATAGAGAAAGAAATATGGTTTTGTAAAATGTGATAAAGCCTTTTTTGTGTCTTTCTATGTCTCTAGAATTTCACTTTCATGTTAATTCAGCCAAAACACCTAAGCGAAGTTTGGGATGCCTTAGAAATTTTTTTGGGAAAAAGATGAAATGAGAGGGCATGAACTAAACAATGAATTAATTAGTATAATCCCTATCATGGTTTTGAAACTCTTAGGACATTCTTCACCAAACTCAAATCTCTAATATTACGATGCCATAGAATTACCTCAAAGATTATGGAATTGAAAAAAGGACTCACAACTCATTCTTTTCTCGTCTTCGCCACTGTGGTCCCAACTATTATGTTTTTGTCTCTACCTTCCATGTAACTAAAAGGTCACTTTTTGGTGTAATTTGACTATTCCCTCCTTTGATGAGTTTATTTTGATTTGACTACTACACCCTTAACCTATTACTTGTATTAGGATATGAGTAGCCGACTTGTGGCTTACCATATCATTTTATTATATCATTTATACTTTCTCATGCTTAATAGGTCGGCCTTGGTGATGGCCATAGCATATGAATAGTATATATGGGATTATAGGTAGTATTTCATTATCATTTGAGCATTGAGTCTTATTATATGGTTTGGAGGTTGCCCCTCGAAGGGGCGGAGTTATTCTAATTGCATATTGAGATAATTATTCTGAAATATTGTGTTATTTGGTGTTCTATTGTTTCTCTTAATCTGAATTATACAAGTAATTTCATTACAAGTGGTATCAGAGCTGTGATCTGGGCCAAAATTAGGGCAAAAACCCTAATTTTTGTTTCCACCACATATTGTGAACCAAAGAGAGAATTGGTGGGAGATATTTTTACTAGAGTTGTAAAGCATTTAAAGTAAGGTTCCTGAAAATTTCAGACTTTTTTGATTTATTTTGCAAAAGTTATTACAAATTTAGGGTTTTTCATAAAATCACTCCCTAGGGTGCAAATTGTGGAATATTTTCAAGTTCTTTACATTTTCAGAAATATCTCAAAAAAATAGTATTAGTATATTCTTTGTGTTTTTTCTGTTCGGCCAAAATTGTATCAAAACCCTAAACCCTAAGGTTTGACATCATGGTGGGGCCTTCCACAAGAGCAAAAAAGAATCCGGTTACTCGGGTAAAACCCCAGATAAAGATGGGGTAGTGATTGAAGAGATGGAGTTAGAAGGGGTAAATATAGATTCCTCAACACTAGGGTTTACCTCAATTGATCATAAGGTGAGCCAACTTGAGTATGAGTTGTGAAATGTACAATCTGAGATGGCCTCTAAAGGAGACATAGCCCAAATCAATCATCGGTTGGATGATATCATGCAACATGTAAAGGGTAAATAGTATGGCCCAAATCGGCCCATATCAACCAAGGAGGACCTTCAGTTCAAAATCATGGACAAACTAACCATATTGGATCACTTTTCCAGTCCCATCAGAATCAAACTTATTCGCAACCATGGAACATGATGCCGAAAGTGGATATGCACAAATTTGATGGTAAGGATCCCCTGAATTGGATAAATCAAATGGAGAACTTCTTTGAGTTACATCAAACACCATCAGACAAAAGGTGACATTGACATCCCTATATCTTGAACTTGACCAATTTGTTTGGTATCATTGGTTATGTGCTCAGAGGTAAGAAGAATGGTCTAGGTGTCACTTGGATAGTTTTTACCGAGGAGTTGCAATTGCACTATAGTTCCAATGTTTCAGAGAACTAATTTAGTCAATTAGAAAAGTTACGGCAAATAGGATCAGTCAAAGATTATGTGCATCAATTCCAAAACCTATCCTTAAGGGTGGAGAATATTCTAGAAGAGAATCTAAATGACCTATTTCTTGGGGGTCTTAAGGACCACATCGAGCATGAGGTACGTATGTTTAATCCAATCAAGATTTCTGATTCTATTATCATGGCACGTCGTGTAGAGGAAAAAGTTCTTTGTAGTAGGAGGCCACCTTTCATTAACACTAGAGACCATAGTATCTCTTCCCCTTCATTTTCTAGGCCAATTAGACTAACTCCTCAAAAATGGAAGAAAAGAGAGCAAAAGGATTATGTTTTAACTGTGATAGCAAATATGGACCGGGACATAAATGTGTTGAGAAGAAGTTGTTCTATATTGACGGAGGTAATGAGGATGATGAGGAAGCTGAAATTATAGGAGAGGTTGAGGAACTAGTAGAAGATGAAGTAGAGGATCACCAACCTACAATTTCTTGCCATGCATTGTTAGGTATTAGTACTCCTCAAACACTCAAGGTTATTGGCTATCTCAAAAAATAGAAGGTGACGGTGTTGATTGACTCAGGGAGTACTCATAACTTCATAAATAGTAAGTTAGTTGCCCGCCTCAATTGTTTTATTTACCTAGCTCCAGAAATGCAAGTTATGATTGTGGATGGTGGGACAAGTCAAGTGCATAGGAAAGTGCCATAGTATCAAGCTTTCCATGGGAGACTACATGTTAGACTCACCTATGTTTGCTATTTCTATGGGAGGGGTAGATATTGTTTTGGGGGTCCAATGGCTCACAACCTTAGGTACTATAGAGATGAATTTCCAAGAATTGTTCATGCGATTTCATTCAGATGGAAGGACAATACAATTGAATGGGATGGTAGCTAAGTCTCCACAGATTATTAGCTCTCATCAGATGCAGAAGGTTCTTAAAAGGAGTGGATGGATTTATAGCAAAGTTATTTTCCATAGAAGTACAAAATATAGAGTCTTCAATGCCACCCGATCTTCAGAAGATTGTGGATGCTCACTCATCTATTTTTGATGCAATTCCAAAGGGACTACCACCAGTTAGGGATCATGATCATGCCATTCAGTTGATTCTAGGGAGCCAAACACCTAACATCAGACCATACAGATACCCATATTCCCAGAAAAGTGAGATCGAGAAAATGGTGGAGGAAATGTTGAAGGCAGGTATCATCAGGCATAGCCAGAGTGCATATTCTTCACCAGTGGTCATGGTACATAAGAAGGATGAAACATGGAGGATGTGTCAGATTACCGAGAACTCAACAAGTACACCATCAAAGATAAGTTTCCTATTCCAATAATTGATGATTTACTTGATGAATTGCATGGTGTTGTTTATTTCACAAAATTAGATCTTCATTCGGGGTACCATCAAATTAGGATAAAAGAGGAAGATGTTCATAAAATGGCTTTCAGGACTCATGAGGGCCATTATGAGTTTTTGGTAATGCCTTTTGGTCTTACAAATGTGCCCTCAACCTTTCAAAGCTTGATGAACACTATTTTTAGGCCATTTTAAGGAAATTTGTATTAGTTTTCTTTGATGACATATTGATTTATAGTAAGACATGGGAAGAACACTTACAACATGTAAATAAAGTGTTGGAAGTTTTGGAGAAACATACTCTCTATGCAAAGCCATCCAAATGTTCTTTTGGTGTACAAGAGGTAGAGTACTTGGGTCATATTGTATCCCATGAAGGCATCAAAGTTGATCCTCAGAAGATCAAAGCTATGGTGGAATGGCCAAGGCCCAAAATCTCAAAAATCTTCATGGGTTCCTAGGACTAACAGGGTACTATAGAAGATTTGTGTGGGGATATGGTAGAATAGCAACCCCACTCACTGCATTGCTAAAGAAGGATGCCTTCCATTGGGATGATTAGCCACTAAATCCTTTGAGTAGTTGAAGGAAGCCATGTGCAACACCCTAGTTTTGGCTACTCCCAACTTCTCAAAAACCTTCATTGTTGAATGTGACGCTTCAGGATCAGGATTGGGAGTAGTTCTAATGTAGGAAGGAAGACCAATTGCATTTGAGAGTTTCACCAATTCAAAGGAAAAGATCTGCTCAAACCTGTCTATGAGAAAGAAATGATGGCTATTCTTCATGCGGTCAAGCAATGGAGGCCCTATCTCATGGGTAGACACTTCAAGGTAAAAATGATCATGATAGTCTCAAATACTTTTTGGAGCAAAGGTTATCATCTGAGGAACAACAAAAGTGGGTAAAAAATGTTGGGTTATGATTTTGAAATCATATACAAAAAGGGTAAAGAAAATGTAGTAGTTGATGCATTGTCCAGAAGGGATACATCCGCAGATGCCTTACTATGTGGAATGTCCATGTTGATGGCCGATTGGGTGGATGAAGCAAGATTGGAATGGAATCAAGATAAGGATACACAATCTCTAATACAAAATATCAAGCAAGGATCTATGACATCTAACAAATTTGAGTGGAAAGGTAATGCCCTATGGTATAAGGATAGGTTATACTTGAGTAAAGATTCTGAGTTGAAGCATAAGATTCTTGCAGAGCTACATGCCTCACCTATTGGAGGACACTGGTTTTTGAAGACATATCATAGAATAAAAAGAGAATTTTTTGGAAGGACTCAAGGGGATGTACAAAATTTTGTATCGAGTGTTTAGTGTGCCCATGTAACAAAGGGAAAACAATTAAGACACCTGAGTTTATTACTGCAACCCTTACCAATTCCGAGCTAGAGATGGGAGGAGGTCTCCATGGATTTCATCACCAGATTTCCTTTTTCAGAGGGTAATAATGTTATTTTCGTGATTGTGGATAGGCTCACAAAATATGCCCATTTTGTGCCCTATCACATCCATTTGCAGCCAATACAGTTGCAACTATTTTTTTGGAGACAGTTCAAAGGCTACATGGAACCCCAAAGATAATTGTAAGTGATCATGATCCTATTTTCACAAGTAATTTTTGGATGAAATTATTTTCATGTTTGGGTACTCAGCTAGCTCACAGTTCATCTTATCATCCTCAAACTAATGGGCAAATAGAAGTGGTCAACAAATGCTTAGAGGGGTATTTATGTTGTTTTGTATCTGTTGTCCTCTCAAAATTCTACCTCTTTTGAGAAGTTCAAAATTGAATTTTTTTGAGTTAATGCCTTTTCATTGTTTCTGGTAAAGGGAAAAGTTGAGAAGTCGGAAAAACTGCATCTTTTGAGTCATTTTGTGTAATTTGTGGGTTTGTCAGACATTTTTGTCCCAGATGTCCCAAGTTCATTCGGGCTCCCTATTCGCCGATCGGCGCTTTACCCAAAAATATGTTTTCTTCGGGCCCGTCGGAAACTTTTTGTTCCAAATAACACAAGTTCGCTCAGGCTCAATGTTCACCTTTCACCCGCCGCATGGCCGCATCATGCATTTCATGTACCTTTGTCCCTCGTGTCCCGAAAACATTTGTGCATTCTTTTTCCACGTCAACCGCATCGGCCGAATCGCTCTTTTTCGCATCCCTCGTGTCCCAAATGAACCAAAGGCCATCCGGGCTAATTTTTCCGCCCTTTTTGGATATCTTGCTTTTCAAGTTGGTAGATGTGTATTTAATGCACATTTATTATCTCTCTCTCCTAAATGGCTATTTAATAAGCTGCCCTCCTACGCATTTTTGCACACTACTTTCTTGTTATCAATTGCTCATACCCTCGCAATCAGAATTTTTGTGTGTATACCGATTCCCCTGCAATTTCATCAAGAGTTCAGACTGTGACTTTGTTTTTCAAATCATTATCAACATGAAGATTAAATTCCAAGGTCAGGAGCAAGTTTCACCGCTCGAGTCCCTGTTCCCGATATTAGGGACAAGTGAAGTTCACCACCTGGATTTTGGAGATTTCTGGACTAGGATGACAGACCGAATCCCTCTCCTATGGCACAAATGATTCACGATAGTGGCTTGGCATTTTCCACTGGTTTCCCAATCTCAGTACAATGTGCAGATACGGTCCTCACTGCGGTACTCATTTCAATCCCGACTCGAGTGAACTAACGAATGTGCATGGGGAGCTCATTACCAAGCTCGATGTTGCCGCCATTGGCACTACCCTAAGGATTCCTGAAATGGAAAATTCCATAGTAATCTCTCAGAACTAGGAATAGCCCTCTTCGACCAGGATGTGAAAAATACAAGGCGAGGGTGGCAAAGTCTTGGCTTAAAAACCCTAAAAAGGGGGTGTCCCATCTGTCCAAAGCTCTGTTTCATGCCAATTTTAATGAGGAGTTGTCAGATTTTATAATCCTACTAGCTCGGGTCATGGGCTTACCCTCTACCAATGAGTTCCATTTCTGGATGTGCCCACTTATCAACATGGTGTGCGAAGGAACTCAAAATATCAACTGGGTAGAAATCATCAACATGAACCTAGAGAAGCTATCTAATGTACAACAAACAAAGAAGTTTTACATGACTTCATATCTGATGTATACCCTAGCAACATCAAGGCAATGGTTTGGATTCACATACATTGATGCTCATAAAGGTGACCCTATATATGCTTATTGTCCTCAATTCACCTTGGACACTAGCAATCACAACTTTAGGAGGGTGAATGATGCTTTCACCATGTACATTGTAAGACTTCTGGAGAGTGACATGGTGAGGAGGTTCTCTGATGAAGCCATGAACCTAATATCAAAGTACGGTGCCTACTTCATCCAGTTCAGAAAATTCTCCTATATCGAGTTTCAGAGGCTATGAGAGCACCCCTCTCAAGCTTCCTATGTTCTGCAATGATAAAATGGCCTTGATCGAGATATGCAGGAAATTGGACAAGTTACACAGAACCTGCAGGGATAAGAAAATCACTGGCCTGCACTTCCCTATATCTTTGGGAAACTACACCTACAAGACAACTCTAGATGCACAGAACATAGAGAGAGCCCTGGCCCCATCACTGTCCATTTCTTTAGGCCAAGAACTTGTTTTGACTTGAAGAAATTTATTGAGTAGAACCTCAGAATCAATTACCATCATAGGGAGACACAGAAGACTATTGGGCTGATTGTGCTGATGATTTTGAGGCAAGGAGGAGGCATTATGGCTGGTTTTCTCTCCAACTGATTCAAGAGCTCAACTTGTACCAGGTTCCTGAAGGGCTTTAGGATGATAATTCTGACCTATTTTCATATGAATATGACAACTTAGTCAAACACACTCCCTTGGAGGATTTGGATTGGTTCAAAAAGGAGAAGGATGATCTAGCTGAAATCTTAGCCCCTGTCCTAGTAAGAACCAAAATCTGGTTTGACAGGAGAGTTCATGAGCTTAGAAGGCATTCAGGAGAATCCTCCTCCAAGGATACTTCAACACCAAGAAAGGAGGCATTGACACCCAGTTTAGAAGCACCTATATAGACCCCTCCTGCCTCATCAACTAAAGGTCCTACATCCTCCACTCCTTCCTCATCCACCCAAGTATATCAGAAGAAAATCAAAGAAGTCAAGAAGGAGCCTATTGAAGAAGATCCCCTGATGAAACATTCAGAATTGCCCTCAGGACCAGAGAACATCATTGTTCTTAGTGAAAGTGAGGAGAGTGAAGTGCCAGTCTCTATAAATGCTCCAGAAGCCCCAACGGATAAAGAAAAGGAAGTTCAAAGCACTGAGCTTCCGAGCACCATTGACTCCTCTGTACCAGAAACCCCGAGTGCCCCACTCATATCTCAACTAGAAGCAATGAGCAGTGCACACTTTGAGTGCAATGAGTTCTCTTTCTCTCAGTCCTCTTGCCCCACCTTCTTCTCCTCCTCCTCTTTTGCATGGGTATAGCCTTTCGTTGATAGTAGGAAGAGAAAGTCTTCCTCTCGGATCTCGGGACCCAACTTTGATGTTGTGGCAGCCTTATTGGGTACTACTCCTCCTACTCCTACCAAGAAAGCCAGGACCACCTCACGAATAGTATCGATGCTCAGGGCCAGCAATTCCTGGAGATAGCCAAGCCCAAGGTTGATAAGCCAGAACAAGATTTGCAAGCATCTGATCTAGAGCTCTCAAGGATCCCCATGGGAGAATCCACCCCTGAAGGTGAGATTCACAATCTTCAAGAAACAATCACCAGAGTCATTGGAAGAGTGGAAAAAGGGAAACAAACAATAGAGCAGTTGGAAGAGTAGGCTCAGGTTCTTGCAAGTTTCATCAAGTCACTATTGTCCAAAGATAAAGTTTTAGACCCCACCCCATTGACTACTCTTCCACCACCTGTGATCCTCAGCCAAGAAGAAGTCCAGAGTATCAAAGATATACATAGATATTCCATCTATGGAAGGGCCATGGAGGCCATGGTGGATGATATGCTCGTCGCAGGATTGAATTTCATTAGTGAAGCCTTCAAACTCAATGAGAAGGTAAATAATCTGCAACAGAAACTATCCTCCACCATTGGAAATATAGATAAAGAGCTCAAACTTTGGAGCAGCTGTATAGTAGACCTTCGCCTTATGGGATAGGCTGATGAAAATATTTTAATGGCAAGCAAGGTCTTCGATGATGCAAAAGATAACTTGTCAAAATCATGGGTATACAGTGTGGAATGGAAAATCAAGGTGCTGGAGGAAGCTTTGGGAGAATTGAGAAATAGCTGGCAGAAGGGTGAGGCCTTCAAGACTTTGGTGGTATCTGCTTTCAAGGATATACATTGCCACCTCCATGATGAGACCTCTGGTGTGCCTCTCTCCTTGCAAGAAATCAAATCTCAATTCAGAGCTTTTGTCAAAGATAATTTGTTCAAAGAGGATTCTGTCTCCAAGGAAAAGATGAAGGAAATCTGCTCTCTCCAGTCTGCTATCGAAGAAGCCAATAAATATTATCATACACACGTCAAATTTGACAAAGAGATGGAGAAGTGCCTTGGATTTTGGACCCAGTCCACTGCCAACACATCGGTCCCATGTGGCAGAGACATAGCAGAGGCGTTAAAAAGGTTTAGACAGCGGATCCTCAAATCAGTGGGCCCTTCTCAATCATGAACACTTGTCTTCTTCTCCTAACTTTTCTCTCTTCTTTCTTTCCTCATCTCGGATTTATTGTAATTAGTTGGGGTTTTGTGTTAAGCAACCCTTTAACTAAGCATTATTTAAAAAGGTAGTTACCAAGAGTAACTGATTTGTAAAACTATATAGTGGCCTCTCTTCGCCATTTTGAAGGGGGAACTTGGCTTATTTTTGAAAGTGTAAGAAATAGTAAAGCAATCAATACAAAAGGATCTTCTTTCTTTGTTCATCTATTTCTCTTATTCGTAAGATATCTGTTAAGTCCTGTTAGATCATTTGTCTGCATTATGCTGAGAAGCTTTGTATTCTTGTAGATGTTGTTTATGGAACTGTGTGTCTTTTCAAATTTCATCTTATCAATTCGAGTACAAATGATCTTATTCCAATTCGCTATATTTTGGCACGCATAAGGAATTATTTTGTCATCTATAATTCTAGAGAATGCTTTTCTGCTCATTCCCATGTCTTCATTCCTCTGTACTTTTGTGATTGATGATCTATTAAAAACACTTTCATGATATCCAAGTTCCGTGGTAAAACTATGCTCTGTACATATGTAAATAAGTTTTTATTTTGAATAAGGGAACCTCTCCCACTAAAGAGGAGGTACTTTTGTCCCCCGAATGTCATTCTTCTTGAAGTCTTTTTGATGACCAACAATATTAGATAAGGGAAAGGTGGATTAAATGGCTACCACATTGGTAGAATGGTGGTATAACACATCTTTTCATACCTCTTCTCAAATGACCCCATTTTTAGTATTATATGGTTACCATCCACCTTCTATCACTTCCTCCTTGAGGGAGCAAACTAAGGTTAGAGATGTTGAGGAACACATTCAACATCAACAACAAGTTTTGGCTAGTTTGAAGTAGAATTTAGCATTAGCACAAAATAGGATGAAACAACAAGTAGATCAACACCGTAGTACAAGAAATTTTGAAATTGGTGACTGGGTTTTGTACGTCACCAACCTTACAAACAAATGTCCCTAAAGCAACAGAAAAAGGAAAAAAAACTTGCTCCTAAATATCATGGCCCTTATAAGGTTCTACAGAAAATTGGTAGTGTTGCTTATAAACTAGAGTTGCCTCCATCTTCACACATACACCCAAAGATTCCATGTTTCATGCATGAAGAAGGTTATTGGATAGAAATTTGATGCCTAGATGAGAGTTACTAGAACTTGACGAGGAAGGAAGAATCATTTTGGAGCCAGAGAAGATTCTATAAACATGTACTAAGAGGCCGAAAACTAGAGACACTAAGGAATATCTGATCAAGTGGAAAAATCTAAGCATAGAAGATGCCACCTGGGAGGATGAAGGTTTTCTGCAGCAAAGAACATCCAGGATTATTCAACATTGAGGACAACGTTGGTTTGAAGGGGAAGGGCATACTATGCCCTTAACCTATTACTTGTATTAGGATATGAGTAGCCATTGACTTGTGGCTTACCATATCATTTTATTATATCATTTATACTTTCTCATGCTTAATAGGTTAGCCTTGGTGATGGCCATAGCATATGAATAGTATATATGGGGGATTATAGGTAGTATTTCATTATCATTTGAGCATCTGAGTCTTATTATATGGTTTGGAGGTTGCCCCCTCGAAGTGGTGAAGCTATTCTAATTGCATATTGAGATCATTATTATGAAATATTATGTTATTTTGTGTTCTATTGTTGCCCTTAATCTGAATTATACAAGTAATTTCATTACATTGACTAGGGGACATAATAAGGTAATTCAAATGGGTACTCTAAAATCCAAAAACTCCCATGCTCTCATTATAGGTCATGAAAAACTGAAATCTTAAAAAGAGAAGAAACAAAACAATAAGGATTATGAAAAAAAGGACCAATCCACCACCAAATCCAATAATTCCACTTCCTATTCTATTTATAAACCTCCCAAAGAATGAATGAAATGTGGGTATTGCACCGAGTAGGCATGATGAAGAAAAATGTTTGAAGAAGAAGATTAATCTCCTCATGAGTCTTTTTGAGAAGAACAACATAGGAGTTCTCCAAGTCTCTCAAAAAATCTTCATCAACTCAGGAATTTTCTAAGGAAAAATACAATGGAAAGGGGAAAGGGAAAGAGAAAGAAAAATAAAAGAATCAACTAAGGAGAAAACAAAGGGAAGATATTTAGTTACAATTGTGTCACCTACTCCTACATGGGTTATTGATTTGGGTGCATCTCATCATATTTCCTAGTCATACATAGAGTTTTCTTCATTAGAGCCATGTGACATGGTTTGTATTCGTATAGGTGACAACACTTCTACTTTGGTTTTGGGGAGAGGGTCTGTTGAATTGAACAGTGAAACATTCAACAATTTTCTTAGTATTCCTTCACTTACAACTAATTTCCTATAAGTTTATAAAATTACTCATGTTAGTCAAGGCATGTGGGTTGAGTTCACTCCAGATTCCATTTATGTTAGAGAGCTACAAAGTGAAACTATCATTGCGGTTAGTACTGATTGATCATCACTCTCGAATTTACTCTTTTTCTCACTTTGTTCCTCCTTCATATTCTTCATCCGAATCACTTGGACTTGATATTTTTGATCTCGAGAAAAATTTTGATGATAATGAATCCTCTTCTAGCATTTTTTATTTTCATAGTGATGGGGACCCACCTCCACCATCCAATTATCACCTACCACATCTTGAGGAGTTATTTCTTTATCCACCTACTTATGGTCCACTACAAACTTTTTAGGGAGCGGGAACTTTGATTCGGGACTCATTGGACATCGGGCACTCTTTATAGAGTTATAGGGCATTCCACCTTCCTTCTTTTCAATTTCTTTGGATACACCATCCCTTCATGGAGTAGTTGCACCTCTACCTCACCAATGGAGCATCGGTTTTGGATGGGAACAACACCTTGCCACTGGGGATCTTCTTCTTCTTCACTTGGAATAGGGTGGATTTTGAAATGTTCTTCTTCTTGGGAAGCTATATAAAATTTCTTATTCTCTTCTGTTTTTTAGAAATATTACAGTTTTTACATGGGTACCTCATCAATACTTTAGCTTATCGATACCCATTCAATGCATCTTTCTTATATTTTTAAGGGATTCTTCTATTGCTTTAAAGTGGATGTTTTTCCCAATGGGTTTTCCTCCATTACTTATGATCCTTATTTTACATGGGTACCTCTTTAGACATAGTGTTCGAGACCTTTTACGCATGCTTTTCTAAGTTTCCTTTCCTCATCCTAAGTTATGACGAAGAGTGTGTTAGTTTGAGGGAAATTTTAATCTTTATTCATTAATTGGGTGAATTTCCACCCAAGGTGATTCATATCACTTAGGTGAGATCATAGGTTATTAGGTGTCTTAGGGTTATGAAATATTCTATCATAGAATCTATCATATGTGTTAGTTGCATCATCTTGGAGCTACATTCCATTTTAGTAATGTAACTCCTCTTCTCCCTTATGGAGGTATGATGGGTTCATTGGGAGTTATACAACACTCATATTTTTACTTTTATATTTTGATCTATGAGTTTGATTAGACATGTTTTATTTCATGCACAATTTATTTTGATTAAAATCTTTCTTTCATCTTGGAGCTACTTCACGTCTCGATTCGAGTTCAAATTATTGATGTACATGGATTTCTTCTTGATCCTTGTGCTTCCTCACTGCAAAGAAGTTACATGATTAAAGGAAATATACACGAGTGTTTAGACACACTTTTTTGCATTTGATGTTTTTATACAAGCTCCCATTGTGTTGGTGTTGACATGTTCCATAATGAAACATGCAACATAGAGGGTAGTCAATATCTATGACAAATAATGGAAATTTAAATCAAATGAAAATATGTAATTAAATGAAATCTAAAACTGTAAATAGTGAAATAAAGAGATGTAAAACATGGAATGAATACACCTCTTTGTATTGTAGATGGAACAGTTTCTCATTCTTTACTTTTACTTAGAGATTTAGATTACAAAACTTGTTTAAAGAATTTAAGGTGATCAATCCCCAATTATGCCAAGGGGATTCCAACATATTGAGTATATGGAACACCAAGCACATGAATTCCAAAGAGAGATAAGAATAATGAGTGGCACTAATGATATCCATATGATTTTGACTATAATTAAAATCATCATGTTATGATTTTAGGATGTATATTATTCCTACCCCATTGATGTCTACCAATTGATCAGGTGACTACATGCACATGAGACTCTCTCTTTCCTCAATGATTACCACATCTTTCTTATCATTAAGGGTAGGACCACTCTTAATAATTGAGAGGTGTGGGGGTTTTTATGGATCTTGATTAGAGGCAAAGAACTTGAATGATATTTCTCTCACTGTAGTTGGAAAAAATAATTGTTCTCTATGACTTGTGACATGGTGTTTTTTAGTAAAATTTTATCATTTTCATACTATTGATATTTATGTAAAAAATAGTATGAGATTGGAATTTGTAAACCTTGTTAATAGAAAGTTGATATTTACATCATATAAACTATGAAAAGTTCTTATGTTTGTATTATATATGAAGGATGGTTTTCTTAAAATCAATTTGTGTCAAAATAGTGAAGAACTTATGTCATAATCATTGATGGTTAAATAGTTATAAGCGATAGAATGTATATGTGATTATGGATGTTGAATCTATTAAATTAGAAAACTAGCAAACATAGAGAAATCATCTGGATAATAGTGTGCTAGATTTATGTTATGTGGTGTACTAAAAAGTAGATAGGTGGATGATTAAATTAATTAATAAAATTGACATTCAAATTATGCTTGATTCATATGTATAGTGATCTTGAAATAGAATTGTGGATTCATGTGCTTTAGAGTTAAATGAGATGTTTTACGTAGTAATGGATAATTAAATAAAATAAAATCACTTAAAATAATAATTCTTGTTTTTGTGCTTGTTTCACTTATTTAATTTAAAGGTAGACTATGCAAGATAATGAGGTAATCATCATGTTTTATTAACATAAAAATGAACTTGGTATCAATGTAGGATTATAATGCAGGTCTAGAAAATTGTGAGTATTGTTTTCCTTCCCTAGTTGAAGGGTGGTTATCTATTTCATTTATATAAATCTATGTCAAAAATAAATTGACTTGTTTTTATGGTCACCCACCAAGGGGATGATACACTTTAGTATCAGAGCTTACGTTTAACACTAAGACCTTACATGTGTTCACTAATTTTCCAAAGTTGTAATCTAATTTTCATGTGGTATGTTAGGATTTGAATGGAAAGAAAAAGGAAGCATCAAGAATTAGTGACACTAATGATGTGATTGACATGAATGAAATTCCTAATGTTGGTGAAAAATCTGCAAGGCATCAACAAGAAAGATTGGATCAAATTATTGCATTATTGGCTGAAACTTGAGATAGACTTGTTGCACTTGAGTAGAAGGATTCATATGAGGAACCAATTACTAATAATGATTATGGAAATGAGGAATAAATAATGATGACATAAATGAGCAATCCATGAAAAATTTCATGATCGTATATTCTTTGAACAGTGCCTAAGAGGGCTAAGTTTGAAATAGAACGAGTTAATGACCTTAAGAGGATTGTTCCTCCTAAGTACTTAGGAACAATATATGAGATGGTTCTAAGGCATGAATTATTAAAATGGATGTTTTCAAGGTGTTTGTTGGTTATTGTTATAAAATGTAGAAAATACCAAAAAATCAAATAATTAGGGTTTACCGATACCCGCACTAAAATCAAAACGTCAAGATGATGGAATGTGCAAGAAATGTGAAAAGTCCTCATTTTGACAAGTGAGAAGACATGAGAAGACATCTAAAACAAAAAATTATTAGCTAAATATGATAGTGAGTTACTTGGAAAAGGCTAATCCTATGAATCCAAAGGGACTTTGTTGAAGGGTGTCAACTCATTTGATATAATTAAGTTATTTTGATATAGTTAAAATAGATAAATGATAACAATTGATTTAAAACTCAAGAGGAATAGAAAGACCATGTTAGCTTCATAAGTGGTCAAGCCTAGGGTGGTGGTAAGATCAAAGTCCCTGAAGTAGTCGTACTAAAACTCTTTGATAGTTTCTGCTCTTCTTGGAGGATGTCAATCGATCTTCGATATCTTTAATTTTTAGTGTGAATGTGATGGTGCATAAGCTAAGTTTGTGGAGAATTTCAAACTATTCACACACAAACGGTTGTATGATCTAAAGATCGTATATAATAGTAATCAATTGTGATAGACTTGGAATAATTATCTACAGAGGATCCATCTTGCAAACAACTTATTACGTCAAAATTAGATAGCTATAAATATGATGATGCTAGAAATGATAAGAAAACACATGGATCAACAATGATCGGAGATAAGATGATTGTTTTGATAAAATAATTGATTAAAATAGACAATAGTAAAATATGTTTATAGGGTTCTTCATAAATTTTGAGAACAAACCACGGAAGGGAGGAAAACTGTGAGACATATGAGAAGTCACTGCTAAAAGAGGAAATTTGTTGTAGTTTGAAGAAATCCATAGAATCCTGAAAATTCATTGAACATTACATTAAGCCTCAAAATTCTATCTAGATCTGCAACACCAAGAAGACTAGAATAGAGTGTGGTTTAAGCTAACATAGTCATGATAAAAATAAGTGTCTTTTGGATAATTTTGTAGGAAAATATATTTATAGTACTTAATCACAAAAGAGTAAGATGTAGTATGGTATGATATAGAATAAAGAGAAGATAAAGATAATAGAGGAGACGATAATAGAGATACACATGAGAATTTGAGAATATGAAATTGTATGAGAAGTGTGTGAAAGACTTATGTAATTTTTTTGATATATAAATAAAGAGTGATGGTTGATGTAATGTGTATATTCTATTATCTTTTATTACATTCTTTTTGTTCATCTGTTTAAATCTAGATATCTTTTCTAGAACATACTTAGTGAAAGGATGAACTACTTAACCCTCAAACTATTGTTGAGGCTTAAGTCAACATTTTAGTGTCTCGAGCCATATAGATAGATGAGTGATACTAAAACATATTATGAAGAGTCTAGAAGATGTGTACTCTAAAATTAGGAATTCAGATGTATTTGTAAGGATAATAATAAAACAAATGGTTTTAGATGCGGAGTGATGGTGATCAAGATCGATAGTGATTGGGTAGAAAATGTTTTCTTTGAAAAAATATTTGATAACATAGACATTGATTAATGAAGGAAATATTTGAAGATGAAGAGATAAACTATGGGGAATCTAGGAACTCTTTAAGATTATAAAAATAGAGATTTGGATGTATTTATGAGGATAGTGAAAGAAAAAGTGGCAAGGGTTGGTAGCGGTGATCTCTGTGAAAATCAAAAATATTATATAGTCTAAATGATTAAATGAGAATGATTCAGGAAAGTAATATGATAATGAAGACAAACTTTAGACTATAACCAATGTAACACAAGATAAAAAAATGACAAAAGAGGGGGTACTAACCTTAATAATTGTTTGAGGATGATAGAGCTCCCAAAATAATGAGTGATGATCTGAGAGAGTTCTTGAAGGTTTGGTAATAGAGTGTTGATAATCCTAAGCATCGATATGTCATTTATAGGAACAATAATTCATCTTTATTAGTAGATTCTCACTAACTCGATAAGGGAGTCAAAGGTTAGATAAATAGAATTAATGACATCTACAATGATCTTCGGTGATTGTGGATCATCATCAATCATGTCCAAGAGGTTACAAACCTAAAAAGGAAAAGATGGAAAATGGTTAAAACCACTTACCATCTGAGATGTTAGGTTTTTGGGCAGATGTGGGAGGTTAAGGATTTAGGTTGTGAGACGTCATGAGGTTAGGAAGGGTAGGATAAAATAGGCTTGGGTTGGTTTTAATTGGTTAGGGGAGGGTAAATAGGTTTTACGCGGGTAAATAATATTTGTGATGGTAAATTATATGACATATGATAGATATCATAATGATAGGAAATGATAATTTAATTGATGTGTGTCGGGTCACCTAGGGGTGTAAAAGGGGTTTCTACATTTTCCCCTTTTGTTGGGTTGCACTGTAGGCACAAATTGTGAGACAAAAACCTGCATGAGGATGCCCCGATTTTGTGGTAAGAATATTTTGATATTGTTCCCCATCAAACCAATGAGTGACTATATTAGTCATTGGATTGAAGAAAGATGATTTCTTAGGTAGTTTTACTTTAAGTTTCTCCAAACGTTTGATTGTATTAAGAAATGGCCATATTGGAGGAGTTAGTAATAGTAGTAATTTTGGGAACACTTGGTAGGGTACATGATTATGGACCACCTACATGATGTGTGTTGTGGGAATACTACTACATGGAGAGGATATAATGGGAATGCTCTCATGAGGATGTGTCAATCCATGGGACCAAGGGTTAGAAGCAACATCTCGTAATGTATGAAAACATGATATATGGTAAAAAAAAGAGTTTTTGACAAGGTTTTGAGCATCAAAGAAAGGGCATGAAGATTTTGATAAAGTTTTGATGTGATTGAAATCGTCTAAGTTAAAAAAATTGATAGGTTTGTGTAAAACAAGATAAAATCGACAACAATTTATGGATCGTCGGTGATTTGACAGGGTCGATAGCAATTTTCAATCATCAGCATTCCCAAAAAGGAAAATATATAAACCTTCCGTGAAAATAGTTCATTTGTGACATGTGCTTATGTAATTTAAAATCTTTGAGTTGTGATTTTTTTTTTGAGAGATGGAGAGCCTAGTGGCGAAAGTGATAGGAAGAGGAAGAGAACCATGAGACGGGTAATTATGCTTGAATTTATGTTTTGTTTTGAGTTCTTATTTATTTTTTATTTGTATTTTTTATTTTTTGAATTTGGGGGGGAATGAAAGGTCATTAGTGATTATGTTAATTTAATCATCTCTCGATTAAAAATTGACGGTGATTAGTGTGATTTTTTCAAAGTTGGTAAATCGATATATTATTTTATTGTGTTTTTATAGGTGAGGGATATTATTTATCTACAAGACATAGTGCCCGATATTTTGAGAGAATCTAATATGATGTCACCGATGTAGAGTGAGACCATGTGGCGGTTGTTGGATTAGGAGGATTCTTCCTCTACTAAAAGATATCTTGGGACATAGGGATTGTGATAGCTTTGATTGACATATAGGATCTAAGCACTAGGACATTATGGCTCTCTACCGGTGAGATGAAAATTACTCTAGAGGATGTGTACAAGATCCTTTAGTTCTTGATCTAGGGTGAGAAGGTGGTACCGATCACCGATAGGCTTGTCTTGATACCATGAGGTGGTTATATGGTGATGAGGCTTAGAGATATGATATATAACATGTGGCTTCCATATTGAGTCTTATTATGATGTAAATATTCTTGGTCATTTTCAATTTTTATGTTGGATACATCATGTTATGTGCTACTGAGACTCAAGGGGTAGTAGATTTCCATGGAAACTCATGGGCTTTTTTGCAGCTATTATGGAGCATCGATCTGTGTATTCTTAGGATTGTGCACTTTGGCCTAGGTTTACCATGAGTTATGGATGTCTATTACAGGAGGAGATATGGGTAGGATGTGAGGTTTTGTTGCATTATTGGGCATATGGGAATATAGTTGTTGTTAGGCCATGATGGATACTTATGGAGGGTAGGTGATCTCGTAGAGTATGTAGTTGAATTTTTGAGATGGTGTTTTGATTTGATGAGAGATGGAGTTTGAGAGAGATCATACATGCTACACCAATTGATGCGAGGTATATCTATAGATGATGTAGTGTGGAAGCCTTACGTGAGATATCATGCATGGCCTGGATGGATACACAATTTTTGGGGTTGAGGAGGATGAGGTGGGTGTGTGGGAAGGAGACTAGAGATGATAGAGGCCATACAGTTTCATTAGGTATGGTGACAGTTTGGATTTCCTCATCTCATTCCTAGTGATCCGATAGTGTATTGGTGTGATGATTCTAAGAGATACTTACCCACACCTATAGTAGATGATGTGGGTAAAGTTGAGGAGGTAGGAGATTTGGAGGGGATTGATAAGGATGATATTGGATTGGAGGAGGGATTCATGGCTTAGGGGGCATAGTAGTGGGCTACTTGTGGAGATAGGGTGGGTAGGAGGTGGTAGGGGGTGGAGAAGAGGAGGAGGAAGGTGATGGTGGAGACAAGTTATCTAGGATATATAAATATCATGATATTTTGGAGGTGGAGAGGGATAGACTATAATGGAGAGTGATGTTACTCACTTTAGGAGCATGATAGGTTGCAACAAGTGATAGATATGATCTTCCTAGATCATGATACATATTTCATGTAGTGATATAGATATTGCTGGAAACATGAAGTGTTATGGGTGAAGTATGGAGAGGTGGGTACAACTTCGAGAGGTATCGGTAGTGTGGCCTGAGGATCGGCCCTAGTGTAGGGAAGGAAGTGGTACTCGTTGGGTGGAGTGCCAATGATAGGATCACGAGATGAGGCCTCTTAGTTTTGTGACCGTTAAGTAGTATAGATTATTAGGAGATGAGATGAGATATTATGAGCACTTAGTTACAAATCTTCTTCTTCCTAGTGTTCCTCATTATGAAGAGAACAACAAACGAGTGTAGATTGGCTCACCGGGTTACATCAGCAGGAGGAGCAAGAGGCCGAGGGGTGGTGAGAAGGTGTATGATTTTTATTTTACCACATATTATGTGGATTTTATATATGGTTTAGATTACAGATGATTTTGAATATGAGCCTTCTTTAAGGAATTTTGTATAGACATTTGATGTGTGTGTATGTGTGTGTATATATATATATATATATGATTATTTTGGAGTCATGTGTCGTTGATTTACTTTTTTATTGTTGTATAATTCTATGATGAGATGTTGAGATAATTTAATATATATATGATTTTAGATTGATGTTATAATGTTTAGATGTATAAATTTTTATTTTGATGTGATGATAGTGACCTACAAGTATAGAGATCTTAATATATGTTTTAAAACTCAAGGTTGGGAATAAATGTGAAATGTTTACTTTTTGTATTGGATTTGATACATATTGATGTGATGGTAAAAAATATATATATGACAATGCACTTGATTCCTTTGTAACAAATGTTAACATATAACTAATAATAATTATTCATATGTAAGATCATGGATATAAATGAAAATGAGTTTATATACTTTCTTAAAACATTGGAAGGTTTTATATGTAGTTTGTGTGGGAGATTAGGTTATGTTTTGATGGCTTGTAGGCTTATGCCCCAGATATATTCTATTTACACAAACTAATCGATGCGGGAATTTTTCTTTGGTTAGAAATTTGATCAATGTGGGAACTTTTCCTAGAATGCTTTTCATATTTTGACTTTTTGAAGGTTGATCAATACGGGAAGCCTTTTTATAATGATATGGGTAGACATACTTCAAGGGAGTGGTCTAAATTTTTTTATTTTTATATTTAATATTTGTCCTTCCGGGATCAATCTATATTTGATAGGTAACTCTCCTTCAATGGATTAGTCTATATTTGGTAATATGATTAATAGTTGTCTTTCGAGAGATCAGTCTATATTTGATAATGTGCATCCATATATATAATTCTATTTTTACTTTTATGATGAGGGAAGGCCTAGTAGATTATTTTGAGGAGGGGAAAAGATGTGTGTACAAACTACACATGTGATCCCTTAACATGTTTTCAGTTGGTAGATAAAGGGTAGACGAGAGTAATTATTATGGAATTTTTCTTTGAGGAGGAAATTGTCCATATGAAAGATGGATGAATATACCTTTTGTGGTGATCTTTAAGGTCATGATTTATATGATATTGATTGTGGACCACATGCTTCCAAATCATTAATATATTGAATGATAGGCTAGTGGTGGAATAAGATATTTGATGTGACTAATGTCATGATGGTAAATATTTTAACAACAGAAAGGCCGTAAGTGTAAGGCATTCAAATTTTCTTTTCAGGTTTACCATCGATGGAGGCTAAGAAATAGGCTCCTGACCCATACTTGTGAGTGATGACATATGGACATATCTAGTTAGAAGATAATTTTCCAACTTTACTCCTTTTTAGAGTAGTGACATTTTGATTCTCTTTGAGGACAAGATCACCAATGTTGAAGTCATGTTCTTTGACATGTTTTTTATAGGATCGTTTTGATGTGTTCTTGATATACATGATGATTTTCAAGGGTTGTTAGGTGGTGATTATATAAAATTTCAAGTTGTGCTAGATGTTCTTGATGATAATATTCATCAAAGATAAAATCTCTAAGGATCACGTGGAGAGATGGGATTTGAACTTTAAGGGGTAATACCACCTTGGATCCATAGAATAAAGAAAAGTGTGTAGCACCTATAATAGTATAGATGCTAGTTTGATAAGCCCATAGAGAAAATGAAGATTTATATATACCAATTCATGCCTACTTGGTTGATGGTTTTCATGAGAATTTTGTTGATTGTTTTTAGAAGCTTTTGCTTGACCATTTTCTTGTGGATAATAAGGGGATGAGAAGCTTAGTTTGATGTTGAAAGTTTCACATAACTTCTTCACTTCCTTATTTTTGAAAGACTTCCCATTATTAGTGATAATTTTGTGAGGGATGTTGAAACAAACAATGTATGATGATAGATAAAGTAGATGATCTTATTCACTTTAGTAGAGACTAGAGGAATAACATCCACCCATTTAGTGAACTATTCAATAAAAGAAATGATGAATGGTGTAATTGTGACAATGAAGGGGTTGATGAGGTAAATTAGGTTGAGGCCCCAATTGATAAAGGCCATAAATATTGAGTGAGTTGTAAGGCCGAATGGGAATGTGAGTTATATTGGAATGTTGTTGGCATTCAACGCATTTTTGTGATGTATGCATAACAATATTGATTGAGTGTGGGCCAATAATAGCCATCCGTAGGACATGTTTAACAACTAAACCATTAAAATGTCCACCACATATGTCCTCGTGGACTTCTTGGATGACTCTAGAGGATTCATGGGATTTGAGGCATCATAAGAGGAGGTCGTTAAATCTGAATTTTTACAAAACACTTCCTACGATGATGTATCAAGTAGCGTATTGAAGAAAAGATCATTTAGAATTTTTAGATAAGTCAGATGGTATTTTTTAATTGAAAAGATAGTTATCAATTTGAGTGTATCATAATTTTGTTTGATTATCTTTAATGATATTGATAGAGGGAAGTTCGTTGGTGTGATATGGTTGATTGAGTTTATGCACAAGAACAAATTTTTTTGGAATAATTAGTTGATAGTGGTATGAGTGATTCTAGAGAAGCCATGGTATTTGAAAACTTATTAGAAGATTGTGGAATTGTTTGTATGGTGAAATAATCAAATGATTCTAAGAGGAATTTGATAATTTTCTTATATTTTTGTAAAGTTTCATTCTTACATTGATAAATTCCTTTGATTTGATTGATTACGGTGGAGAGTCTCCGTAGATGTACAAGATTTAAAACCAAGCATGACCGTTGTTTGGAGACCCATGATGAGAGCTTCATATTCGGCCATGTTATTAGTGCATTTAAAGTTGAATTTAAAGGATAGAGGGATAAGAGTCCCCCAAGAGGTATGATGATGATACCAACACCTTCCTCTGGTGAAACTTAGATCTATCAAAGAAAATTGTCATTATGATATGAGTATATTCCTAATCGATGGTGTTGATGGATTCATTGAGAAATTGTTTGTGTGCTAGTAAATCTTTAGGAAGGGTAGCTTCGGGAGTTGATCGAGAGATGGATTTCCCCTTGATGGATTTCTGTGATATGAATTCTAGATCAAACTTAGTCATGAGCATGATCCAACAAGAGATGCATTCACTGTGATATGGTTTAGAATGCATAGCTTTGAGAGGATTAAAACTAGTGACAACGTATGTTTTATGATTAAGTAGATAATGGTGAAGTTTGGAAGTCACAAAGTATAAAGCACAACACAACTTTTCTACTTCGATGTAATGGTTTTATAGTCATGAAGTGTATGGATTATGTAGTATACATCTTGTTCTCTACCCTTCTCATATCTATTAGAAAACATAACACCTAGAACATGGTCGATAACGGATATGTATTAAAAATGGATCCTCCTCACGTGGAGGTGTGAGCATAGGTAGTGATAAAATGTATTTCTTGAGGTTCTCAAAGTATTTTTGACATTTTTGATCCCATTTTAAATTGATATATTTTAGAGGAGCTATTGAAAAGGTTGAGAGTGGTCAGAAAGCTACAAGATGAAACAGAGGGATGATTGAAGTCTACCTTGAACACTATGAAATTGTTTAAGGTGACCTTGCATTTTTAAGCCTAAAGGGCATGACATGGTAGCAAAAATTCCCTAAGGAGTAATGAAGGAAATTTGATGTTGGGCATCCGTTGAAATAAGGATTTTATTATAGCAGGAGAATAAATATATAAGATATGTCATTTCATGGTCAATCGGTGGTGAGATCAACAAGTTGATCAATATTTGGGAGAGTGAATTCATCTTTAGGGTAGGTGAGATTGAGATCTCAAAATTCTATGCGAGATGCGTAATTTGATAGATGTTTTTTCATGGGTGCTATATTAGACACCCATTGTAGATAGTTAATGGGTAATATGAAGTTAGCAGAAAGAAGGTGTTGTAATTCTTCTTTGATGAGGAGGGCTACACAAGGTTTGATAGTATTAGAATTAGGGATTGTGAGGATGTTGTGAATGATGATGTTAAGTTTGATACCTGGCATGTCACTATATGACCATGCGAAGGCCGACTATGTTTGGAAAGGAAGGTGGTAAAGTCCTTCAATTCTTTTGAATCTAGAGATTGTCTAACCTTAACTATGTGAGGGTCCTATGGAGTCCCTATGTTAACGTCGATAGTGGATTCATTAAGGAGTTTTGATGTGTCAGGTGGCATATTATTTTGAATATAATAGTTCTCTACCCCCATGTAAGATAAGATGGATAGATCATCATGGCATTGAAGAATATCGATAGTAGGAGAATATTCCTTTACCATTTTAGGTAATACTAGAGGAATAATCTTAGTTCCATCATTAGTCTAATAATTAAGTTCTCCTAAGGTAATCATGTTGACTAAAAATAGGTAAGATGGGATAGAGATGGTGTCATCAATGTCAATAGTGTGGTCTAATGAGGGGGTGATTGGTTCTATTATGGGCCCAGATGTGGTGTTTGCGAAGGTATCTGAGGATAGTTTTTCAAAACCTAACCCATATTTATTGTGAGGCTTATAAGAATGATCAATGGCTAAGTCATGTATTCCTTGTTCATAATTCCCTAAGCTGGAACCTTTCTAGGAATAGTGATGGAGATACATCTATGTGAAGGACTAGTTATATAAGAAGAATAAATCTACTATGAAAGGTTTTGCATGATGTTGATTGTTGTGATGTGGGGAAGGACAATCGATCCCTCCATATAAAAGATTAGTTTTAAGATGAGGAGGGACAAAGGAGATGATATCTCAAACATTGGGTTTATACATTGGTTGTTTATCAGGCCTTTTGTATGTGTTTGGTGTAGGAAATGAATTAAGAGCGAGGAGGTGATACTCCCAGTGAAAGTTGTTACATGATGTCTTCAAAGGAAGTGTCATCTAGTAACTTGGATGCATAGAAAAAGGAACTAGTAGATGTTTGATCAAGGGATCCCGAGTTTATTTTTTGTATAAGAACATCATTTGGTCGATAGGATATATGCCATGATTTCAAGGGATTTAGGTCGGTGGGAATAGTGAAGGTATTACCTTCAAGTTCGTATTTCATACAACAATGTAAGGTGGATGGAACATAATGCATAACGTGTATCTAAGATCATGCTAAGAACATATTAAATTGAAAATTTCCTTATACAAGATAGAAGAGTTTGTGAAGACATTTGACACCTACTTTAATAGGTAGAATAATTGTGCCTAGTGTAGGGGAAACAGTGTCATTAATGGCTCGCAATAATGTATGTGAGTGAGTGACAATAATATTAGGTAATTAAAGATAGTTAAAATCATGTGACAATATAAAATTGATGTTAGTGCCATTATTCATCATAACTCTTTTAATGATAGTATTTTTGATTTGGACCATGAAAAAAGTGGGAGGTCATGATCTTTGAGTTGTAAACACAAGATCTATGAATCATTAAAAGTGATAATAGCAGACATTTTGAGAGTTCCAACCATATTTTTGAATGGTTGGGGATTATTGGAGGGTACTAATATAGATTGAAGGGCCTCGATCATCACTTTTCAATGTTGTGGCGAGGTTTGGACAATATCGTAAAGGGACATTTTTTACAGGAGCTTGATGGAGTTGTTTGATGAACAAAGGAGGTGGATTGGGTGTGTGGAGTGGAAATGATAGATACCTTAGTTTTATAAGTCGATGGAGTAGATGGTTCAAGAGAGAGAGGGATGGAGATCTTGGACTTGTTTTTATCTAAAGCTTTAGGGTCTTATGCACAAGCTCTAGTCATTATACGAACAACATCGATATTATGGAGCAAGGTATTACTAAAATGGGCCTCACCTTTGTTATATGTAGTGTCGGATGATGGTTTGGGTGTTGTGGTTTTAGGGGTTTGATGGGTTGTTTTAACTTGATTTGGTTGTTCTAGATTTGTGGGGATAATCCCTTTATTAGCAAGGCTTTGAATAATAATGTGGAGGGATTTGCAGTCCTTGGTGGAATTTCCTAGTGTTTGATGATAGTTATAGAATGCTTCAAAGTTGTACCAGGAGGGTTTCCACCCTCGAGATCCATATAATTTGAGAGGATGTAATGCTATGATGGATAGATGGATTAGGTTTTCAATAGTTCTCGTATAGTATCCCCTCGAATCCAATGTTGAAGGAGTTTGTGTTTTGTTTGATGATATTGAGGTTAGAGTTGAAGGGATCATTTTTGGTGCAAAAATTTTAGGTGTTGGTGGAGGAATGATCTTGGATTCTATGACAGTGACTATGAATTTAGATGAGGGGTGAGGCCCTAAGATAGAAGGTAAGGGCTTTATATTTTGTGTTGAGGTTGTTGGATGATTTTGTGATATGATTTCTACTTTTTAGATGGATGGATTGGAGATTTTGTAGTGTAATTTTTTAAATTTCGGATATAGTGTCGAGTGATGTGATCTTGAAAATAACTTTGAGTAATTTCTGTGATGGGTTTCTTTCCTAAAGATTTCAAAGAGGTCATGGGTGAGCTTGAAGTAGATGTAGTGGATGTAGGGGGATTCGTGGTCTTATTAGAGGAATGACTAGATGGGTTGTGTGAAGGTGCTTTTGTGGAATAAATACTAGGTGTTAAAGGTGTGGATGATTTGGTTGATGTTTCTATGACAGAAACATTAGATGTTGAGGGTGTAGATGAAATATATTTAATGACATTGATAGTGTGATGAGATTTGATGACATTTGATTGGGGTTGACTAGTGGATGGGGCATGATTTGGAAAGGGTTGTTTAAAGACATCTAAGTTTTTATTTAGAGGTGCATTTGGATTATCCAATTGCAACTCACCTTTGTTGATAAGGTCCTAAAGGAAATTTCTAAATGAATGACACCTTTCAATTTCATGACCTTGAACCCAATGGTATTTACAATAGTCATTTTATTGATACCAAGAGGGTTTGGAAATGGATGTGTTGATGGGGAGAATAAGAGGGAGTGTGATCATACACATGGATAGGATCTTGTCAAAGACCACACTATAGTATTCCTAAATAGGTGTATATTTACCTTCGAGGGTGGGTTCATTTGGAATCGAACGACTTTTGGAAGAAATTTTTATGACGACCATGTTTCTGAAGTTTTAGATTTATCATTACTAGAAGAAGGTTTGAATGAGGACTCAGGCTTAGGTTTCTTTGATCTAAGTTTGACTTTACCATCTTCAAGAGCATGAAGGTATAATTTTTGGTCCATGGTAAAGGCTTCATCAAACATTTGGAAATATTGTATTTGAAGCATAGATGATATATGATTAGTACATGATCAAGAAAATAGCTCGATCGGTTCATTTTGTGGAAGTGAGAAGGTTAATTGATTGATTATACCTCTCCAATGGATGATAAAATATGTGACATATTTATATTTGAATTGTTTGATGGTGTAGATGTAAGTAGTAGTAACTTTACGGTCGATTTTAATAAAAAAATGTTCTAAGAATAGTTTGTAAGTTGTGAAAAAGAAAAAAGTGAGTATTGGGGATACTATTATACCAGTCTAATGTGGGCCTTATTAAGGACATAGGAAATGTCCTCAACATAATATATTGATCATGTTATATAAGATAATATGTGTGGCTAAAGGTTTAGATGTGATGTTGAGGTCCTCTTTACTATAGAATTTAAGGAACTTTGGGAGTTCCCAGTGTGGAGGGTAGGATTTGTATGAGTACGAGAGGGATGAATATATTTTTTCGCATGATAGGGTGTTTTTAGGACCCATGGAAGCAACTTCAAAACTAGAGATCCTATTCATCAATTCTTGTAAAGGATTTTGTGAGGATTATTGTTGGGGATTGAATGATGATGGGATAGGTTGATTATGTATATGTGGGTTTGGTTATTGATATGACTGATAGGGTAAAGGGATTTTATGTTGTAGGGAATTCTTAAGGGAATATTATAGATATGTTAAGAAACTAAAGGTTTTGATGGTTGAATGTACTGATATTGGATAGGAATGGATGCGTTAATAAGAGGTTACGATGGCTGAGGTATATCCTTGAGATGGGATAGAAGTATGGATGAGAGGTTGAGATGGTTGTGGGATGTATTGAGACAAGATAGAGGTGTTGATGAGTGGTTGGGATGGTTGAGGTATATAGTGAGTATGAATTTTTGAGACAGGGGTAGTTGATGTCTGTTGTGAAGAAGGGTGAGTGCTAGTGATAGAACTTGTATTGATGAGGGGTATTGATGTTGGGATGGACATGACCACATTTTAAATAGTGGAGGTAGGTTTTGTGATGGGGTGGGTTGAGAAACACTAAGTGGGATGGATATCGAGCTTATAAGGGTGTTTGGAAGAAGAACTAGAGGTGGAAGGATATGTGTTAGTGTTGTTTTGTAAATACAAAAATCTTGATGAAGGATATGGTAACAAAGATGGTTTTTGATTGGTTTTATCTTGTGATGAGACAACTTTAAGATCAAAAGTAATGATAGGGACTGATGAAGTGGGAACTTGTGTTCCTAACCTAGTAGCAATGGATTATGGATGAAGTTGTTGGATGGTCATCTCATGATTAGGGTTAATGATATGGGAAGTGTTGAAGTTTCTTGTAGAGGTAGGAGGTCATTATCCATGTGTGGGTTATTGGAGGAATAAACCTTGGGAAGTGTTATCCTGTAAAATTGACAAGGGAAATTTTACAGGTAACCATACCAAAATTTCCATTTTGGTCCCCGTTGAGGTCTCTTAACATTCAGAATGGCATAAAATCCCTTTCCGGAAAATCTAGTTTTTAGAACTTGGTCATTTTCAACCTTTTTGGGTTGGGCACAATTTTCATTCACGTTACATCAACCAAAATTGTGCCCCTCTATTCCTTTGGCACATTCTAGGGAGTGTCAACACTCCAAATGTTGCGCCTCTCAAGGGTGCGCCAAAGCAAGCGCTGTCTTGTTATCACTTTCTAAAGTGTGCTGTGGGCGCTAAAAATGTAGTGTCAACACTCCCAAAGCTGTGCCAAGGTGTATTTCCCTTCGTGTCGACATCCACTCAAGTGCACCATAGGAAAAAGTTGGTGGCACATTTATTGCACTTTTTCTATATATAGGCATGTCTGACCTGTCATTTTCACAATTGAAAAAATGTGAAAAGTTATTCCTCTATGCTTGTCAGCGTTCCTGTCAGCCCCACGTGTTTCCATTTGTCATGTTTGTGGACCCCACATCATCTCCTTTATCGTTATATATTTCTGGTAAGTGGCCCTTGCCCTTCTTATGGATTTGTTGTGGTTTTTATGTTGGTTTAGGTGATTAGGATTGTTGATAATAAATAATGAACCTAAGAAGATAACACAATCCCAACCCATTTTGCAAAACCCACCTACAAGCCATTTTTCACTCTCCTTCCAGATTTGCAAATCTGGAAGGCTCTGCCTCAGAATGGACCCTGCCCCTTTTCTCCTCTATCCCCTACTTTGCCAAGGTTAACCCCTTGCTATCAAAATCTGAGATGAGAGAGTAAAAACCACAAAATGAAGAGAATCGGCCTATTATCTTCCACGATGCAATTTTCATATGTGTTGTGCTAAACGCAGATTGCCCCTTTGGTGCACCATTTAGTCATGCTACATCAAAAATAGTCGTGCCAAGGCACTGTGAACTCGCAACGAAGCCCTTTCCCGCGCCTTGTAAAAAACTACAAAATTCCTAAGGCACAGGCACAAGTGCACCTACAGTAGCAACAACACTTCATGCTATGCAAACCCTTCCCACGCCACACAAGCTTAACCCCTTGGCGCACCTCACCTTGATGTTACATCTTTTGCATCTGCACCTTGGCACACCATAATACTCTGTTACACCAATCCTATCTGCGCCCCACTAAAATACTTCCAACAACACAAGCAGACATCCCTTAACACTAATATATGAATGTTACGTGTAGCCTTTCTACACCCCGTGCCTCTTTTGGCATTGTTTTCTCCCATGCAACACTTTGTCAAAGTGCACCTTGCTTTTCTAAGTCCCTGCAACCTACAGTAAAGTTGCTGTGCCTTGTGCCCAAAGGCTCATAAATTTCTAAATTTTCATTCTGTAAGATTTTATGGATGACTTAATGGCTAACATGGCTCTTCTGTGATGGACTTCCTTGATTCTTCTTGCAGATCAATAGCTAAACTCATATCCACACATGTCTTCATCGAGTAAGAAGCCAACTAAGTCTAAGGGTAAAGCCAAGCTAACAGAGCAAGAAATGAAATATAAATACCAAAGGGTCAGGATTCTAAATCTCTTGCAGAGTGTGATCTTGATATCAGAGATTCAGAACTCGGGCACATTGACATGGAGGACTTCTGGGCTAGAACCAAGAAGGTCACAGGTAGCCCATGGATGGATAAATTGGTTAGTAGTGGTCTACACTTTGCTGCAGGGATCCCAGTGAGCGCAATCAACAATGAGTTTATGATGTTGGTGGGCCGTTGTTACAATAAGGACACAAGATGTGTCAAAAATGAGAAGGGCGAGGTGATAATCAACCTCACAACCCAACATTTTGAGATCATGTTGGGTATCCCTCACCACCGACATTTTGTAGCAGTGAGCCAAGAGGACTGCATGAAGACATGGACTAAAAATGAAGACAAATGTATGTAGTTAATGAATGAGGTGTACCTCAAGAATAAGAAGGTGACAAGTAGGTGGCCACAAGTCATTCATCACAGTGACTTTTCAGAGGAGCTGAGTGACACAATCACCTTCCTGAGCAGGGTGTTTGGGCTCCCGATGCCCATTACTTTCACAAGTGGATGCTCAGGTATTTAGAAACAATGAATAAAAATGTTCCCGATCAACATTTTGAATGGGGAGAGATTATCAACAAGCACAATCTCGGAGCAACTTCAACAACTTTCAACAACTGGGAGGTTCTATATGAACTCCTATGTAGTATATGCTGTTGCCTCAGAGAGGGACTACCCAACATTGAATCGGTATGGGGTATGGCCCTAGGTCAAAATATATGAGTACTATCCAGAGTTAAGACTGGAGAACAACATAGCCCAATTCAGTAAAATCAATGATGTCTTCTTCTATGGCATCATCTGCCTCTTGAGGCCCAACATGACTTATAGTCAGATGACCAAAAGTGTGGTCACCACCACGAGAAGTGGGGAGCATTATTCACGCAATTCCCCACTTTCACCTATCTCAGAGCCACTAACTTCTTGGGAGAGCCCACCAAATTGCCAAGGTATGCGGGACCCAAACTGATCCTGTTGGAGCTGTCTAGATAGCTCATCACATACCATGAGAAGTGTTTGAAAAGGAAGAAGGGTGGAACTCCATTCCCCCTCACAGTGGGCAGGTACACCTGCACTTCATAGAGCAAAGCCCGGAGATGTTTACAGAGCTTGAATTCTCAATTTGAAGCATAATTTCCCTAGCAAGGCCAACCTTTGATCCTCGTGATTACCTTCCAAGGGAAAAGATCGATCCAATTCACGTCCCTCAGATCAAAGATATCTACATCGATCTATATCACGAAGTTGAGCTCAGATGAAAGGATCACTCCCGATTGGCCCTAGTAGAGATCATTCAATATGGTGTGGCTATCATCCTAAAGGATTTCCAAGCAACTGATCAAGAAGTTGATTAGGTTTATCTAGACACGAGATGGGGACAATTGGCCATTTGCCAAAATTGATAGAAACAAGGCCCCTTAGACTATTGAGGAAAGGGTCAAGGGCACTCTGCAACACACCGAGCATTGGTGTAATAAAAATGGTATCATCTACCTTGGGGTAGACTTTACCACATCTCCCTTAGGTAATGTACCCACCGGGCCAAAACATTTTCCTAAGGGAAAAAGAAAGGATAAATAAGGAGAGGCAAGAACTGCTCAGAAAGAAGCTCCTAAAAGCCCTCCTTCCACCACCGAGGAACAAGTTGTGGACTTAGTGTCCCAGGAAGAGAAGAAGCGGCTAGTGCTCCAACGGACACATCCACTCAGGATGTTGTCACATCTACAACTGGTGAAGTATCAACCATTCCCTCTCTCACTCCTCCTTCCCCTCCTCATGTTGCTCAACTAACTGCTCCTTTGGTTGTGTCTTCTCCCCGTCTTCTCTACCTGTTCCCCCTCCCTCTTCCTCTCTCTTCTCTTCCCTCGCAGATCTATCCCCCAACATTTCTTCCCTCATCTCACAGATCCCTTTCACCTCCATGGTTCCCTCTCCTTGATGACTCCTAACCCCGTAAGTGTTGGAGTGTTGGCTTCTTTCTCAATGCTGCCACCAAGTGTCTCAACACATTTCCCCGTGTCCACTGCAGTTGCTCCTTCTTCCACCCATGTTTCCTCTTCATCCTCTGGTCCCACTCCCCTAAGTCCAGAATGGATCTTTGAACACCTGATCCCACACAAGAGGAAAGTCCCTATTGCACCCATGGACTTCTTCGTTATTTTAGCTAAAGGGCCTAAGAAGAAAAAGGCTATAACCTACTTCTCTCAAAGCGCTTCAGGTGAAAGGGTTATGGAGATCGCGTACCCTGATCTCACAAAAAAGAGAAGATGTATCTCCTACAGATTTTACAGTAACTTAGGTCACAATGGGAACATCATCGAGAGAGCTTGCAAGGAGAGGCCTTATCATGATGGATGCCCTTTGCAAGAAGCTTTAAGAAACAAAGGAAGAGAAGAGAATATTAAAATAGAAAAACAAACATCTTCTCCAATCCCTACAAAATATGGGCAATGCCCTCCTATGGTAGTGCAAACCCTCCCGAAGTTCTTAGTCAGGAGAAGATAAATGAGTATGCCAAGATCGGTGAGCAAGGTACAGCAGTGTCCGCCTGGAGAGAGCAGATCCTCAAAGATAGTGAGGAAGTGATTACAAAGTTCACAGAGCTCTATCAAAATATAGATCAAGAGAACAAGGAACTCTAGGCAATAGCAGGGCCTATCTCTAAAGAGTTGGACCATGCCAGGTTGTAACACGAGACATTCCAAAAGATGCTTGACTGCCCAGTCGATGACTTGGTGAAATTCGACGTCTTTGATCACCCGCGAGCACCCAACAAAGTCCTTGTTGCTTTAGACTATTAGGTTGACCAAATGGAGTTTGTCTTGGAAAAGATAGACAAAATCAAGGAGGAAGCCCTGGATGCCATGCATCAAATGGAGTAGATCATCTTAAGAATGTCTCCAGGGTTGCTCGGTGTAGTGTACACCTTGAGGAAGGTAGATGATACTATTCATATTTTCAAGGGAATCACATCGCGGAGGTTTAGTGTCGAGGCCATTTTCAATGTAGAATCTATCAACAACCTTCTGGCCTACTGTGACTTCGTTGGATACCTGATGGAGGTAGGAAACAAATACTTCAAACTCCCAGAAAGACTCAGAGATGAACGAGAAACTTGCGAAGTCATCGAGGATCACACCAAGGGTCCCGCTCAGGATTAACTTCAGAAATGGTCAACAAGTTCATGGAGTATCGAGCTCAGTTTCACATCACCTCTCTTGAGCAGAAGCAAGACACTCCTTTCAAGCCAAGGGATGATGATGAATAGGCTCCTTCCTCCTGGGATAAATCCCATTTTTGTAAAAGTATTTAAAAGTATGTTGGCACAAATGATGACATCATCCATGTTGCACCATGAGATGTTGTCATCCAAAATTGCCCCAAAGTCAACATTTGACTTTTAAATATTTTGTAAATAAGTTGTTGGCTCCTTTTTGTCTTCTTTCTCCTTCTCCTTCTATAAATACTTGGATACTTGTAGTATTCAAGGGTGAGAAAATTTGTATGAAAAATAGAAGTGAGGAGAGAAAGACTTTGAGCTTTCTTGTAACAGAACAAATATTAATACAAAAATTGAGACTTTGTGCTGAATTCCTATGTTATGTGTTAGATATTTCTTAAGTTAGATCTGCATGCTTATTCTATTGGATTCACCTATGCTTTTGTCATTTGTTTATCAATATTTCTTTGTTTGTTTATGTGAGTAAGTTTGGCTCTGTTTACTACCGACCCAAAACATAAACCCTTTGACCTTTCTACTTTGGAATTCATTTCTTTTCTCCATTCAGATCCATCTTTCTTCTATTCCTTCCTTCATTCCTTCCTATTATTCATCGAAAATAAATATTTTGGGATGAGATCCCAAGAACCCCCAAAGGTAAAATACTATAAGACTTGCATAGATTTTTTTTGGTAGAATAGTAATAAACCAATTTCGCTTTCTTTGTCTCAAAGAGGGGATATGCCTTGCACACTGTTGGCCTATCTATCTATAGCTCTGCCCACCCGATAGATTTTTGGACCAACAAGAAGAAAATAGACGTTAATAGCCATGAGGTTTGAATCCATAATTTTTTTGAAGACTCGATCACTGCTATTGAAAAAGTGAGCCTTTGGATGGATATGGGATTTATGATGTGGCTAATTAAATAATAGGATAATGATGAGGTTATTGATTAATAGCTAAAGGTGATCAAAATTGGTCCATTATTCCTAGAATCACATGAAGGTGAGTTTGGAATTTATCTAGGGATAGTTGGAGATGATCATCCATATTGTCAAAGTCTTGTAGTTAGGATTGTTTTCTAGTTAGAATTGTGAATTAAAAAAACAATCATAAATAAAAAAGAAAACTAGATAGTTGATTAAAATAATGCAAACAAGTCACACAAGGAATTTTTCAATTTCCTTGATTAAATTACAAAAAGGTTTGAAATGTGAAAAAATGGATAAACAAGGTACTAGGAAATGGAAATCTAAGGATGGTTTCAGAGTAATGTTAAAGGATGGATTCCTCAATATACCTAAAGGTATGTGAAACCCAAATCTGTGTTAGTATTGGTATGAGGTATAGTATTGGGTCATATCCCCTCACTACATGATATCATAGTGATATGGGTGTTGATTACTTAGCCATTATACTTCCCACCAACTTATTTATACTCAGATAGAACACCGACTCGGCTTATCCTCTTAGTGATGAAATCTAAGTTAGTCCACCTGGGAAGAAGCGTTTAGATGTAAGTTATGTTTGACATGGTTTGGTTGTGTGTGAAGGGAGTTTTGTGAATGTAATTACTTAAACCCCTAATTAAGCTATGTGATCAAGTAGATATGAGTGTTCATTTTAAGATCTAAAGGAAATGTTTTAATTCGATGAGAACAAACAAACAAGATGCAGTGTTGGAAAAAATGATGAAAGAAAAGAGCATACCTATAATTGTTTTTCCTTTTAAATTTTTTAAATTTTAAGAAACAAAAACAACGCACTCCACGATGAAATGTTAGATGGAATAGAAAATAAAACAAATAAAAAATAAGAAGGAAATCTAAATAAAAAGGATTAAGAGGTCCCATCGGGAATGTCAGGATGTTTAAGGTTTTTTTCTGTTAATGTTATAAAATGCGAGAACACACAAAAAAATAAAATAAGCATGCTTTACCTATACATGTGTCCAAAATCAAAATGTCGAGATGATGGAATGTGCAAGCAATTTGAAAATTCCTCCTGATGCCAAGTGCGAAGACCTATATGCCAAGACAACTAAACTAAAGGATATTAGATAAATATGATACTTATTTTCTAGGCAAAGGTCGATCCTAGGAATCCAAAGGGACTTCCTTGAAGGGTGTCAACTCATTTGATACATATAACTAATTCTAATATTGATAAGATAGATAAATGATAACAAATGATTTAAAACTCAAGAGGAATAGTAATACCCTTCTAAGCTTTGCAAGTGGTATAGGCTAGGGTGGTGGAAACTCAAAGTCCTCAAAGTAGTTGTACAAGAAATATTCAGTAGCTTCTCACTCTTCTTGGAGGATATTGATATGAGCTTAGATATCTTCAATGTTTGGTGTGAATGTGATGGTGCAAAAGCTAAGTTCGTGGATGATTTCAAATTGTTCCCACATGAATGGTTGTTGGATGATCATAATATCATATATATTATTAATCAGTGTGATAGACTTGGACCAGTCATCTACAGAGGATCCATCTTGCAAACAACTTGTTAGATAGAAATCGAGATAGCTGTAAATATAATGATGCTAGAAATGATAAGAAAACATGACGATAGATGGTGATCAAGTATTGATAGTGATCGGAGGCAAGATGATTGTTTTGATAAAATAATTGATTAAAATAGACAATAGTAAAGTCTAGAGATAAATGAGTGATACTAGAACAAATTATGAAGAGTCTAGAAGTTGTGTACTCCAAAAATAGGAATTCAAATGTATTTGTAAGGCTAATGATAAAATAAAGGGTTTTGGATGTTGATCGATAGTGATTAGGCTCGACGGCGATTGAGATCGATGGAAATCGGGTATTAAATGTTTTCTTTGACAAAAGGGTTGATAAAAAAACAATGATGAATGACGGGAAGATTTGACAAAGAAGAGTTAAACTATGGGAATCTAGGAATGATTTAAGATTCTAAAAACAAATATTTGGCTATGTTTAGGAGGTTGGTGTAATAAATAGTGGTGAGGAACGATCGGTGTTGATCGATAGGTGATGATCTATGTTAAAATAAAAAATATTCTATAGTTGGTCTAAATGATTGAATGAGAGGAAGATTTTAGGAAGCCTGTGTAAGATGATAGTGATGAAAAACTATAGACTATAACCAATAAAACATAGGTTGAAAAAATGACAAAGAGGGGGTACTATCATTGATAATTTTTTGAGGATGATAGAGCTCCCAAAATATTGACTGATGATTTGAGAGATTCCTTGAAGGTTTTGATAACAGATTGCTGATAATCCTAAGCATCGAGACGTTCTTTACAGGAACAAAAATTCATCCTTACACATGAATTCTCACTAACTAGATAAGGGAGTCAGAGTTTGGCTAAATATAATCAACGGCCTCTGCAACCTTCTCTAGTGATTACAGATCACCATAAATTTGGTCCAATAGGTTACAAACAAATAGGGAAAATATGGAAAATAGTTAAAACCACATTCCATCCAAGATGTTAGGTTGTTGGGTAGATAGTGGGATGTTAGGGATTCTGTTATGAGAGGTTAGGGGTTAGGATATGTAGGATAAAATAGGCCTCATTTGGTTTTAAGTGGTTAGGGGAGGGTAAATAGGTTTTACACATGTAAATAGGATTTATGATGGTAAATTTTATGATACTTAGGATAGAGATGATAACGATAGGCAATGATAATTTCATTGATGCGCATTAGGTCACCTAGGGGTGTTTATAGGAAAACTATTTCTATATTTGAAACTTCTAAGAGGAAATAAAGATATTATGGGTTTCATATCAGCTGTCATGTGAAGCATCTCGTGTGGTGGAACAACAAAAAGGATGAGATTAATTTGAGTGTAAAGAACAATACATGGGTGTTGTTTGTGACCTTTTCAGAAAACAAGGTTGCGCAGCTATATTTTGATAAAAAAGTTGTCGATTTTAGAATCTAAACCAAGGAGATCTAACAATCACTCAATATTGGGAGAAGTTCATTAAACTTCTCAAATATGTGCCCCACTACCAAAAAGATGAGTGGTTTCAAATCCACAATTTTATTATGAGGTTGAGATTTCATATTGTACCTAAGGTAGTGTAGACACTAAATCACACACTTTGGGTACATTTCTAGGTCCTAGTCACATACTACTATTCATATGATTCCTAAGTGAGAAAACTAGTAATTGACAACTATCTTTGGCCTTTTATCTGTGTTTCATGTATTATTTTTGACCTCTTACACCCTACATCCTAGAAATTACTTTATTGTTTCATCTTTTATGACTCTAGACACTAACACTTAGACAACAAACTAGTGCCCAAGCACCCTTTTCCTTTTGGGTGCCCCGACCTCTCTTTACTTTACTCGCTCCTTTTGGGCATATTTTATCTTTTGGGCATCTTATTTTCTTATGGTCTAACCTTCAAGTTGTTAATTGAAAAATTCAACCAAGGGAATCATATGAATATAAAGTTATGTGACCATAATAAAGGACTCGAGCTCTAAGAATCTATTTTCATCACCTAAGGTTTCATCCAAAGGTATTCTAAGAGCATCAAAGCATCCATATAGCACTCACTCAAGGGACAAGGGATTTCATTTTATGCATACATGCATAGGATGGGAATTTCATTTTGACATCCACACATCTATTTACATTACTACATCTATCTATTTCTCACTATCAAGTGTATCTTGCACAAAAGCCACCTAGGGCATGATTCTTGCACAGACACATAAGAACTACATAGAGTATTCAATGTAATGCAATGATCAGTTGTAATATCACTCAATTGGGTGACCATCAGGGTTAGTCCAACTCTCCATTTGCATCTTTTTATTTTTATGATTTGATGTGTTTTGGGGTTTTGTAGGATATCACTTGTTTTGCAAGTTACATGAAAACTTTGCGATCATCCAATGATATATAGGAAACAAATAGTGAAGGCTAGCGACATTAGTGTTACATAATAAAAATTAGTTTTGAGGTCTTATACGAGTCACATGTGCCCGTATAGTCTCTAGTGCCTAGGCACCCTTGAACCAATCCAGTGTCTTGGTCCAACTTGTTCAGTAGTTCAACTATTTTCTAAGTTTGGTTGTGATAGTTTACCCTCATGTTTCATCAGCTTTCCATCTCAACATATCTCAAGATAAAATTATGAAATCAACTAAGACCTATATTCCCACTCTTACACCTAGGTTTTAATTTCCATTTTCTTATTGCTTGTGTTAAATATGTTTCTTAATGTTTTATTCATTTATGTGACTCTATAATTAGGGTTTTACAAAATTCTAAATTTTTAAATCATTTGGTGAACCCACATTTGAACACTCTTATTTTCTATATCCTTCCACCATAAGTATCTCCCTCAATGCCTTCTTGCAAGGTAATCATGATTGTGCCAATAAAATTCAATTTGTTTTATCTACTACTTATCTTCATCCTAATACTTCCCCTGACTATGTGTATAATAAATTCACTATAGCATTATCATTGAATGAAGACCATATTACTTTTAAATTTGAGGAAATATCTTCTCAATATATTCTAGGTAATGATACCCCCTTTATATTCAAATATTTATCAATAACATTGGGGTTAAATGGGATTTGGTCGATAATGGATCCGGGCTTAACATTTGTAATCTCAATTCCTTAAGAAACTTAGCCTCTCCAAAACCTCCTTAACTCCATTATCTATTTGCATTAGTGGATTTGATAATATACCTAAACAAGTCTTAGGTACAATCACACTTCCCATTATTGTCGGGCCATGCACTTTGTCTGTCCCATTCCATGTCATGCCTAAAAATCTTAACTATAATCTTCTTCTTGGATGGATTAGATCCATGCCATGCATGTGGCCCTTTTAATTCTTCATGTGCGTGATAAATTTTTATACCAACATGTTGTCTATGAAGCCTTAGCAAATCCCTCTCCATTTTCCTATTACAACACTATCAATCATTCTACTGAATCTCCCACTTCAGCCACGCTTCTTCTAACTTCAAAAATTATGGTCCTAGGTATCAATATCTACTTTTTATGTTTTAAATGGAACTATGTTAGGAAAATATGAAAAATGATTCAAAGAACCTTTATCCATTCAGACACAATCCACCAAACTTGGCCTCATATATCACCATAAGCTTGCTCCTTTTATTCCTTCGCATCTCCTCTTGAGGTTTACACTATTTCACATATTCACCATCACAAAAATAAATTTCCATTTTCTCTCAATGCTACAAATTACTTTGGTAATTCTAATACTCTTAACACATTACCAAATCCACCACCATTACATACTTTTTCGTCCATTCTCGGATAGATCTACGCTATATATTGTGGGGCATCATACTTACTTCCCCCTTCCTAACATCATTAGGTGTATATCATTTCTACTCTCATGCTTTGTGCTTCATACTTCCTATTTCTAATAAATCTTACACATCTTGTATCGTCATTACCCCGTGATGCACTCTTGTGCTAAGATTCACTCTTGACTATTGATTGAGGTCATACTACTTCTATGAACTTCACACACTACACGCATCACACTCTGTGCATTCACATTATATCTTTCTAATATCTAGTATCACAGGCTACACATCATACTACCTTATGATGCACTCTAGTTCCATGGTTCATACTTGACTGATGAGGGTCTAAATCTGAAATGAACCTCACCACATTCACAATCTATGCTCTATGCTTCATTGATCTATTTATCGAGCGCACATTTTCAAACTATTTCCCAATGATGAACTCTTGTTCTATGGTTCATTCTTGACTATTGAGGGGTATTTTATAAATGAACCTCATCCCATACATATTCATCCAGATTCACTTGGGGGAACGTTGCTCCTATCATTCACTTTTCATTCCATTCCATTCATACTCAAAACATACTACATATCTTGGTAGCTTTTTTTTGGCTTACTTATACTCATATGTTACACTTTGCTTACTATGTTAGATGGATATCATGTATGTCATTATATTTTCTATATACATGTGTGTGTTCACTTGTTCTCTAGTGGTGAATTCATACTTTCTATATATCTTTACACTCATCATGGATGCATGTACTTTGTACCTCTTACCGGTCCCCACAACTTCTCATGGTGGAATCTACTTTCATACACACTACAAGTGTTATTATTTCATTTTATATTACTTCTTATTCTTACTAGCACACTAATATATCGATATATACATGTCTTGACATTATTTTTATCTTTCTAACATGCTAATGGGTGCTTCATGTGCATCATTTTCTTTGTAGGAAATATTTTCTTCCATGGTTTTCTGATACTTGGCTTGCTACCATTTGTCATTGTTTGCCATTATATGTTGTTATTTGTAGGATTTTCCCTTTTTTCTTGTGTGCACATTGTATGATTTTGGTCACCTCATCTCTAATTGTCTTGCGACATTTTGAGTGATGTCCCATGTTTGAAACCCACTTTTTCCGATCTACATTATATTCTTTCTTGCTAGATTACACATTATCTTCTATATGCATATTTGTATTTATTACACTAACACATGTTTCTAGTCAGTTTTTTTACATGTGCCTTGGTTTCTACCATGCACATTTCCCCCTACAGGTATCAATTTCATATCAGCTTCTGGTCCTCTCCTTTTGGTTACATCCTCCTTACGACCTCACGTGCACCCTAAAAGAGGGGGCCATACATTGGGTGAATTATTCACCCCATAAAGCAACTCGAGCTTTAGTATAGGCCTTCACAACACATGAAAAACATAATATGCATTTATTAAATGGGCTCAAAATATGACTTGGGTCCTTATCATAACACAAACATCAATGTCCAAATACAAACATGAGCACCTAGGTGCTCCGGACCTTCATAGGAACATATGACCGGGGAGGTAGTTACAATCATTTTATCATATCAACGCATTTTTAGTAGTTTACAAAATGGTTTGTGTTAGTGCAAAATCACAGCACCCCTGGATGTTGATCAGATTTCTAGTTTGACCACTCTAGCATCCAGTGTGATTGCACAACATGGAAACCTCTCTCCAAGTGTGGGACTTGTAAAACTGAGAGAGGAATCTCCAGATTAGAGGCTAGTTCCTCAAACTCTCTCGATTAGATCTAATGCTTGCACAACTACGAGAGGTTCGGATCCTAATCCTACTCTAAATTACAAGGAGACGGGGATAGAAATGCAAAAATTGAAACTAAAAGATGGTGATGCACCGGAAGGAGTGGTGAATGTTTTGTCATCCAAATAGACACAAACCAAATATTGCAACATAAAACATACACAGTGATAAGATATAATTTAGGATCGAAATGAAGCAAATAATACAAACAAAGTCGAAACCCATTCACAAAGCTTGCATTATCATTTCCAATGTCAAAACCATCGCATTACAACCTCGAGAGAGGTAGAAAACCTATTACGGTATTTGAAGAGGTTTGATTCTTGCAATAATCACTTGCTTTGGAGGTGAAAGAAGAAGATTTCTATGCCAAAAAGTGTTCCACCCTAAGAAATGAGCCAAATCGGCTTTTACATTGCATGGGTCGAGCCGAGAGAGAGAAAACATACAAAAATGTGGGAACCCATTCCTCATTGACTATAAATGCATTAAATCAGCATGGATGACCTTACAAACCCATACCCTTCCATTTTTGACCAAATTGGAGGAGAATACGACCCATTACGTCATTAAATTTGATCGTTTGAAATGTCACTTACGGCCATGAACACGTGTCGAGCCATTTCTTAACTTTCTCTCTCCAGAATGAACCAAAATTCAATATTGACCTTGGAATCATGTAGAGAATTTTATAAGCTTTCCAATGATATAAAGAACATGCAAATCTGAGCTCTGGATCAAAAGATATGGCGATCTGAAGATTTAGGGCACAAAACAGGCAAAAATGGGTTTTGAAATTTTTTCCGTGCTCCACCACCTAGACGACACGTGTCGGGCACTGATTGGATGAGCAATTCTCTCTCCTTCCCTTACCGCGGGTTTTCCTTGAAAGTTTTGACCTTTTGTAATTTTGGAAAATTTCCCATTTTTTCCCGCGCCCCCGCCACTTGGGACACGTGGCATGATCTGGTTGGAGGACAGGGGCGCGGGGTCATCCTTTACCTTTTAGTTTTTGGCCAAAAATTTTGCCAAATTCTCTAATTCCTCCTCGAGCTCCGCACTCCCCTTCTCCTTAGGACATGTGTCCTCTTTTTATTGGCTCGGGCCAACGCTTCAAACCTTGCCCTTTGAAATTTTGGACGTTTTCCCTGGTGACACGTGGCATTTCTGATTCATCTGCGGGCCTGCCGACTTTTCATGTCCTCGCGTCCCTTTGGCCTGGTTGTCCCGAACTATCTGGGACAAATTCCTCCAATCCGCCTGATTTGGGCTTCCCTGTCCCTCTTTGAGGCGAAGACATGTGGCGTGATTTGATTGGCTCTCGGCTCCTTTGGCTCTCCGCATCCCACGCATCCCTTTGTCCCAACTGTCCCAGTGTGAAAGTTCTCTGTTTCGGCTGATCCAAGTGGTTCGCGTCCTTCGCATCCTCATGGCCCAGATGTCCCGGCACTGTTCTACACAAAGCCAATTAGTTGATTTGTTTCCTCCTTGGCTACGAATCGTCTTTTTACGTGTCCGCGCGTTTTGATGTCCCAACTGCCCCAAAACTACGCGAGACCGCTTGGAGGCTTTTAGCCGATTCGTGCCCCGACATCCTAAGCTGTCCCAAGCTAGCTGCGAGGACTAGGACTTAGCCGATTTTCATGATTTTTTCGCCCAAGCTTGTTTTTTGTAACTTTTTCACCCCTTTTTAGAACTTGCTCCTTTCTTCTTGGATAGGAGAGTTATTGAACAAAGTGGGATCACACCATCTCATCTGCGGTGGTGTATAAATTTGCATAGAGAATAACTCTATATCTTTCTCCCCAACACTCTTCTTCGATGGCATGAGGCGTCCAAAAACTCACACTTGGCATGAAAAATTTTAGGGAAAATATTTTTGAAAAGGATAATATTAGGAATTTTGAATTTGGTGAATTTTATACTATCGTACTATAGCGAGTTCGCTAAAATTTTACGGGGCCTAAAAAATTTAATATAATTTTTCCTTCATGTTTCCGTCAAGGTTCAACTAATGTTAGTATATTTTACTTCATGTGATAACATTCTAATATATATATGATTAATTCACCATAATATAGTCATATTATTTACATTATAAGTGTGTGAAAAAACCGAATGTATAAGACCAGAAGCTGAAGGATTAGGAAAAATTGAAAGACTCGAGAGGTAAGAAAAAAATAGAACTATGCTTGTAGACTGGTTTTTTGTGTTGATGGATGGTAACAATTATTTGTGTTACCATTCGACAATAAATTTTGTGATGAAGGATGACAAGACAAATGTGCAAAGTTGAATGGTAACAACAAAATGTTACCGGTCGACAACATGTATATGTGTTATACCCAATAACATGATTATATGTGTTATATGTAATAATTATAACTGTGTTACTATGTTCTGACCAACAGTTAATAGTATTTTATGATGCCATAATATCTTTCCTATGGCTTCCTTTGTCATTTGATTGCTCGGTTGTGTTTTCCGTTCATCATTGTTAAGTTGTGTTTCCTGCATGTTGGATAAAGTTGTGTTGTTGTCAAGTATTTGAAACTTCTATATTTTTGTCGCATGTGCAGACTTCAAAATCACCCATTTGATGGCCCTTGTTACAAATGAGAAAATAACTCAAGGAAAAATAAAACATGATATGGACATTTCAAAATATTTTAATCAGCCAATAGTAACCCCAATGGCAAGAGGTAATTTTGACTCTTACTATGATAATGTTACTTTATTTTTTTGATTTACTTAGGGAAGCTGTAAGCAAACCAATTTCTCTCAAATGTAGAAAACCCTAGTAGTGACCTTACTCTAGATGAAATTTCCAATCACCAGAGTAATTCAATTCAAATTGATAGTATTGATAATCCCATTTCCCATCCAAATCAAACTTCTGATAAACATTCTAGAAACTCACATCAGAAACATAAGAGTGGGAAGTGGACTATAGGAAGGACTTATAAATTTGAATGGTCAACCAAATATCCATTCATTGAACTTGTTGAACCTGAAAAAAAGTACTAATACTCCTATAGAATGTATATGTACTATATGTAGTTGGAAACTAGGTAGAGACCACAAAATGCAATTGAAGTTGGACACAATAGAGAAACATTATGGGAAAGTATATGAGTCTAAAAAAAAGATGATGGAATAGTTATAAAAACAACTAGATGGAAAAATAAGGAAGATTGTTTTACATATGAGATATGCTATAGAATATGAAAATCATCATAAACATCTTCAGGACCTAGTTGAGAAAGGTGGAACAATAAAGGCTAAATTTGAAAAATCTACTGATGTAAGTCTTTAGGAAAAACTCATTCAATTCAAAACAATATTTCACATTTTAAGAAGGGAAAACCAATTTCAGATCTCATTGATTATAAGATATTGTTTCAATCTAATGGGTTTCCAAATATTCCAACAACACACTGGTTAGATACCAATGCATGGGAGATGGAAAAGTGTATGGGAGAAATTGAAATCATTGATTTGAGAGAGAAGGTAAAAATGCAAATTTTATTGCATTGTCGATTGATGAGGTCACAATAATAGACAATACATCCTAGGTATGCATGCATGTCTACACTTTCAATTTCAATAACCATTTCAAGGAAAATCATCTACTAGCTATGCACAAAATGATGGAGAACTACAATGTTGAGAACATTTGCAAACTTATTATTAAATTTTGAAGGAAATAGTTGGTATGGATGATCATTCAATCTCTACAAATCTGATTTATGTAGGAGATGATGGCATATTTGTCATGCAAGGTCACAAAATTGGACTTTGTATTCATCTGTAAACAACCGTAGCCCCTTACATGATACATATTCACTGTATGGATCATCGAATGAATTTGGCTTACAAGATTGTAAGTAATTTTGAAAATGTTGCTAAGGTGGAGGAGCTGATATGGGACTTGCATTCATATATGTCAAGCAGTCCTAAAATATTTTTGGAGTTTCAAAGATTTTCTGTTGGAATAACAAATGGTAAAAAATTGTTAAAATATGTTGACACAAGATGGATATCATTGTATGAACCAACTTGTAGGATTTTTTAGGAATAGGTCCTTAGCAAGGTATATGTTCAAGCATCAAAGAGAAGTGGACAAGGCTAAATATTTTTGTATCACTTGACATATTTAGAGACATTATTAACTTTATGTGGTATTTTTCCAATGTTGAAGGAAATAAACAACTTGGTGAAACATGCTCAGGAAAGATCCATATACATTGTTGATTTTATAAAATTAAGGAGACAAGTATGTATGATTTTGGATACCTTATATTGCACCCAAGACTTGGATTCAAAAGCCAATTTTTAGTAGCTTCAAGGTTTTGACAAATACAAAATATCCCAACAACTATTTAAATTTCGATATCAATGGTCATCTTTTTATTTCTATTAATGGGAAAATATTCTAATGCACACTTTATACAAATATCCTTATGTAAAAGGTTCTGAACTTGAGGAAGTACCACTCACAAGATATTTTTATGTTGTAGTTTTGATACACATAAAAATGATGAAGATATCTAAAACATTATCTTCTGAGATCAGAGAGCATTTTAAAAATAGTGATCTGCTTGAGGCCATGGGAGTTGTAAATCCCATTTTCTAGAATCGATGATTGATGAAGAAAAAAGAGCTACAAACTTTGGGAAATCCATGATTGCACTTATGGAGCAAGTTTTGCAAATCTTTAGATGTTGATGGAGGGGAATTAAATGGTATATTAGATAGAAAATTACTCATATCACAGTCACAACATTTTTCATATACAATGTCGATCAATATAAGTCTATTGTTGAACCAACAGAAATGGGAGCTATCACACTATTGTGGAGAAAGATGTATCAGAGTAGCATTCTGAGAGAAAATATAAGTGAATACTTCAAACTATATGAACTCATACAGACAATGATTCTTGGGTCTGTTGAAGATGAAAGGGTATTTAGTGCACTTACATTTGTGAAATCAAAACTTCACAACATATTGGACAAGAATTTGGAAACTTGTTTGAGAATCTATGTTTCAAGATATGGGGTGGACACATTTCCATATGAAAGAGCACTAGCTACATGGACATCTCTTGCAGAGCGTAGAGTTGTTAATCAGATAATGAACAATGAAGTCTCTAATAATGGTGAAATTGACTTGGACTCTTGCTAGACAAGAAACTACAATGATATAAGAAGTGATGAAGGACCATTCAGGATAGGGTTGTTTCAGCTACCAGATAATTGATTGTATTCATTTTTGAAATATATATTGTTACTCAATATTTTTTCATTTACATATATTGTGCATATAATGTTTGGAAAAAAATCCCTTCTATATTTTTAATAATGTTTGCAAATAACAGATGGTAGACAATTCATATTTGTGCAATATGTAAACTAGATGATGTAATAAAATTAAAGTTCGTTACTAATAAAGTATGTTCAATCTTTGATTTCTCACTATCAATTCCACAAGAACAATTGTTTGCAAATATATTATAATCCATATATGATATATAACATCATGATTATTAGGATTAATAAAAAACATAGCAAAGTCTATGACTACATCCCATCATGATTATTGGAGATAATCTTTACATGATGAATCAAGATTCAACTATCAAGATCAACAACAACATGCACATTCAAGACACAAGTTTTAATTATTGAGTTCATACATGTTTGAAACTAAATTGAACAATGTAAATCCAGATTCTAGAATCCATGTGTACTATTCATCAACTGTAGAAGCTTGAAAAAAAATAAATGACTAAAGTTTTCATTCGACAACACCCATGAGAGAAATAAAAAGATCAACAATTTCACATAAAGATAATGTTTTCAAATATTGAATACATCAATAGTAACATAGTTTAAAGTTTTAATTGAAGTTAATTGGACCCTTGTCCTTGAATAAATTCAACAACAGATACAACATTTGAACTATCTTGGATTACACCAGACTCTACTAATTCTTTTGCAGTAGCATTAATATTTTCTAAATTTTCTCTATATCTTCACGAGATGCATCTTCTTGCTAAAAGGATAGAAGGATCCTCATCAGTTTTTTTCTTCATAAGAATTTTTGGATCCATTCCATGCTCCTTGATAATCCTCCATAAAGTATTGTTCTTCTTGTTTAATAGAGATTTTTTTTTTTCTTTAAAACCAATAGCCCCGTGAACACTCTCTCTCACTTTTCTAAGGTGCTCATCTAACACCTGCACCTCTATCTTCAAAGTCTGGTATTTTGACTGCAATTAAAAATCCCATAATTAGTATTTAGAATAAGATAAAGGATAACTATATATTTATCTAACAATCTAAAAAAATTAGAACTTACCATGGCCAAGTCTTTCTCTGCATTAGCAATAGTGACAAGGTTCTTGTCATGATTCCACTTGTTGTAGTAATATTGTGCCTTGACATTCAAATTAGCCAATCTATTCAACATTATTGTCAAAACTTCATCCTTGTTGTAAACATTATTGGTGACTGCATTTCCTTTTTGTGCTTGAGCAAGTATAGCATCAATCATCACCGGTTCATTTTTAACCAATGAAAAAATTTTTTCTCTGTTTTCAAAATTATGATATCTATCATTAATTTATTTTATCAGATCTTTCACTCTGATCTCCCACATCTTTTCAGCTCCTTAATGTCAAGAATAAAATTTTCCATGACAAGGGTTATAACATTATTTGACACAAGGATGTCAAGTGAAAACTTGGTCTTTGCATCATCATCCATGTTTTCCTTCCTGTTGGGGAAGGAGGATCTAAAGATCCTACCAGCTATGGCACTTTCTTACAAACAGATTGCATTAGATCCTCTGGCATGCCTCCTTAATGCTACTTCCATGTCAAAAAAATATTTCAAACCTGAGATACTCCTCATCCATATCTATATTATTTAAAATAGAAGTTCCTCTGGCACTCAACACGCCACCAACTGAAAAATTGGGGAACTCAGATGTTGTGAAATTATGAGTTTCCTGCTCGTAGTCATTCTAGGGTTAGGGAGCAAAATCCTTTTTCCCCTACCATAAGTAGATGAAGGAGGTGGAAGGGGAGGTTAGACTGATGTACTCCTTGTGTGCTGAGATGGAGTCAGAGTAGAGAAGGTGGCCGTGGGTGTGGCCGAGGGATGAATTTCAGATTGTAAAAGATCTGCAAGCATCAATACTTTAACAATATCAGATTCAGTAATCAATATGTTGAAAATTTGAAATTAAGAAGACAAACAAGTGAACAAGTAAGAACTTCAAATTAATAATATTGAAATCAATAGAGATTTCTTACATTGTGAATGTTGTTTGTAATCAACATACTATGGCTATGGCACTAGGTGGAAGGGTGGTGGTGGCATTGGCACGAAAAATCCTAAATTTAATGAAAACCAATTAAAAAGAATGATAAATTCGTAAAAGAAATTCAAAATACTAATATAAATAAAGTTTAAGTCACTATTTATTAGTTTCTTTGTACCAGAACTTGAAGGGCCTAGGTGATGATATGGTGTAGACTGACACTCTTCATGCTCAAGTATGTATGTCATGTCTTGCACCAGTATGAGTAGACACTCTCGGAGGCATCGATGTAGATATGTTAGAAAAGGATGCACATTAGGATAATGAAATTAGAAATATGTCATTGTCAAGAATTAGAGATTCAAATTATCATTAGTCTGTAAAATAATTTAATAAAATTGAAATGATTATGTAGTATGTAAAACTTAAAAACCTGGATTTGCATGTGTCATAGAAGCAAATCGTGTTCTCTCCTTGCTCTGGGATTGAGCCGAGGAGGATGAATCCAAAGAACCATGCATCCATTTTTTGGTCTTAACTTTGTAGCCAAAGAGTTGTCAACATGGTGACATCAATTGTATTTTTCACCAGATCCCTAGTGCCCAACAGGTTATGCAAGTGAACCGCCGCATGACAACCTTCCAATGTTTCACTTTGCTTTGACCTATTCAAAATAGAATTACATATTACATATTTATAAGAATTAATTTAACAATGATTTTGTTTTTGAAAGGAATCAAGATTAATTTCTTTTAAAACAAAATACTCACCAATTGTTCATCCAAAGGAATTCCATGTTTATCCATCTTCTCATGAAGAGAAATTGGAATAGCTGTGGATTTGAGTCCATAAAAACCCTCATAATATAAATCAAGAACATAACAAGAAGAACAAATAACTGTAGAAGGATTCAATTTGGCTTTGTCAAGTTTAGAACGAATATTTGATGCAAGATATGTGTACCAATCGAATCTAATGCTGAAAATGGTTTGAATAAGGTAGTACATTTCCCATTGAGGAATGTCGGTGTATCTTCCAGTAACACGATACGGGACTAGAAAAATTCCACCATGGCTAGGAGAAAGGGGTCTTTGATATATTGAGAGTTAATGCCTCTTTTGGTTGGAGTATTAACCTCATCCTCAATAGAGAGATTGTAATGAGACTCTAAAAATTTCTTTTTCTCATCAAGAAGAATGACTTTGGTGGTTACAGGAAATGCATTTTCATGGGGTAGGCCTATTAGATAATAAATATCTTCAGGTGTTATTTTGATGAGAAATTGGTGGGATGGTAATTAAACTATGAAAGTGTCATTAGAATTATTATACACTTGCATTAAATTATTTACTAATTTTTGGTTTGTCTAATACTAGGGCATGTAAATAAGTCCATGGAAGCTTGACTTACCAATCCAATCGGATTGACTGATTATTTCAGGGTCTTCGAGTAGTTGTATCAATTGGGGATATAAAATGTTTTGATAAACATAGGAAGTTGGTTTAATGGTCTTTTTCTTGGGGCCATTATTCTTGAACATTGATTTCTTGAAAAAAGAAGAGGTTGGAAAATGACAGATTAAGATACCTGTATATGAGCCTTGAGGATCATAGAACAAATGTGTGGCAGGTGGCATTGGATACTATATAATATTGGAAGACGGAAGTCAACGAGAAGGCTTGAACTCTATGAAAAATTATATTTAAGAGAAACTCGCATGTGAAAATGGGAAAAATGAATGGGGATGGGTATATATATATATATATATATATATATATAGGAAAGGAAAGTGTATTAAATGTAGAAGACACGTGGTGTACTAAATTCCAAATGAAAACTAAACTTTGTTCCGAATGACAACATAAAACTAGCTAGTCAATGGTTACCATCTGGGAACACCATATATGCATGTTATCGACTAAGAACACTATGTTACCTTTCCACAACACCATATCACTATTCAACACACTATGTTATGTTACACTGACATTTTGTTACAACAAGTAACACTTCCATTTTTTTTCATTCAAGCGGTATACCATACTTGTCGACTAGTAACATGTTTTTTGTATTATACTTTCTAGTAATAAAAATGTAAAAGACTCTAATTCCTCCATTTTAAAAAATTCCTTCCTTTTGTCACCATCATGAAAAACCATTTCCGTACATTCGCCTACAACACAAATGGATTTTTTTCATCACATTCACCACCCATTCTATAATATTTTTTGGGGGTCTTAAAGTGAACCCTAGAGATCGCCTAAAAACTCATTCTTCTACAACGCATTTGGGACACATTCTATCCTTTTTACTAGTCATGGATCAAGTGCACATGTTCCTTCTACTACTTTTTTGTATTTTTACATAATTGGATCAAATTTTTCACATATACACGACTTTGACTACTCTTTCACTCTTCTTTTGTAGATCTATCCTTAATACGCAATAAGAAGTATCCTTTCATCAAGTGAAAACAAAAATAGGTACAAACACAACACGGTACAAATCATTATGCTTTTCACCCCTGGAGTTACTTCCTCTTCCTTAGCTTCCACGCTTCATTTTATCACTCCGCGTTTTTCTTGTCTCCTCGACACACTTTCACCATCAATCTACATGGTTATCAGGTATGCATCTCTTATCTACTTTATGTTATTGAGTATTCACTCAACAACATAAAGTGGGGGCAAATGTAGACACTAAATCACACACTTTGGGTACATTTCTAGGTCCTAGTCACATACTACTATTCATATGATTCCTAAGTGAGAAAACTAGCAATTGACATCTATCTTTGGCCTTTTATTTGTGTTTCATGTCTTCTTTCTGGCATCTTACACCCTATGACCTAGAAAATACTTTTATGCTTCATCTTTTTATGACTCTAGAAACCAACACCTAGGTGTCCCCTTACTTTTGGGCACCTCGACCTCTCTTTAATTTACTCGCTCCTTTTTGTCATCTTATTTTTTTATGGGTCAGCCTTCTAGTTGTCAATTGTGAAATTCAACTAAACGAATCATATAAATGTAAATTTATCTGACCATAATAAAGGATTGAGCTCTAAGAATCTATTATCATCACCTAAGGTTACATCCAAAGGAATTCTAAGAGCATCAAAGCATCCATCTAAAGCACTCACTCAAGGGACAAGGGACTACATTTTATGCATACACACATAGGAGGGAAGTTCATTTTGACATCCACATATCTATTTACATTACTACATCTAGTTATTTATCGATATCAAGTGTATCTTACACAAGAACCACCTAGGGCATGATTCTTGCATGCACACATAAGAACTACATGGATTCTGATATGTAGTGTAGTGCTTGGTTGTAAGATCATTAATTCATGTGATCATTGAGCTCAGTCTAGCTCTCCATTTTCATCTTTTTCTTTTTACGATTTGATGTGTTTTGGGGTTTTACAGGATATTACTTGTTTTACGGTTTAAAGGTGAAATCATGTGATCATCCAACGACATACATGCAACAAACAATGAAGGTTGGTGACATTAGTGTGACACAAGAAAAACTATTTTTTGAGGTCTTCGCAAATCATAGGTGCATAAAGTAGTCTCCACAACCTAGGTGCCTTGGTCTAACTTGTTCCAATAGTTCCACTATTTGATGGGTTCGGTTGTGACAGTTTGTCCTCCCGTTTCATCATCTTTCCACTCCACATACCTCAAGATCAAATTATAAAATAAGCTAAGTCCTTTATTCCCTCTCTTGCACCTAGGGTTTCAATTTCTATTTGCTTATTACTTGTGTCAAATTTGTGACTTTGCAATTAGGGTTTCATAAATTGTTAAATCAGGTAGATGTCTGTGGGTTGAATACAATGGATGAGGAATTTGAAAAATTAATGAAGTAGGAGAAAAATTTACAATTATTTTATGCTTCCAAAATGGATTCTAAGTCTCTAATGTTGGACTAAATTAATAGTCAACATGACCATTCAAAAAGAACTTTAACAAGTTTAAAAGAATGGAGGAAATAAAAATGGTAAAACTTAGATAACAAATAATTTTAGGAATTCACCCAAACTAGGTTATAATTAGATGAACCTGACGATTGGGAATGTTGGCAATGGTCGGGATAGGAGTGTAGGAGAGAATTTTCCATGGATGAAAGGACCACTCATAGGATGTTATAATTGCAGAGGGGATCATTATGCCATCAATTTCCCCCAAAAACTACTAGAGGACACCCTTCACAATCTTAGAGTCGGGACCACATTCATGCCGAGTTGATGATCACCAAGCTGATTTCTAGATCACTCTAGTAGAAGTGTCGGATAAAATTTTTGGTGTTTCCTTTTCTATTCTAATTGATACTAGAGCTACTTTTGAATGTCTTGTTGCATCATAAATATTGAGAAAGATTTCTAGACATGTTAGTTATATGGATAAAAAATTTTCAACTCAATATGGAAATCAAATGGAAAAGAGAGCAGAGGAACTATTTACAGCTAAATTATAGCTAATAGGTTTCACAATTGAGGTGAACATGTATGTTACACCCTTGGGATCATATGATGTGATTTTAGGGGTGATTTGGTTATTCCAACATCATGCTAAGGTGGATTGTTATTCAAAAATTGTGACATGCCAAGAGGATAGTGGTAAACATCAAATTTTCAAGGGGATTTAGAAGGCCACTAAGTTAATGAAAATCACATATGGGTCAAAGTAGAAAAGTCTTACCCACTTAGTGGCCAAAAATATTTTAAAATATGGTTGTTAAATAAATCTTTACAAATACTTTTATAACATAAACAATTCAGGTAAATTATAGGTCCATGGATCCTTGGTACATTTAAGCTCTTAAAAATACATGTTTGGTCATTTTATATGTGTTTGATCAGAATTTGGATGTTGGACATATTTTTCTAAAGGTACAAAAAGTGTAGAAAATTGGGGCACAATTATATGTGTTGACTCCTCTATGCAATTAAAAAGGCATAGAGGAAGGGTCTTATGATGCATATAGTTCATATTAATGATTTAGGTGAGGAAAAATAACCTACATTATAGGACTACCCTTTTCTTCGATATTTTTTCCAAAATATTTGTCAGTGATTCCTCCTCATAGGGAATTTGATTTCTCTATAGACTTAATTCCAAGGTTTGAACCTAAATCAAAAGCACCTTATGAAATGACCAAAACTAATTTTTTTGAAATAAAAGTGCAGTTGTAAGAGTTGTTATCTAAGGGATTGATCTATCCTAGTGTCTCACCATGGGGAGCACCAGTTATTTTTTTGTGAAAACGTAGGATGGAACCCTTAAGATTTGCATCGATTATAAAATGTTGAATAAGGAAACAATTGAGAAAAGATATCATTTACCACACATTGATTCTCTTTTTGATCAAATGCAAAGGATACAATATTCTCAAATATTGATTTGAGATCTAAGTACCATCAGTTTAGAATAAAGGAAAGTGACGTACCTAAGACATCTTTCTATACAAGGTATGTTAGTTATGAGTTCACTTGTTCTTCATTTTGGACTCACGAAAGTACCAACATCCTTTATGAATTTAATGAATAGTGTGTTCACATATTGTCTAGAAGGGTTTGTGCTAGTTTTTCTAGATGATATACTAATTTATTCATGAACATAATAGGAGAAAAATCATGATTCATAGTTAGTTTTATAAAGGTTGAGAAAACATAAGCTGTATTCCAAGTTGTTGAAATGCATTTTCTTCTAAATAAAAGTACATTATTTGGGTCATGTTATATTAACAAATGGAATTGCAGTTGATCCAACCAAGATAAAGGCTATCATGGAATGGCCAACACCTAAAAATGTACACAAGATATGTAGTTTTATGGAATTATAGAATATTATAGGAAATTTATAGATGGATTTTCTAGAATTTTCAGTCCTATTACCTCATTTCAAAAGAAAGGGAAGAAATTTCTATGGATAGAAAAATGTGAAAAATCTTTTCAACTCCTAAAGGAAAAGTTGACTATTGTAACCATTCTAAAGGTTGCAGATCCTAATGGAGAGTTCATTGTGGTCACAGATGCATCAAGTGAAGGTTTTGGAGGATTTTTAATGCAAGATAATCAGGTAGTGGCTTATGAGTCATGAAATATTAGGAAAGGGGAGTTGAATTATGCCCCACATGATCTTGAACTTACAGCTATAGTACATGCTTTACAGATGTGGAGGCATTACCTTTTGGGTAAGCCTTTTGTTCTCAAGACAAATAATTTAGGATTACAATATATATTCACTCAACCTAAATTGAATGCACAATAGAGGCATTGGTTAGAATTTTTGAGTGAATATGATTTTGATATAAACTATATTAAGGGAAAGGAAAAATTGAGTTGTCGATGCCCTTAGTAGATATGACACATTTTGGTAATGACCTTGATGAGGACCACTTTCAAACAACATATTTTTGAGTAGGTTATCTTCAGATAATTTTTAAGGGAAGGTAAAATCTACATTGGAGACTGATAGACAGGATCGTAGATATGAGGGTTACTGATTTTGATAGAGATGGACTTCTTTGATTCCATGATAACATATATCTACCTAACATCGATAGATTGATGACACTAGTATTAGAGGAGGAACACAATGCTCCTTATTTTACTAACCCTGAAGTGACAAAGATGGCGATTGATCTCAAACCATTTACTTTTTTTTGTGATTAAAAATGATGTTTCAAATTTTGTTTCGATATGTTTAGAGTGTCATCTAGTGAAATTTGAACATGTGCATCCAATTAGGATGTTATACCCACATGAACCTCCCAATTGGAAATGATAGGTAATATGTATGGGTTTTGTTCAATGACTTCAATGTATAAGAACAAGCATGATGTTATATTGGTGGTGCTTGATAAACTCACCAAGGTAGCCCATTTCATTCTGGAGAATTCGAAAGATGATTTGCTTGTTTTGGAAAAGAGGTTTGTTCAAGATATTTTTTCAGTTGCATGGAGTACCAAAAAATATTATCTTTGATAGAGATACTCATATGATGTTAAGGTTTTGACAAACCTTGCACTTTTCTTTAGGAACCAAATTGACTTTCAGTGTTACTTATCACCAAGAGACTTACGTTCAAACAGAAAGGGTGAGCTAGGTTCTAGAAGACATGCTCAAGATGTATTGTATGGATCAACAATACAAATGGGAAGATTAATTCTTATTGGTTGAGTTTTCTTACAAAAACTCACAACATTTAACATTGGGTATGGCCCCTTTTTGGCTTTATATGGAAGAAAATTTTGAACGCGTATCGGTTGGTATTTTTTTGAAAATAGGGTGGTTATCGGACGTGACATGCTTAGGAACATGGAAGAGTAGGTAAAAATGATTAATCGATAAGAAGAACAGTTATGCAGATAGAAAACAAAATCTTAGAGAGTTCGTAGTGGGTGATAAGGTTTTTCTTAGATTCAAACCCAAAATGAGTTCTATCAAGTTTGGAAAGTCTTCCAAACTAGCACCTAGTTATGTTAGGTCATTTGATGTTCTCAAAGTGGTCAACCTAGTGGCATATAGACTTGTATTACCTACATCTTTGTCCCAGTTACACAATGCTTTTCATGTGTCTTTATTAAAATATATATCATCCTTATGTGTCTCATGTTATTGATTGGAAACATCTACATGTAGAGGATCTAGGAGTTCTTTTTGTCACACCCCTATGGGTGCTTGAGGTTGGTAAGCTTCACTTGTGAAACCGGGAAGTCTCTTAGTGCAAGGTCCAGTGGGACCAATATTTAGAAGAGAGTTCTACCTGGAGGACTACGAACAATTCCACATAACATACCCACATTTCTTTCATATCCTAAAACCGGGAATTTATTATTTTGGGATATTTTTGAGAACTTGGTAACATTGGACACCATAGATATATAATATTATTATTTATTAGCTTTGTTTATTGTCATTACAAAAATTTTGGGTGAAAAAATTATTTTTAGTAATTAAATAGTCATTCAATGATTATTAAATATTGAATTACAATTATGGACTACTATTAATAATAACATGTTGTTTCTGATTTATTGAAAGTTGATTTATTATATTGAACATATAATGCATTGGGTATGGTTTTTGTGCATGTGCAAGATTTCTCAAATAATGAGAAAAGGAATCATCGGAGAGAGAAGAAAAGATGTATTAATGGGTATTATGAGAGAGAGTTGCATGTATATGTTAGTGCTCAAAATCGGGTCAAAGCGTAAGTTGGTCAATAGAACCTTTTCATTTATTTCAGTCATGCATGAATGCGTCAATTTATGTAAAAAAATTATTTAAATTCATTACAATGATAGGACGGTTATGAGCGCTCTCGTAGCAAGAATCACAATGTTAATGGCACATTTTAGACACGTGACATTTTTTTCGTTAGTGGCAATAATATTGTTTGTAAAGAAAATATTTTTACGTATATTATATTTGTTAAAATCTGGAAATAGTGAATATATCATTAAGGGAAATTTAAACAATTGGGAAAGGGAATTCAAATAATTTTCTTGGGGATAACCCCACTTATTTTTTAATAACTAATTAACGTTACATAATTCAAATTGAGATGACTAAGGAAATGTTTCTAAACACGTACCCAATTCAATTGAGCTCATCTCATGTGTCTATATGTTAGACGGGACATGAAGAATAAGGAGAGGGATAATATATAAAAAGAAAGGGAAAATAATAGGATGAACGATTAGGAGAGGGAGAATTTTAAGTAAAGATAAGAGTAAAATGTAGTATTCAAGAAATAAGAGAGATGGCTAGGGAAAGTAACAATGAGGGAATTGGAAAAATTCCTCAAGCTCATAGGGAATTTCAAATTAGAGAGGTCCATTCCAAATGCCTTATGAATCATACCATTTTACTATTATTAGTGAAAGAAAAAGCCAATAGGTCTTGATTGATTGGTAAAGACCAGGAATTTACTATAAGGAAGTCCAAGGTTAAACTCCCCATCGCAAGTCTCATTGCGTAAGGAATAACCCGACCGATGTCCCGAGTGTTGTCGGAATAGTCCACCAATTTCCTCGAGTGTCCAACAACCGTATCGAGGTGTTCTTGGAGTAGTCTATCCAATTTCCCTAAGTGTTCTCCAATTATACGAAGGTGGTATAAAGTGTACACCATTTTACGGAGGTGGTATGAAACCTAAGCTTCAGTTGAATGGAGGCGGTGTGAAACTTGTGCACTTGGTGGTCCCCTCCTCATGCTAGGATAAATAATACTAAGGTTGGTAGAGACTGTGTTAAATTGTAATATGTAATGATTCCTCTATAATTCCAAAAAGAAAAAGAAAAGAAAGAAAAATATTAGGAACAATGCTAATCTAAATTGATAGCGATAAGATAAACTAAATGAATTTCCAGCTTCCAAATTTAGATTGAATAATTAAGAAATGTTTTATAAATGAGACGTGAGGTTGAGATCCATGATCCCCAATTAATATAAAAACAAAGTTATTACAATGAAATGCTTCTCTTGATTTTATGTATGCATATTGATTATGAAGGTTGAGGAATGATTAGAAGAGGGATAGTTTTAAGTAAAGAGAAGAGTAAAATGTAGTATTAAGGAAATAAGAGAGATGGCTAGGAAAGTAACAATGAGGGCATTGGAAAAATTCCTTGAAGATCATAGGGAATTTCAAATTAGAGAGGTCCATTCCAAATGCCTTATGAATCATACCATTTTACTATTCTTAGTAAAATAAAAGAAAAAAATCCAATAGGGTCTTGGTTGATTGGTAAAGACCGGGAATTTACTAAGAGGAGGTCCAAGGTTCAACCCCCCATTGGCAAGTCTGCGTATAAGGAATAGTTCAAATGATGTCCCCGAGTGTTTTCGAGAATAGTTTGACTAATGTCCTTGAGTGTGCAACAGTTATGCGAAGGTGCTATTGGAGTAGTCTATCCAATGTCCCTGAGTTTTCTCTAGTTGTATGAAGATGGTATGAAGTGTACACCAGTTGTATGGAGGTGGTACGAAACCTAAGCTTCAGCTAAATGGAGGCAGTGTGAAACTTGTGCACTTGGTGGTCCCCTCCTCACACCAGTATAAATAATAATGAATTTGGTAGAGACTATGCTAAGTTGTAATATGTAATGATTCCTCTATAATTCCAAAAAGAAAAAAAATAAGAAAGAAAAATATTAGGAAAAATGCTAATCTTATGCATAAATAGAGAATCAAAATTGATAGCAATAAGATAAACTAAATGAATTTCTAGCTTCAAATTCAGATTGAATAATTAAGAATTTTTATAAATGAGACATGAGGTTTGAGATCCATGAGCCCCGATTAATTAAAAACCAAGTTATTACAATGAAATTATTCTCTTGATTTTATGTATGCATATTGATTATGAAACTTGGATCAACCATGAGGAAAATCTATTGGTTTTTATAAGTTAGGACATTGTTGATGATCTTTTCCTCATCCACTTTTAATTTATTTAATGTGTAAAATCCAAAATTAATAGTAGGAGAAGTTTCTTCTTTTATATCAGATAATAAACCATAAAAAATGAAGCACTAACAAGAAATCATGTATTATAGCTAGGATAGGATGGCATTATTAGACAATAAGACTAGTGGGCGAAGGAAAAATACTTCATAAGCATGTATATATTATGAATAAAATAAGTGAGTAAAACCTGGAGTGTAAGGGATGGATAATGTATAGTTTTGAATCAAATTTGTAGCTGTTGAATAGTGACCATGAGTATAATTTGGTTAATTTCTAATATATTCATATATATAGAAAGGGGTTGATAAATTGAATTTTGTTAATGAAACATGAAGTGACATAAGCTTAATCATAAGTGTGATGTTACGAGCTAAAGTAAATAACATAAAAAATATTGAAGCACGAGAATAAACAATATGAATAAGGAAACTCGTCAAGTTAAAGAAACTTAGGATATTAGTGAACTATTAAAAGAAAATCTATGTATTATGGCACCAATGCAAAATTAAATCTAGTTGTAAATCGATATGAGATAATATGGCTATGATAACTAGTTGAATATGTGATAGCATGTCTTGTACATTTTAAATGCTATATGTATTATTCAATATAATTAAATTAATGTCATATAAAGACCAATTGTAAATCATTATCAAATAATCAAACATGAATAGTAGAAACCTTTTACAAAAGAATACATAAACATTATTAAAACCCTTATATATGACAACAACCTAGAATTAACATGCTTGCAATATTGAATTTCCTAGGTGGTATGGGACACCTATGGAGGTTGATACTTATAAAATACTCACCATGGGTCGTTAGTATCATTAGGGATAAGAAAATTAGATTATAATTTATCAATAATTAGCACAAATGGATGGTATGGGACACTTAGAAGAGATAGTTATGTTGTGATCTGACTTTAAGTTGACCATTTTTAATTTGGAGTTAATTGTGTTTTGTTACTAATAGTTATCTATGATAAAGATCGTGTATGAGAGATGTGATAATATTAAGGGGGTGTGATAGTACAAAAGGTTGTAGATAACATAGTCCTTAGAATCACATATGATCAATGCTAAGAGGTGACACATGGTAGGTTATGGATTGACACATAAGGCTACCCTCTTAAATTATTATTTTTTATTATTCATGATATAACATCGTGATGGATTTCAGGTACTAGGTGGGTACCTAATGATATTTGTAGAATTTTGGCCAAAAGTAAAATCATCATGTTATGATATAGGATGTATATTATTCATACCCCATTGATGTCTACCATTTGATCGGGTGACTATTTACACATCATAATTTCTCTTTATTCATTCATTACCACATCTTTCTTCTCATGAAGGATAGGTCCACTCTAAAGAATTGAGAGGTGTGTGGGGATCTATATGGATCTTGGTTAGAGGAAAATCACTCTGATGATGATCTTTCTCTCATTATAGTTGGACAACAGAATGGTTCTCTACAACTTGTGACATAGTGTCGTTTAGTAAAATTGTATCATTGTATTACTATTTATATTTAAGTAAAAATATTATGAGAATGGAATTTGTAAACCTTGTTAATAGAAATTTGATATTTACATTGTATAAACTATGACAAGTTCTTATGTCTCGTATTATGTGTGAAGGATGGTTTTCTTAAAATTAATTTATGTCAATATAATATAGTGAATAAATTATTTCATATTCATTAATGGTTAAGTAAGATATAATTAACATAAAGTATATGTAATTACAGATGTTGAATCTATTAAAGTATAACACTAGCAAACAAAGAGAAATCGTGTGGCTAAAAACTAGTGTGATGGATTTATGTTATGTGGTGTCTTGAAAAGTAGATAAGTGGATGAATAAATTAATGAAATTAATTAATAAAATCGACACTCAAATTATGATTGATTCATATGTATGGTGGTTTTGAAATAGATTTATGGATTCATGTGTTTTAGAGTTAAATGAAATGCTTTGGGTAGTAATGATTGATTAAATAAAAAAGAAACTCACTTAAAATAATAATTAATATTGTTATGTTTATTCCACTTGTTTCATTTAGACTTAGACTATGCAAGATAATGAGGTGTTCATTATGGTTTATTAATATAAAAATGAACTCGGTATCAATATAAGCTAATAATGTCTTTTGCAAGCCTCTTAATGAGAATACATGATTAAGTAGGTCTAGGAAATCATGAGTATCGTTCTCCTTTCGTGGTTGAAGGGTGATTATAGATTTCATATTTTATGAATGTATGTCAAAAAAATTGGTGTGTTTTTATGGTCACTAGCTAGGGACACCGCACTATGGGCTATTCATGTCTATCATCATTCTTTTATAATAAAACATTAGCTATTGTGTGAGGAGATGAAAAAGAGAAAATATGAAAGTCATTACTATAATCGGGGCTAGCCAATACTAAGGCTTACTTGAGGGTTTCCTTTATATTAGAAAATTCTCCTTTTTCTTCAGAGGTAAATTAAATCACTTGATTATTATTTAGCATATTGGTAATGTGAATGGTAACCTCTTCAAATTTTAATATGAAATGTTTGAAAAATTATTTTCCCAAAGAATGATTGGATCTCCTTTTGGAGTTTTATATGGGGACACTATCAATATCCTTTAATATTTCATGGTCAATCATCACTCCATCTTTGGATACAGTTTTCCCAGGAAATTACCCTTTTCTTCTCCAAAAATGCACTTGTTAGGATTTAGGTAAATTCCAACTTCTCTACAATTTTGAAATACTCTCTCTAGATGATCCACATGATCTACTCTTTTGCTATAATATATCATAATATCATCTTGATAAACCACCACAATCTCATTACTTAGGCTAGAAAAGGCATAATCAATTGGTCTCCAAAATGTTTCTCTAGCATTTATAAGACTAAAAGGCATGCATAAATAGATATATGTATCCCAAGGTGTTTTGACAAAATCCATTCATCATAGACATAAGTTATGATCCAATTCCTCTTTATAAAAGGTTTTCCATGTTGGTTAGGGGATAGTTGTGTTTTAAAGATATCTTGTTCAAATTTCTAAAATCAACAAAAATTTAATATCCCCATTTTTTCTTCTTATTAAAACAAGTTTGACAACCCTCAAGGAGAATCTTATTGGCTAGATAATCCCTCCTTTCAATTTTATAAGTTTTACCTCCATTATAGTTGTCATTGTTGGATTGATAGGACTTTGTTTTTTTTCGAATGGCTTTACAAAAGGATGTAAGGGGATTACATGTTGGAACAAATCCTCTCTATAAACCTTAAACTTATCATAATATTGTGACATCCAATCTCTATATTTCACTAACATTGTAATTAGAGATTTCCTTTCATCTTCCTTCAAATATTTACCAATAAAAAACATATCTAGGAGACACATGTGTAGTTCCCAAGTTAACTTCTTTATTGTCTTACATTGCATGTATGTCCCTTTGTCTTAATTTTTCTATAACATCAAAGGCTATCTCAAGTGTAAGAATTCCTCTTGGGATCTTATTAGTTTTCAACTAAATAACCTCCTGCCCCAAAATTATTTCCCTTCCTTCCTAGTTCTCAATGAAAGGTTCCAATTCTATAAGATGATCTTCAAACTCAATTGTGTTATTCATAAATATTAAAATATTAGCATCATCCTTAAATAATTTCCAATAATTCACATTACCTGTGATTGATGGAATCACTATTCATTCAACATCATACTTACAATAAGGAGTAAATACCCAATTTTGATAATGATAAGCATGGCATCAAGTTTATCTCGCAACTATTTTCAATTATCTGTCAATTTGGATGATATTCAAGGAGTCAAAAACTCACCATACAAAATTTATATGTTTTTCAACCTCTCATTATTTTATAATACACTATTAATATCTAATGTATGATTAGTTCAGAGTCACCTTTGAGAATCATATATTTTATTTTGAATCTAGATGTCATGTTTAATCTAATCAACAAAGCTTCATAATATGTTACTTAATTAGTACATTTAAAAGCAACTTATAAACAAATCTGAACACAACCCTTGTGGTGAATATATAACATATAGAGAAACTCCATCTCCAATCCATGTTATTTTGAATATGCCACATCAAAGAACATAGTCCAAGAACCTTCAAAGTTGGGATTATATATCTAAGGACAATGGTTGGGATCACTCTAATTCTAAATAAAACAAGTATTCCCCAGAAAAAATTATATATCCACATCGGTATATAATAATTCATTATAATCCCTTTATGGATATTTAATCAAATTTAAATCATTCTCTCTATTTACATAGATCGACTTGTTCTCCTCAAGAGGTATATTAACATAAAACATATCCATATAAATGCTTCCTCTAACTAAGAAACCCATTTTATAGACAATAAAACACTCCATTTTTAGGATAATCCACCACAAAAATGTCCATAGCCAAAAAAATTCTAGGATAGGATGTAAGTTGAAAAAAATCTCTAACACACCCTACTATAGGAACTTCTCTTGAATCCATAACATAACATCTTCCATATGCGGTTGAAATTTTGAGTCCAAGATCATTCATCACTACTAAAGGCATTATATTACAAGAGGCTCCTAAGTTCATCATGAAGTGGTGCAATAACCTTTCATTCACAAGTAAAGACATGTAAAATGGATCCATATATATTTGAATCTCCATTAATGATGTACCTAATTAAATATTAGGAACCTCCTCTAACTCTTCATTGATCTCTTTAGCTTCAGTAGAAGGGGTAGATAGGAAAGATATTTTTGGGCACCAAGGTAAGTAAATGCTCTATTTTTGTGCTCTGAGATGTGTAAAAATCAACTAGGGGATTTTTTTTTTGAATTAGATAAGTAAAAATTCCATATCACATATATTATATTTAGGCATTGGTGTGTTCGGAGGTAAAGTGTTAGTCTTAATGTCAAGCATATATGAGGAAAAGGGCTAGAGGAAGGAATGTCCTGAATCAAAAGGTGGGAGAGAATTATTTTTAGGTGGATTTTCAATCTTAGAATACACTCATTATTTATTTCCTAGTGTAGTATTACCACATGAAATCCCCTTGGTTGCACCGATAAGAAAAGAATATTTACCTTTCATTTGTTGTATTAAACTATTATGTGTATCCAATTTGGGTGGAATAATATTTTGACCTAGAAACACATAATCCTTTTGAAATTAACATCATCCTTGTTGTCATTATTTTGATGTGAAGTCTCTTTAGGGTCATTTTACACATTTGAATATTTATTAGTTTGCAATTTATAATTACTTTTGACTTGATATTTTGTAGCATTTTTCAACACCACAATATCTTCATCATATGGCATTCCACCATCATACTTCTTGATCATTTGTGATCTCAAATACTTAAATTCATGGATAGGAAATTCATAAGTATAATCTTCATTAATTGAATCGTCATTAAAATAAAGTGTATAAATTCATTTTGGGTTTTCCAAGTCATTATCAGCATCATCAATACAAACATTGGTTCAAGCAATTGACATAAGAAGGTTAGGGAAAGAAACATTCACCAAACTAAGATGATTCATCACTTTGATTTATCTCATTATTATTGGTAACCAAAGGATCATACAACTCTCTTTCACTACCTTTATTTTTAGGCCTTCTTTCTCTATCAAAATGCTTCTTCCTTTTGACAAATATTTTAGCATATATATGTTCTCTATCTAGATTTTGTGGTCTATCATTCAAATATTGCTTTCTCGAACAAGAGGAAACCCTTTTCATTTCTATGTACTCTATCTGATATATCCTTTAATGTTCCCATCATTTTATCTAATTTTTCATCAACACTCAAGGAAGTGCTTGGAGAATTCTTCTATGTTGGTGGGAGGAGCTTTAAATAAACCCTTTATATGGCTTTTCAATAGCTCTAATGTTGTTTTCAATTTTAATTGACATATTATAAGCTTGTCTTAAGTTTATTGGGTCCTTATCTCTAAGATAAAAAACAACTTTAGCATCAAATGCTTCACAATATTTAATAAGACAAGCAACATCAATGGGTCTAACATTTTAGGTAGTCTAATCATAACTTTAGTGAAGATAGAATTAAAATGCTACATACACTAATTAAGATGTTTCCTAATGCTTTCAAATTCACTCATGAGAAATCTAGGATTTATTCTCACTAAACTACAATTTAAAACTATTTTCATCTCTTTCCATGAATCTACACTTCCATTAGGAAAAGTGTCAAACTAATTCCTAGCATATTCTTCTAGAGTATAAATATACAAAGTATGATAACCAAATCCTCATAGATAATATCATAATCATCAATTAAATTACTAAAATCGTTGACATTTTGTCACCTTAAATAACATTTCTACTCTAAAAATTAGGTAAAATCCTTTTATAACAAGGACATCAATGGGGTAACCTTGCATTTCCGTGAAATCAATATGTCTAAACCTATTTTATCCTAGCAAGGGTGAGGGGGTCTAACATTACATCCAAATGCATTCAAGTCTCTATTATTTCCATCCATATATTTATTTATGAAGGGATGATTTATGTCATAAGTATATTTGGGAGATGAAGGTTCAATAACAATAAAGTGGAAAACATGATCTTGTTTTCATTCTTTCTTTAAATATCAAAGAGAGATATTAGATAAATTTGGGAAATCAGTAAAAATTATTTAAATAATGGTTGTGATTGAAAAAGGTGATGCAAATAGACTATGATATTTTCTAGATGAAGGAATTATACTAGTACTGACACAAGTAAAGGGGGATTAGATTGTGGGGTTGATCTTCTCACTCAATTATTTTGAATAATTATAAGATGAATCAAAATTTTCATTTATGTTCTCAATTAAAACCTTCTCTCCATAGTTTTATGGAGATAAAGGAGAAATATATTAGGAGTTTAAGAGTGATAAGCAATTTTTCCTTTAAATGGTTTCCAAATCCACCTCTCTTTAACAAGTGATATTTATTGATGATTCTTTGATGAATTAGATTTGAAAGTGTACTATAATCCCTTCAAAATTTCAAACTTGAAGTCACAAACAACAATACAAGGTAAAGGGACGATAAATCCATAAAATTTTCACAAATATCTGGGATAACTTATCTCATAACAAAATGGAGTCATCAATACCATGAAGGTATAAAAACATGTACAAACTTCAGCACTGGAGTATTTGTGAAAATATTAACAACATAACATTAACAATCCAATCAATGTAAAAAATTATAGATATGACATAGTTTATAAAACAAAATAGAGTTCTCTCTAAAATAAAAATGAAGAACCAAGACCCCAAAACGGTCTTCCAAAGGTGAGGAGTATAATGAATGAACCAATAAACAATAATAAATGGAAATGGAGCTAAATTTTCGGCTCCTAAATATGCACTAAGGTAGAAATAAGTGAAGATATCATGATAGGTCTTTGTAATGAGTTTCTTCTTCACATAGAATGGAAGACTTATGGACAAAAAATGGGATAGAGGTTAACCTCCTACTCTTTAGGATCTATGAACCTAGAGGAGAGATCCTAGAGCAACCCAAATGATTCCAAATAACAGAGAATAGGATAATATAATGCGAGAAAACCTAACCGGCTATCTCAACCACTATGAATTCATTCCCAATTTTTTGTCACTAACAAGAGGTTCTTAAATCCATCAAATAATGTGCAAAGGTTACACTTAAACATATGATAATAACAAACATTCCCATAATCTATAATCTAATTTCTCTCAAGGTCAACAAAATGTTTAAGAGAGAGCTCGTAGACATGCATCCACAGTTATAATGGCTGAAATCTTAGGAGTTTGTAGATATAAAATGATATTTCAATAAAGTGCGTAGATGAATGGAAATATTAACAAAATAAAGTGATCATATGAACTATGATCAGGACTGAATCCACTAGGAAAAGAGTCACCAATATTTAGATCAAGTGATCTAATGATAATCAAAAGAAGACAACAATCTACACAATTGCTACACATTCCACCATAAATTGAGCCAAGTAATGGGATGATCCTACACGTACCACTCAATACTCTTTAGCATAAAATATTACAAGGTGGTAACACACTAATATTGGGACAACTATAGAAGATACAAAGAAATGAAGACCTGCAAGGATTTTATAACTCAACACTCATACATGTCTACACAACACAAACAAATGCTTCATTACCAAACAATAATTTACACAATCAAAGTCTTCTAATAAAAACCATAACACTTGATCAATATCTTATAATGTTTTCTCTTTGAACTAGGAAATACTATCACTATTCAATTGCTCATAAACTGGAAAATAAAATGCTATAATTAGGACAACCAAGTTTTCTCAATAGCCAAAAGATCCATATGGAGAGTTTATTCTCCATTTATACAATTTCCCTTTGCAAAGGTGCATAGAAAAGGTAATCAAAATATTCTCTCAAAAGTAATCATAGGTTAGAAAGAATTCATTTGTCAACACTAGGTGAAAAAAATCATTCACCAATGAGAGGGAATATAAGAACATGTTTGGATCATCTCTATCAAAATAGCCTAGAAAAAACACAAGTTTAATCTTGAAATAAGCCAATTTAAACATTAAAAATGACTTGTGAATAGACACAAATGGATACCCATGAGGGGAAACACATGTGCATCCTTAAAATCAGGAGAATGGATGATCATGAAGTTTCTAATTGGGTAAGTGCATGGAAATGGGGGGACAAAAGGGGGTCTTAAGTGGACTCTTTTTTTCTAAAAATAAAAAACTTCAACTTGTACGAGTTATTTGAGATAGTTACACTCAAAACTTGAAGGTGTTATAAGAACATGAATTATAACATTTTGAATTTGGTTTCTAAACTACTATTGGCGATCCTATTTTTTACAAAAACAAGTAGACATTTGATCATGCCCCCATTTTGAGCACTATTTAATATTGTTGAAAATCCTTTGGTGTAAAGATAGATAGGAGCATCTAGTTTGGGATATAATTTTTTTAAGATTTTTTAGTTAGTATTTATTTTTGTATGATTTTTCAAGTACATATATTTTAAAAATTAAAAAAAATAATAGATAATCGACCATGCCCCTAACTACCTCAAAAAAAAAAATTGAAAATTGTATATTTTTTTAAATATGTATAGAATTAGTCCTAGTTTGGGACTGTATATTTTTTTCAATTTGGAGAAGTGAAACAAAAGATACATGACAAAAGATAAGCATTTACAATCACTAAAAATAGAGGTATAAAAGATATAGTTTGAAATAAATATAAATAGAAACCTTACAATAGTAAAAAAATATTAAAATTATATATTTAGAAAGAGGATAGTTTTCTTGACGTTGTAGGAAAAGTTTTAAGAAATATTGCAATCATTTTTGTAGGATTTATCATGATGAAAGGTGATTTTTTTACATTTTTCTCAAACACGCAAGTGTGTTGTAAAATGTCCAAGGCTCAGGTTTGGGAAACCAAAGCAATTCCAAACCTAGAAAATCTTAGTTTATGTGCATAATTACAGGAACACATAAGTGTTACTTTTTGTATGGGTAATATATGTGTTTGTGGAAGCCTTCTATTTACAAAAATAAATTTTTAAGTATAAGATATAAATAATAATAAATGAAAAGCATAATAAATAATAATACATTAAATTTATTTTAGTAAATATAATAAATTACGATCATTTTGCACCTTATGGAATAGGGTTTTCAAGATTTTTAGTGTTCATGGATGATTACCCAAGGTGATAAATTAATTTAGTAAGATTTAGTGAAAGATAACTTCCTCTAGAGGCCTAAAAAGGCCATTTTTGGCCATTTTACAACTGGTAAACACCCTCTGGGAATGTTCAGGGAAATTATAAAGCATATGAGGGAAATTTTGGAGAGCATGTAAGGTGTTTGAATTAATTTATGAAAAATTAGGAAATAAAATCTCATTCAGGATCCATTTATTCAACAATGGGTATTTAGGGTGTAGGGAATGAGAGCTTCAATGATGAATGTTTTCTTCTTTGGAATATTTCAAGAGTTCCTAAATGAGTTAAGAGGAAAACAAATATGCATCAGAAATATATTGGAATCCTCTATAAGGGATAAATATAAAATTTTATCTAAGGCTTAATTATTTCTTGATATATTTCAAACTTCTTCATTGCCCCTCTTAGTTTAAGAAGGAATAGGCCTTAAATTTGAGTTTTAGGAGGAATTGAAATTTGGGAATGCTTTCATTGATCTTTAAATGTGATTTTGAGTCAAAATCATATAATATTTTACATCAAACCATTTTCCTAATCTCCTATGGTGAAAAATTCAAGCTTGGTGTCTAAAAATAGACATCCAAGGAAAATTTATCTTTCCACATAAGGTATAGTCACACATTGGGCACTTTTGTGTCCCCTTTATCCCCCATCGGAAAAGGTTGGCATGATGGAAACTAAAGTGTGACCTTATACTCTCCCCAAGTTACAATTTTGACATTTAGGTGTCTTAGGTGTCCCCATGGTGCAAGGGGACAAGAGGGACCTCATCTTGATTATGGAAGAAGGGATTCATATTGGTTGAATCAATTGATGAAAAGGTACATCATAAGGATCACACTATGACAATGAAAATATCAAGGTGTCAATGTGTATAAAATACAATCACTTGGACAATGGGTGCAATCAGGAGAATCATGAGGTCTGTGAAGGATATGAAACATCAAGAACCTCATTGAAATTCAATTCATCAAGGGAATGATCATCATGAGCATGATGAGAAATGATAACCATGAGTGGTGATGGTAGTCATCTTGAGCTCACAAATGGTGCATATCTCTTGAGAGTGTTTCTAAACACTTAATCAATGTTTGGTGATGTGCTCACATCTTGCAATTTAAGGAGTGGATTTCACATTTCTTCAATGCATTTGGAGGTCAAGAACATGGATCTCACCCTCAAACATTCCTTCAAGTATCATTTAGGGATCAATCCTTCCATTTAGAGGAGGAAACCTATTTCCATGAGGAGAAATTGAGCAAAGAGGTGTCTAGATACTATAAACATGTTTCCACTCAGGTGACATCTTGGTTAGGGAAGTGAATTGTGAAGTTAAAACATTTTTGTCACTTAATTCATCACTTGAGGTGTTAAAAACATGCTTTCAACTCATGGTAACTCACTATTTAGAAAATTTTCATGATAAATGGACCCATGGCGGAAATTTTGGATGTCCGGTGTCCCTTTGTCCCTTTTTTCCAATAGAAAAGAGATATGGGGGACACAAAAATGTTCTCCCATATGGAGGAGAAGTTTATTCACTCAAAAAAACATCCTAGGGTGTTATGAAGGTGTTTTCAACTCATGTAATTTGGCCCCATCCTCATGAGATCCTCACCCCTAGTAAACAACAATCTATTTATGAAATTCCCCATTATGAGAGGTACTTCTCAACATTTTCAAATCTCCACCTATGAATATGTGGTGAGCATCTCTATGGAGCTTGCCTCATAGGAATGGTAAGGAAAAATTCATGCTTACAGAGGATTGGTAGTTGAATTGTGACTCAAGTGGAAGGAAGCCCTCTTGGTTCCCAATTTTGGTCTCAAATTATATTTTGGTCTCATTGTGTTTCTCATCTCATTAGATGGATTGATCAAAATAATGAATAATTCTTCATTTAATCTCCTGCCTTCACCCATCTCAAGGTAGGAATTTTTTGATCTCACATTTCATTAGTCACTATGTTTCCTAGGTGGAAGCATCATCATGGTTTCATTGTGCATGCATTTATTTCAAGTTATCGTTAAATGCAAGAGGGTCAAAAAGGCATGATAATGTTTCATGGATTGGTTCAAGTGAAAGAGGTAATTATTCATTGATATCAATGGTCCAATCATAAAATTCTTCTCACTTTTCCTCTTAGTGTACCTTACAGGGCTACAAAAATTCATCATTTTATGAGGCTTCTTCACTCATATAACTAATTATTTCAAATAATTATGTAGTTATGGTCCATAAAACTAAAAAATGAATCATACGACTTCACATTTGATTTATTTTGCATGATGTTATTGAGACCAACTAATCCCTAAATCTCATCACATCATCGTAATTAAGTTCATATGACTCAAATAGGGTAAACTACCTCTCTCCTTGAGCCAATGTGTGGATGATGTTTAGGAAGGTTTGAAGCATGTATACATTAATTTATAATACTCCAAGACTCTAATTTTTGATAAAACACTATTATGAATCTTTGTTCTACCATAAGGATTAGTCCTAGAAATGTATTGTGAGAATTTTTGGTGTTCCCATGTAGAAAGGATTTTTATGACGAGAATGGTTTTAAACCTTTAGTAGAGAGGAAAAAAGAAACTAAATTTTTAATATGTGTGTAAAATTATCCTTATAGGATTTATCATTCCATCATATATGATGGTCTCGGATGCCTTGGTAGCTTGGACTAGCTCATCTTGGCTTGTTCCTTGAAGAAGGTTTGAATATAATGGTGGAGTCGGGATATGGAGATCATCAACTCACTCCTTGAGTCTCACATTTCACTCACTTTACTGAACATGAGTAAAAACATTCTAATATCAATGGAACAATAACTTATAAGATCAATGGAATAACTTTCAAGACTTGATTTTTCTGAACCTAAAAATTTAGGCCCATTTTTTTCTTTGGAACCAAAAGGGGCAATGCATTGTTTTTAAATGCTTCATGAAACCTTCAAGCCTTAGATAAAAATGGATGTTTCCAAAATTTATAGGATTCACATAGATTTCAAATTCCTATTTTTTTCCCTCCTAACTCCTTATGGAGCTCCCAAAATCATCCAGAGAAGTCAAGTTTCACCATTAGAGTGTTTGTTCCCTACACCTAGAAAACCCGTTGTTGAGAAGATTTTCCTTGAATGAGAAAAAAATTTCCTAAATCTTCCTAAATTACCTCAAAACTTCAAATATTCCCTGAAATCACCTCGGTATGATTAATATATTTCCTAAAATCTCTTGGAGGGTGTTTGATTAGCTCTAAAATGCCAAAATAACTAGCATGAAAATTGAAAATTTTGAAGCATGACAACTAAGCTCTTAATTGAAAATTAGGCTTCTCATTCATTGTGCATCCTTACTCTACCCATCTACCCTCAGTTCAACCTTTACCCCATATTATATTAAATTCCTAATAAGATAATTTAGTTTGTTTTAGTGTGCAGGAAAGAGTGTCTAAGGTGATTGGTCAACTCATTAGTTTTGATGAGAAAAAACTTCCTCCGGAGGCCTAAAAAGGACCATTTTGGCCATTCTATAGCTAATTAAACACCCTCAAAAAGTGTTCATGGAAAATATAAAGCATATAAGGGTTATTTTAGATAACATTAAATATATCTATGGAAATTTAGGAAATTTTAGGAAATAAAATCTCATTTAGGAGAATTTTTTTAAAACTGGGTTTTTAGGTGTAGGGAATGAAAGCTAAAATGGTGAAAGATGACTTCTCCAAATGATTCCAAGATTTACGTAAAGAGTTGGGATGCAAAAAAATATACATTGGAAATCTATTAGAATAATATACAAGGTGTAATAATTGACGTTGATTCAAGGCTCAAATACTTCTTGAGGTACTTAAAAATTTTCGCCTTCCCCTCTTAGTTTAAAATGAAATATGACCTAAATTTTGAGTTGTAGGTAGAATTAGATTTTTAGAATATTTTAATTGATCATTAAATGTGATTTTTATTATTTCAAAGTGAATTATGGAGTTCAATAACATGTAACTCATCCTCAATTTTCATTCAAGGATTCATCCCCTATCTGGAGGATGAAACTCGTTTCCATAAGGAGCAACTTGAGAAAAAAGGTGTGTAAGTACCATAAGCATGCTTCCACCCAGGTGTCATATTAGTCAATAAATTGAATTATGAAGGATTCATCATATTCAAAGGTTAAATGTGGAGCTCAAGGAATGACTTGATGATAATCATATCCCGACTCTTTCATTGTACCCACATCTCTCTAAGGAACAAGCCAAAATGATCTAGTCATGCCACCAAGATATCCAAGACCATCATGTGTGAATTATTAAGGCATCATATATCTCCATGAGAGACATAATAGTAAATAAGTGTATGATAATCATGAATTTTATTACATGAAAAGATGATTTTAGAGTCGGGAAAGGTAAGGGGGTGATCTTCATATCGAGTATCGTGTTTCCAAGAATGAGCAATCATCTTAGTTCACTTGATTTCATTCACTTGGTAGTGTTCTTAAACACTCATTCAAAATATATTAGTGTGATCACACATTAAAGAGGAGGCACATTGCAATCACATTATTTTGGCCATACGACAAGAATCCCATTAGGGAGAAATCCTCTATCTACAAAGTGAGGATCTCATTTCAATAAGAAAGAAAAAATAATCATAGATTTTATTCATGATCATTATATATGTTAGAAAATATTAGTGTGTTAATATAAGAAAACAAATATATTTTATTCTTATGTTAATCCTTTTAGCAATACCTAAGATTGAGCAAGAGATGAAAAGGGGAGAAATATTAATACCTGCACTTACCAAAAAAATGCAATGCTCCTCCTTTGTTGTGTTGTATTTCTCATAGATGGTGTTGATTGATTCATATTTTAGTGGAGAGACTTGGGAAGCACCTCCCCTTGATTTCCTTGGATTGCTTGATGAAGGATGATGGATTGATATATTTGATTGGAGATGGATTGAAGATTGTGGATGATTGATGAAATAAAATGGAAGATATTTGTTATGGATTCTATGTGTTGGCTCTCATGAAGGAGGAGAGCTTAATCTATAGCTTGTGGGATAGAAAATGGAGGGTGAATATCCATCCCATTAGGACAAGGATTAATGGTTGGAAATTAAGGAGAGGATTGGAGGATTCTAGAATGGAGAATTCTAGAATTTGAATTCAAAATTCCATGGAGGGAAGAATCTTCCATTGAATTTAAAATTCAATGGAAGGAGAAGTTTAGAGAGGCTTCTAGAAATATAAGCCTCTATATTTAGAGGTGGAGGATGATGATTAAAAAAAAAAACCTAGTATTATGATAGGTTAATAAAATATGATTAGGAGAGATTACATGGAGAGGCTAGGTGTATGTAGGTGTAGAGTAGGTGGGTAGGTGGGTGTAGGAATATTAAATTCCTAGAAAATGTTAATAAGGATTAAGATAGGATAATAGGATATAATAATAAATTAAAGGGATTAATGATAAGATGGGATATTAGATAAATGATAAAGGGTATATGTGATAAAGGGAATAATAATTAATCTTGTGATTAATTATTATAGGGATGATGTTAGGATATTTGCGGGAAAAATTAATCATAATTAATTATGTTGACATTTTAGATGTCTACATTTTCCCCCTCTTTGAATGGTTATTGTGTAGCAAATGACCATTCAAAAAAAGAAGAGAATATGTTAGGATGGTGATATGATGCCCCCTCGAGGGGTTAGGTGGGGAAGGAATGAGTCGGGTAACCACTCAAAAAGAGGAGAGGCCAAGTTAGTAGATGAGAGAGGATTAGAGGATGAGAAGATTGAGGATTATAGGAGAGGAGAGAGGATTAGAAGATTAGAATATTGATTGAAGGGGTTAGATTATAGGATTCCCTATCAAGGGGTTGAGATTAAGGATATTGGATTTAAGGATTAGAGAATAGAAGGATTGTTGATGAGGATGCAAGATTAGAGGATTAGAAGATAGGAGAGGATTAGAGGAGTAGGATATTAGAGGATTATGAGATATTAGATTTTGGAGTAGAGGATGCCCTAATCAATGATGTATGACAAGGGTGAATATTTAGGATTGGTGGATTAGATGATACCCCAGTCAAGGGGTTAGGTTGGAAGATTTGGGATTTATATTTGAGGATGTTGGATTTGATGATGTTAGATGTGATGATGTGGGAGTTGAGGATGTTACATTTGAGGTTTGATTGATTGGATAGGAAGATAGGGTATAGGATGTTGGATTTGGAGGATTAGAATATTGAGGATGTTTGGATGAGAGAATGAGTGATTTTTGGATCAATTTGGATGATAGGAAATTGATGAGGAGAGGATTGGGATGATGATTGATGAAGTGATGAGAAATAATGTTCAAGTTTGATTAATAAGAGGATGTTAGAGGATTCCCCAATTGAGGGGTGAGGATTTTGATGTTGCGATGCGAGAGGATAAGATTTGGATGTGGATATTGATTGATTGATTAAAGGATTAATTGAATAGGAATATGGGGGGGAGGTTAGATAGTTAGTTAGATGATGATGATTATTAGGCTAAAATATGATGATAGAAGGGGGTGTGCTACCATAAAGTTCCCACTATTATCATCATTAACAATTGTGATTAATGATATGGCATAAAGCAAGATGCACCAAGGTATTAAGACCATGATGATTGAATTACCAAATTCCCTTATCCTCATATAATATAAAAATATGGACCATGCAAAATAAAAAGAAATAAAAGGGACTCGATACCATCAGCAAAAAAAAAAGAACATATAGCTAAGCAAAAAAAACACACACATTTCACATTTTGTATTTTGTATTTTGTAATTTTGTGATTTTTAGGGATTTTTTGAATATTTTGATTTTTAGATTTAGATTTTGGATGTTTAGATTATTTGATGTTGGATGTTGAGATTTTGGATTTGGGATGGTGGGAATGGTTGAGGATAGGTAATATGAAAGGATTTAGGATGGGATAACTCATGGGGGATGGGAAGGGATGTAAGGTGGGATGTAAATTTATCCTATAAGTCCCAAAGCGTGTTTGGGTAGGATGAAAAGGAAGGATTGAGGGAAATTGGATAGGTTGGATAGGATAGGATTGGTTGATAGGTTAGGATTAGATGGGATGAGATGGGATGGGATAGATAGATAGGATAAGAAATGTGGTATAGGATAAGATGGGGATATGGAAGATGATAAGATATACCCAGTATAGATGAAGATGGATTGAGGGATAGATGTGGTGTGCCCCAAGTGTAAATTAGGGTGGCCTATGTGGATGGATGGATGGGTTCAATTTGCCCCCAAGTGTAGGGTAGGATGGGAAGTGAGGGGTATCTAAAATGGATGATGCCCCTAGTGGATGGTAGTAAGGCTTCCCCTAGTCATGATGATGAAAGTTGAAAAGGGACATGAGGAGGATTGATGAAAAGGAAAAATTTCGTCTTCTCATAGATGTTTGATCCAAGGGAAAAAGGATGTGGATGTGATGGATGGAAGTAAAATAACATCATGATGAACAAAAGATGAGCCTAATGACACATGTTGTAAGGCAAGAGTTGGACTAAAACATAAGTGTGACCAAGGTCTAAATAATACCTGGAAACATGTGATCCCTATGTCTCTACGAGATCAAAGTTTTTGTGATTTTGATGGTTAATTACTATTGAAGTGAATACTTAATGGGTAGTATGTGAAGACAAACTATCCAATGTATAGGGAGTGATTAAGTCAAATAGGTGAATGGAGGGTGAACGAAAGGCCAAGCCATGCATTGCTCGCTTCCAACTAGGTGTCCATAGCCTTGACAGAGATGCATCAGATTCTTGTCAAAAAAATTATCTACTATCAGCTAGGCATCCATAGCCTAGTAGAGATGCTAGAAATAACCCTAGAGAGAGTATTGAGGTGGATTTTTTTTTAATTTTGATTTGATATTTTTTTTCTTTTTGATATTTTATTTTTTTTTTTCATAAAGAGGTTTCACTCTCGAGAACTCTCAAGGGTTAAGAATCACTAGTGGATTGATGGGGGTGGAAATGAGTGTGGAGATGACATTGTCTAGAGTGTAAAAATACACACCCAAGGGTATTCAAAACAATTTTCTTAATTATGTTAAAGTGTGTGGATATCTAGGAGCATAATTGTGCTTGAATGTTGAAGGTAATGATAGCAAGGTCACACGGTTATAGTAGGTACTATTGTCTATTGTCTTATAACATGTGAAGAAAGTTGATCAAGTGTTTAAATGAATGGATTGATAGAGGATATTAATGAATGTGATTATAATAATTGATTAGATACAAAGAGATGTAGATTTTGGATGAAAGGAGGATGGGTGGGAAGGAAAAAGCATCCGTGCACGAGGAAACGAATTATGTACTCAATCCATTTTTAGGTGTTTGGTATTTATAGGGGATTTAAATGATTTTTGATTGGGTTGAGTGGTTGGGATAGTAGGATCAACAAGAGGAGTGGTAGAAATGGGTTGTGATGGAGTAGTGGGAGGGAATTTTTTAGCGTTATGTTTATAACCTAAGCCTAAATGACCCAGATTTTTATGAAGGGAGATGGGTTCGTGAATTCCTTGTTCATGGATGCCCAATCCTTTGCCTCGATGTTTCATATTAGTGAAAATATTTTTGGATATAGATATGAAGTGGATGGGTGAGATGATGCCATGTGGTCATCATGAGACTGGGGGGTTGTAATTTCGTCATCCACTAAGAGGCCAGACTTAACAAAGGAAGGGAGGTAAGATTTTTTTGGTTTTGTTTGGTAAGGGATGTTTGGATATATGATGATATTTAGATGGTTGATCATGTTTGGATATTGAGTGGTATTTTGATGGTGAATGATGGTTATGGAGAGGATTGGGATGGAAAGGTGGTGGATAAAGAGGTACAAGGACAAGAAGCCCTTGGTTAATGAGGTTTTGGACATAAGACCTAAATTACATGCAATGATTGGTCGAATGTCCATGGGTGTGATGGAAGTCACAATAATAGTGTTCCCGATACCAAGATGGTTTGGGAAGGTTTTGATCGTGTGATTTTATTAGGGGATGGATGATCATGTTGAAGGTTTTTAGACGATGGAAGATGGTGGTCAAGGATTCTCCTAAAGGAGTGAAGTGGTTTGGGTTAAATGGTTTTGGGGGAGTAGGAAGTAAAGGTGTAGGATTGGGTGGATTATGAGATGTTTTGGTTGATTTGGATTTATGAGTTGGATTATATTGTTGTGGCTTAGAATATGAAGGGGATGGATTAGGCATGAGGGCCGAAGTGGATGGTTTGGGCTTGGAGGCTGAAGTAGATTTGGTTGATTTTAGATTGGTTGGAGTATGTGGTTTTAAGGTAGATGGTTTTGGTTTAGGATTAGATTGTTTGGGATTAGTAGATGTAGATGAAGGGGTGGGGTAAATTTATATGAAGGGGATGGGTGTGATATGGGGGTCACATTAGATTTGGGTGATGTTGGGGATGAAGGAGATTTGGGAGATGGGTGTGGTGTAGGAACCACATTAGATTTGGTTGATTTGAGGATTAAGTAGATGAAGGTGGAATAAGAGCCTCATTAGATTTGGTAAGAGATGGGGTGGGGAGAGGATTGGGATTGGATTTTTTTTAGTTTTAGGATTTGGTGATTTAGGAGTCACATTAGATGTTTTAGGATTGGGGGATGGTGGATTTGAAATAGGATTAGAGGATGAGATAGTGTTAGGTTTAGGTGATGAAGGTGGTAAGATAGGTTTAGGTGTGGATGAAGAGGATGAAGGTGGCATAGGAGCCACATTGGATGAGATAGGATTAAAAAAAAATGGGATGAGGGTGACTTAGGAGTCATGGTGGATAAGATGGATTGGGATGGTGATGGAGGGGATGAAATAGTTAAATTTGATGGTGGATTAGGGGATGTGAGACTATCTAGGATAAAGTTTGTAGGATCATATTGGGATGATGAAGATGATGAGGATGGAGGAATAAGATGAGATGTGGGTGATAATAATTTTGGGTTAAGTTGTTGGGATTGTTGTGGATATGTGAATGGGACTCGATTATAGGTTTTATGATGATTGGATTTAGGAGTTGAGATTTTGGATGGTGGTGGATTATCCATGAGTTTTGATGGGAGGAAGGTGTAGGTCATGATGATTGATAAGGATTTGGAGGTTGGAATTTGGGATGGTTGTGTGGGCTTGGGATTGGTGACTAGATTAGAAAGGACATAAAGGAGGTCCTCTTGGTCTAGGTCAAATTTAGTGAGGTTTTCAAAGTCGATGTAATTGGATTGTGGGGATAGTGGTTTATGTTGATTAGGTCATGGGGTGTGGATTGAGATGATTTGGGTTCCTCAAAGAGGAAGTCAATGGGGTGAGGGTAGGGATATTAGGAAGGGGAAATTATGGATGGGGTTGGTTGGGAGATGATGGTTTAGGAGGTGATTGGTTGATACATGATTTAAGATTGGATATTTGTTGATTGAGTTGTTGGATGGTTTTTAGGATGTTAGGATCAACATGGGATGGTTGATTTGGATGGCGAGGAGGGGATTGGTTGAGGTAGGATGTGAGATTTGAGATTTTTTTATTAAGGTGTTAGATAGTGTGTGGGATTTCATGATCAAAGTGAGATGGTTGACTTTGATGGGTGGGGGATGATGGGATAGCTTGGTTGATGGATTTAGAAAAGAGGTAGGGGTTTGGATGTTGGTTTGGAGAGGATGGGGATTGAGGATCAAATGCCATGGTTTGATAGGATGTGTGGGTGATTAGATTTGGATTAGGTTGGTTGATTAAGGATGGTGATGGGATTTGGATTGGGATTATTTGATTAAGGATGGTTTATTATGATGATGTTTGATTGATTAAAATTTTAAGGTGATAGGATGGTTAAGGGTGTTCACAAGAAAGCAAAAAACATGTAACATACCCTAACTAGTCAAGTGGGATTACAATCAAACTATAGCCCACTTTCAATACCACACACCGATGATGGTACAAAATTTTCTCTCCACCTATGTGTCAATGTGGGGTCGGATAGCAAGTGATCTTGGGGAGTGCATCCTCCTTGCACTATAGCTTGATTGTGGCCAAAAGGTTGCCTAGTCTAGGATATACATGCTCACTAGGGGAGTCCTCGATATACCTTGTGGTACATGGGGCCCAAGTCTATGTTGTACAAGGATGATTTTTTAAGGCCTAGGTATTGGGACATGGAAGCCCCTCACTTCACACCGCTCTTAAAACAAGCAAGCACTTAGCCAATAATGACAAACTCTCCAAGAATTTATATACCCCGCGAACATGGGGTGTGTCTATGTGTGTGGAGATGAATCCCATGGTCATGATACCCCTAAGACTATGGAAAGTGTGTGGATATCACTTCCACATCATGTTTCCCCTACAAAATAAAAATGGGAAGGCTAGCCACTTTTGATCCTCAAGATCGTCCTAGGATGTGAGAGGAGAGCATACACGGTTTTTCCTTTGGGATGAACAAACAACAAAGGAAAACACACAAAGAAAGATAATGTAAGAAAATAAATGCTAGATGATAAAATGAAATGATAAATATTGTTAGTTTTATGATTGGGTCTTTAAGAGGAGGCCCTACAAAACAAAGGTTAGTAGTTTGATTTTGAACCCAATATCTTGGACCGATTGAGCTGCAAAACAAAAGGATTAGTAGTTTTCAATCCTACAATCACACAAAAAAAGGTTAGATGAGACAAGATAAATATCAAAATGGATGGAATATCCACTTTTCTCTACAACAATCCTATGAAAACAAAATTTTGGAACCTGCAAAAATTCACCAAAACACTTGAAAACAAAGTTAGACTGTTAGTTATAAGAAAAAAATTGTTTCAACAAAGGCGTTGATTATCAAGTCATAAGTGCAAAAGTAGTGAAAAGGTGCTAAAGAAGTGTGAAGGAACCAATACATGGAAAAGGTGCCAAAGTAGGTCACAAAGGAATTGATGTATGACAAAATCTTGAAACATGTCAAAAAAATTGGAAAACAATGCAATCACAGAGATTCAAAGGCTAAAGTAAAGACATTGAAGTATGCAAACATAGGCAAAAAAGTGTGGCATAGGTGCCAAAATAGGGAATATTCACAAATTTAGTGCAAAGGTGTCATTATATGCAGCATAGGCACTAAAACATAGGTCATGGGTGTTGTTTCATGTTGGGAACGAAATTTGAGCTCGAAATTTCAAAATTTGAAGGTGTAAATGACAATGAAAATTCTTGAAACTTTGATAGCCTATTATAGGGATAGAATAAGATTAGAAATGATGAAAAATGGGGGTAATTCCCATGGTGGGAACTATAAAAATATATGTTATAAAAATATTAGTGTGTTAATATAATAAAACAAACTAAATTGTCTTCATATAAAATCCTTTTAATAATACCAGATTGAGCAAGAGATGGAAAGGGGGAGAAAGATTAATACATGCACTTACCAATAAAATGAAATGCTCCTCCTTTATTGTGTTGGATTTTCTCATGGATGGTGTTGATTACTTCAGATTTTGGTGGAGACACTTGGGAAACACCTCCCTTGATTTCCTTGGATTGCTTGATGAATGATGATGATTGATAGATTGGATTGGAGATGGATTGAATATTATGGATGATTGATGAAATAAAATGGCAGATATTTGTTATGGATTCTATGTGTTGGCTCTCATGGAGGAGGAGAGCTCAATTTATAGCTTGTGGGAGAGAAAATGGAGGGTGAAGATCCATCCAAGTAGGATGAGGATCAATGGTTGGAAATTGAGGAGAGGATTGGAGGATTCTAGAATGGATAATTATAGAATTTGAATTTGAAATTCCATGGAGGGAAGAAGATTCTATTGAATTTAACATTAAATGAAGGATAAGTTTAGAGAGGCTTATAGAAATAGAAGAATCTAGATTTAGAGATGGAGGATATGATTAACTTAGGATTAGGCTAGGTCAATAAAAGATGACAAGGGAGAGATTACATGGATATGCTATGTGTAGTAGGTGCATAGATAGAGTAGGTGGGTAGTTAGGTGTAGGAATATTAAAGTCCTAAAAATGTTAATAAGGACTAAGATAGGATAATATGATATAATAATGAATTAAAGGGATTAATGATAAGATGTGATATTAAATAAATGATAGAGGGTATTGTGATAAAAGGGAATAATAATTAATCTTGTGATTAATTATTATATGGATGATGTTAGGATGTTTGCGGGATAAATTAATCGTAATTAATTATGTTAACATTTTAGATGTCTATAGTCACTAAAGTGAATTGTGGACCAAATTTCAAACTTCGTACCAATTCAAGAAGTGGTAGGACCCCTATCACTATATGGATAAGCATAGTGAACCAATTGATATAACTCACATGTTCATCCCCTTCCTCTCCTCATATGGTGCAAAATAACTCCATTGATAAAAGCTCTTAGGATTCATCAACTTGTTATCCCTAACATACCTATGATCAATTAAAAGAACTAAGGGAGGTTGGTTATGTATTTTATATAGTCATTTGGAACTCCCACACCCTTCTCTCTCTATCTAGTGTTTATCCCAGATGTATGCACCCCTATATTTACTCATTATTCCCCACCCCTATCCTCAATATAGATATGGGGTAAGAACCCATGTATATAGATATGGTGTGGGATCCCTATATTCTATTTACCTGAAATCCTCTCAAGAAAGAGTTTCATTTTTTTCATTTGAGTATGTTTATTCATCATCAATCCCTTATCTTGTATGGAAAATATCTATGGCTCCCTCTTGAGATGAATGCATGGATTAGTGTGGTGAGATAGCTAAGATCCACTTCACCTATTAGACCTATTTATATAGTTGATTAGATAGTTCCAGGCTTGTAAAGTATGTACTCATCCCTAATACGATGCTACCCTTCTTCCAAGATGAAATTAAGGCTTCAACTCCACACTCATGGGGAAAATCATGAGTCCATATACTCAAGAAAGTGTCATTATATTTGGGTGTTGTGTAGTTTGTAAAATTTAATTTTGACACATCCAAAACTCCTATAAATGTTAGTAACCAATCCAGAAGGTCAAAAACCTACAAAATGACTATATGTTTTCCCAAAACAAAACTCGACTACAATATATATGCCTTGAAAGCTTTAGGTCCTTGCTGAAATCCTGAAAATGAGTAAGTACTAACCAGATTAGATTTTGAAAAACTATCTTCTAGATTATAACTGTTGGAGCTACGAGACTAGTTCCATCAAGTGCAGAGTGACCCTAATTTCTTATATTTACTAAAATAAATTTAATAATAAATTATAAAAGAAATCTTATACTTAACATTTATTTTAGTAAATATGCCCCCTTCCCCCTTCCAAAATTCATAACACTAAACCCGACAAACAAAAATGCGTATGTGTTTTAGCCAATTTTAAGTTTTAGTCTACATTTTGGCCCCCATTTTGATGCACTTACCCAATTATTAGTCGATCAAACTCCACCTTCATATCATCATGATAACATATATATTTTGATTCACAACTTGATTAATTCTCTAATGTGTTTATATGGGACCCCAAAAGAGAGAAAAAATTGTAGGCATATTCTAGAAGATATTATAACCATCTAAAGGCATATGAGGTTACTTCTAGCACAATTAGACAAAAACAAGTAAAAGGTGCTAAAGAAAATATCCATAATATCTTCATCATCTACCTCAAAACTTATACCAATGAAAATATCTCTCCAAGACATTTCCAATGACACTAGTTGCAGATAATTTGGAGCTTTGAGTCATAATTTATGAGTGAAAAACTAAGCTCCTAGTCATTTTAAAGGAAATTCTAGTTTGACATCCTCAAGCTCATTTTCCTTTGTTATTTGGACATCAAATTTGACTTAGTGTAATTTTTTTCCTCCTATCATACCATGATATGTAACCTCCCTTTGTTTTTCCTTATTAATTAACCTTCAACTTTTTCCATATGGTCGCAATAGTTTAACCGCTCCACGCAGGTCTCAAAACTTCTTCCTCAATTCTTCATACAAAGGGGCTCCCAATGAGTGACACATGGCTACCATCGATTCCACCATCATCCAGGGGATCTTAGGGATTCAAATTCTTATATCCTAACTGTTTCAATTGATGACACTTGTTTGACATCATTCCCTTTCCCCTTCACCTTTTCTTTTATATTTTTGTATCACCGATATCGTCCAAGTGATCTTCATTGACATCCTCTTCTCCAAATCATCGTGAGTTATTTCCTACCTACGATGGATGGAAATTGTCTCCCATTGGTGAGTTAGTCAAATCTTCCCACATGCTAACCTACTACTTTAAATTTGGTGGTCTCCTCAACAAAGGAAGTTAACATGTTAACCATTAACTAAACATATAGAAGTCGTAAAACACTTCAAATCTTGCCTAATTTTTTTGAGTAGCCTATAAATACATACAACTAATATATGCAAGCATTTTAAAGAATTTTAGATCATTTTGAGAGCCCAAAAAGGTGTGTAATATGTCATTTCAATCCCTTAAACTCCATGAAAAATTGAAGTGAACAATTTTGGGTGCCAACATGTTACACTCAACTTGATTCTTATAAGGTTTAGATCTATTTTTATAATATCTAAAGAAACACAAAAATACATGTAATATTTGTTTAGTCATAAAAGTTAGTACAAAACATTCACAATATATGTATTCGTACTATAAATTTTGATGCTTAAATAAATACCTTAATGAATGTTTGAATTCATTTAGATTTTCGCAAATGCTTAATAATTTCCTTCTCTAAATTTCACTTGAAAATGTAGGTGATAACAATGGATGTTTAGATAGATATATACTAGATACTTAAATGAGATAGGGTGTTTGTGTATTTATAGAAAATTGAAATTGATATTTGGACCCTATTATAAGCAATCCAACCTCCAAGGGTTATAAAAATTGTAAAATAGTGGATATAGATTAAATGTGGTGATGTGGGAGCATAACTTGCAGAGGCCATAACTTTTGATCCGACCGTTGGATCGTCTTGAAATTTTACAGAAGGTGGTAGATATACATTAGTACTATGCTGGGGTCAACTTTCCTACAAGGTTGTGCTCATTTTGGCACGTTTGGGCTCGGTTTCCGTCATCTAGTGGCCTAAAATTGGCTCCGAATGTTTTTTCCGCTTTTGACTAGGTCTTAGAACTTTAATAACTTTTGTTGTGCTTGTCAGAATAAGTCCAAATTTCACGTGAGCCCTAATTTATGAATGCATATTTGGCACGCAAATTTTGGGTCAATCCGAGTTGTTTTGCATTTTAGGGTTTTTTGGCATTTTAGGGTTTTAGAGTAGTCTTGAAATAAAAGGAGAATTGTAATGATGTAATAGATCAGTGTGAATTCCAGAATGAGAAGTAAGCTATTTTGAAACTCCTGGTTTTATTTGCAAAGCTGTTTATGTGTGTTTTTGGAGGTATTTCAACCTCTTGCAGCTGGATTCACATCACGTGGTGAAGAAGAGGTCTAATTAAAACCATTTCTAAATCATGCAATGTATGTTCTTTTAGCATGGTAGGAATTTGGAGTCCATGATCTTGACATGGAGGGCCAAAATAGTGGTAAATGTAAGGATGGTGTGAGGTGACAACTAGTCTTAAAAACATTATGTAAGGACCATCAATCCATAATTCTAATCAATAATCAATGAACACATAAACATGCTAGAAACAAGCAAATTAACAACTAATAAATGTCAAGGGCCATTTTAGGTGTCTACATCTACCCACATAATGTTGTAAGTTTCAAAAAGAAAATGGAAATTACAAATATGAGAACTAATTCACATCGGTTACATAGAAAAATCAGTAGATAGACACTCCCAAAGCACCATGGGAAGAAATAATTTATATGATATTCAACTCAAAAGAAATAAAAACTAACATGTTTTTTTAACATGCCCAAATTAGATAGTAATATTATATGTAATTACACAAACATTTACAAATATAACCAAGTTCATGAATTTCTAACAAATAATGAAAGTTGGGAATTTTTATTATATATTTAAATAATAGGAGATATAAATGTTTAAGTCAACGTTCAAAAGTCTTAACCGACATACGTCATAAGGTTTAAGTCAAATTATTATTTTATGCATGTTAAAATACGTCAAATACTAACACATATTGCCTAAAGGAAGTCATCATCATCATCATCATGTACCGAAAATCAAGTACTCATAAAGTCCACTTCCCATGATTGTCAAATTTACTAGCCCCCTTTCACAATTTATGCTCAAAATTTAGAAGATGCAAATTTCTAAAGAAATAAACATATAACATCTTCTAAAGGAGGGTCTTAATTGGCATACACCGTAAGGTTTAAGTCAAATTAATATTCTTCAACATGTTTAAATAGGTCAAATACAAACAAATCTTACCTAAAGGAGGTTTCATCGTCATCGTCATATTATGAAAATGGTAATCATAAAGCCCATATACCATGTTTGTTAAATTTCTAAGCCTCCATTTTACATTATATGTTTAAAAAATGGGAGATACATTTTTTAAACAAATAAACATATAACATTTGTATGTCTTAATTAGCATACATCGTCAAGGTTTGCTTTAATTAGTATTTTCTACACATTTAAATAGGTCAAATACAAATAAATCTTGCCTAAAAATAGTTGTCGTGGTCATCACATTTCTAAAATTAGATACTCGTGAAGTTTATTCCCATACTTCTTAAATTTCCATGCATATTCATGTTTAAATGCTAGGATATTTGTAAACAAATAAATATCTAACGTTGGTAGGTCTTAGTTGGCATGCATCATAAGATTTAAGTCAAATTATGTTTTTCTATGCATTTAAATAATATAGATACAAACAAATCTTGTCTAAAGGAAGAAGTAATTCTCATCATCATATCATGAAATCTAGATGCTCATAAAATATATTTCACATATTTGTTAAATTTTCAAACCTCCCTTTTACATTTGTGTTTAAATATTGAGATACATCATAAGATATATGTCAAATTACTTTTTTTCTAAAGATCAAATCTAAACAAATCTTACCTAAAAAAATTCATCATCATCATATCATGAAAATTAGGTATTTAAACTTCCGAGACTCACTTTTACATTTTATGTTTAAATTGTGGGTGATAAATTTCTAAACAAATAAACATAATATATGTAAATCTTAATTAACATAAATTATAATAGTTAATATTAAATAAGTCAAATACAATAAATCTTATACGAGAAAGACGTCATCATATCATAAAAATCAATCACTCCTAAGGTTAAATTTCCAAGCCCCTTTTACATTTTGTGTTTATGTATCCATATTTACATCTAAATCCTTTGATTAAAAAAGTACAACTAATAAGGAAAGTTCATATGCAAAGGGATAAAGTACGTTTCATTTGGTGATTCTTAATTCAATTATATTTTTCATTATGATTTAAACTTAGTTTTACACATCTAAAATTAAATATGTTGATTTATAAAATACAATGAAAGTGCCCCATCTATAAACATTTCAAACTAATCTAAGGAAGAGACCACTTAGTAGCTATTACAAAAGTGCTAGAATTTACAAGGTGTTTACAAGTTTTTAAGTTATTATAGAGGATTAAAAATTCAACTTAAAAATATAATTCTTCTTATTGATTGATGAAAATATCAATTAAATATCAAAAATAATTTGTATGTCGAAAATATAATTATGTATATTTTTACAAATTTAATTTAAATTGATTCAATAATGATTTGAAAAAATTATATTAATTTGAAAAATTATCAAATTAAATAATTAAATTTTGAACATTCTAATATTTATAATAGTATAATTTTCTTTATTTTGATTATCATAGGACACAATATATAAGTGTTTTTACTTTTAGTATTAAAATATGGAAGTTAGATTTTTAGAAGGTAGTTAGAAACTAGAATCAATTTTCTCGAGGACCATATTTAATGAGATTTTTTCATTCAAAAGTGGAGGTATATAATGATTGTGTGGAACTACAAAAATTTAAAGACACCTTTTTTAAAAAGTCAATATATAGAATATTATCTTAACTACACATTAAATTGTGAACGGTAAATAATAATTTTAAAATTTCTTAAAATATCATTTAATTTTTTTACAACATTCGTCAAATTCTAACTAGCTACTAATTACTTATGCACATCCCCACAAATATTTTGAATTTCAACTTAAAGGCCTATCAAATTAAAAATGGTCGACTTTTAAATAATTATAAATAATAATTTTTTACATATAAATTTTTATGATTTTTTAACCTAAAAATAATAGGGTATATAGTTTCTAAAATTATATAGATACTAGTATTAAAAATATTTTAAAAATGATTGTGTATTAATTTTCTCAAAAATTATGGGCTATGGCCGTCAATTTCCACGCCCGGTTGGTGTCCTTATCAACTAGATTTGGTCAATTATGGCGACGGCAAATCGGCTCCACTTATTAGGCGATCCGGTCAATCATCTTCATCGACAAGCATGGACATATGCCGCGCGCTTCTCGCAACTCGACGCATGCTTTTTTTTTTTAATGTTTTATGGGGCTTATCAGAATTGGATTTGGTCGCTAGCTAAATTTGTCCTGCATTTTGGCCATGATTCCGATGTCTTTTCTCATGCAAGTATAAATGCTCCTCAAGAAAGTAGAATTAATATAGTTTGAATGTTTTAATTAATATAGTTTGAATATATTGACCCTCTCAAGAACGTAGCGTTATTCATTTTGTAAAAGGTCTAATGCAAACTTGATTTTTTTATTGATATAGTTTGAACGTTTGAATATATTGACCATCTCAAGAAAGTCAAATTATTCATTTTGTAAAAGGTTAAAGGAAAATTGGAGCATATTTTTTAAAAACATGTATTTTATTATTGGAAGTGTCCTTTATATAAAATAAAAAAATAAAAAAAGTTACATTAGTAAGGGGTGATTGGAAAACTCATGGTCCCACCAAATGCCATAAGGGCACCGAAAAACTAGAGAAAGTCACATGGGCTACAACAAAACGCCCAGAGGGCAAGCCAACGATAGCACAGATCACCCAACGGGCACAGAAAGAAAATTCTAAAGGAAAAATTGGAGCATATTTTTAAAAACGTGTATTTTAGAGACATAATATTTTAAGTATATTTCAAGCCACATCCGAACTCTATAAAAATTTATGAGAAAATTGAAATAAATCATAAACATAAAACACATGAGGTTTTAAGGTTGTCTTGATATTTCTTCTAACTACTCTTGACTATTGAAAAGAACAATAGGTTTATTTGCACCTCTAAAGTTGAGGTTGAACAAATGAATTTGAAGTTGAACCCTAAAACAAGAAGTTATACTAACAATTTTAAGAAGGCCAACTCTATGTTGGGTCATCTTCTAAGAAATTGAACTCGATATTTGTATCTTCATAATCAATAAGATCTCGTAGAGAGCCTCATTTTTTTCTACATATGCATTAAAACTTGCCACAATCTCATACTAGACTATACACTTGATTGCAAAATGTTCCTTTGGTTCTAGTTCATTATTGTAAATTTTGCATGTGTTGATGTTGTAGAAGAAAATGTTCTAACTCCATACAAAGTTGATAAGATCATACTTACAATTAACCCAAAGGAATTTTCAAACCAAAAGAGAGCCGATTGTACTTGGCAATAATAATAAATCGATCTTCTATTTAAAGATAGTGGTCCAACCAGTGATGCATTTTTATAATAGTTCCAATAATTTTGTATATGTTGATTTTATGTAGATCTCATCCCCAATTCCTATATTATTATATTTTTTAACATGTATGGAGCATCAAGAGAAACAATATTAGGATGAAGATGATCAATATCAATACCAATTTTGTGTATATAAAAATGCATTGAACAAATCAAGTGTTCTTGATCCCTTATTCACATTTCATAAATAGTTGAAGAGCCTCGAATGGATATTTATTATACATATTGTTGTATCTACCATATTACATCATAATTTGTGAAGAAACGTCACTACATAGAAAATAATGGAAATATGAACCAAATGGATTCCAAAATCAACAAAAAAATTCATGTGTAACCGACTATTTTGTACGTAATATTTTAGATAACATGGAAATAAGAACTCTATTAGCCAAAGCCAACACCATACAAAGTCTAAGTCCTCAAATCTCAAAACCATGCAATATTGTTGGTGACACTAAATTTTGAAAGCTTCACAATTTTTCTTAGACATCCTAAACTTGAAGTTGAAAACAACATCTCTCAAGAGTATTAAGTACAACATACCCCTTGCATAATATCTTGTCTACACAAGAGCATATTGAAGGAGGTCCTTTGAAAAGAACGCCAAGGTAAGTATATGATAAATTCTCTTCAACTAAACTTCATTTGTAAATGAGATTACTTTCATGTGTTAATTCTTAGTTATGTTGAAATTCATGGCCTTTTTCTTATTCAAGTTCCCTCATAAATCATGACTATCACAAAATGAGATTAGACTATCAAGGTGTCATTGTAGGCCTCAACAATATGTGACATGAGAATCATGTCATCAAAAAATAATAAAATAGTGATGATAATAATATAACCGACACTTATTTTCCCTTGATCTTCTAATCATATCCTCTAATTTATTTATGTAGAGACCAAACAAATTAGGAGAAACTAGACAAATCTATTTAGCACCAATGGTGTTGTTGAAGTATTTTATAAATTAAGTTGGAGTTTGGATTTGGCCAACCACCTTCTTGTAAAGTGTCATCACAAAAACAACGGAATGTTATGGAATTTATAAATCTCAAAGCTATCTCGATTAGAATTTTTCAAGAATAGTGCCAAATGCTTTATGAAATTAACAAAACAATAACAAACCTTGTGTTTATGTGTTATTTCTTCTTTAATTACAAGTATAAACATCAATATATGGTCTCGATTATTTGATGTTCTTATCTAAAAACTCATTTTCCTTTTACATGACTTTTCTTAGACTTTGCAAATATATAAATCAAACTATCCAATGTGTAACAAATAGAGTTAAGGTACAATCCATCATGATAGGTATATAATTATTTGAATTCTATGATAAGTGATGTAAGATCATCTAGATTCACATGCTATCTTATATCAATGAAAAATAAATTAGAATAGTTTGTTTTATTGTATAACATTTTTTTGGTACGTGCGTAACTACACAAGCCACATGTGTAGCATTCTATGTTTGGGACTACACAAGGGACTTTGCAACTATGCAAGCTACAAAAGAACTAAAGAACAACGTGAAATACTATAAGAGACTATATGGAGATTTGAATCTACATTGATGCCACACAAATCTTGGTCAATTCAACATGAGGTTCTTGAGGGGTCCTTTGAACCTACAATTGTAATGTTCCATAATATTATGATTCTAGGTGTAACATGCATCTAAGTTCAATGTAGCATTTGGGTGGCTTGCATACCTATATAAACAAATCCCAATTGTCTTAAGAAAGTATTGAAATGAGAAAGAAGGATCACGATAAAAAAATTGAGCTCACACATAAGATAAGTAGGTTGAGTACATCCTTTTGAAATATATTGTTGAGATTGCATCATTGATGATCGGTTTGCATTTGTAAAAAGGAATGATAACTATATTGTTTCAAGTTACATTGATATCAGATGCTAATAGAACATCACATTCAATAATATGAAATTAATTTGATAGAATAACCTTACAAAAATATTTGCAAACAAAGAGCAACAATATCATATATTATATCTCATAGAACTCTATGTAGTACAATGAGAAGGGGCCTTGCTTATATATGTAAGGAAGATCAATATAAGAACTATTCAAGGCCATAGATCAAATCATAAATCAAGGAAAGAACTAGACAAGAAATAACTATTCAAGACCATAGATCAAACTAGTCAAGACCATAGATCAAGGAAAGAACTATACCTAACAACTAGATAATATCCTCCTAATATCTAAATAAGATAAAATAAATATCCACACATAAGTGGGTGAGGATAAATAAAATAGAAGGTAAATAAAGTACCTAGGTGAACATGAGCTAAGGTAAACAACCTACTCTAACACCTCCCCCTCAAGTGAAGTTAGGGGCCCAAAATAAAAGTGACATATCCACAATATGATTCCTAATAATAAGGTTTGATTAGGTATTCATGTATAATATATCTATGAAGAAATATCAAACCAAAAGTAGGAAAGAAATTCATGCTAGAAGAAATATAAAGAAGAAGGAATATTTCCTCATGAACACCCCCAACGATAACTTATGAAATCCCAAGAATGCCACACAACTCAAGGTAGCAAAGTGATGTAAAAGGATTCGTAAAGATGTTAACAACCTACTACTGAGTTAGAATGTACTCCAAGAAAATAACTACATCTTGAATGTGATGACAAATGAAGTACATGTGAACCTCAATATGCTTGGTCTGCGGGTGCTCAACTAGGTTGCAGGAAATGTGAATTACACTTTGGTCCTCACACCAAAGTATAGTCGGTGAATCTCATGGGAATCCAAACTATGGCAATAAATGTTAAAGCCAAAGAAGTTTTGAATCACCATAACCACTACCTTGTATTTCGCCTCTATAGATGAAATTACAATATCATGTTGCTTCTTACACACCCAAGTAAATGGAGAAGAACCAAGACAAAAATTATCTAGAAGTGGATCTCTTCTTATCAATAAAACCAACCCAATCAAAATTAGTATATCCAACCAACTAAGTAGGACCTCTCGTGTAGTGTTTCCCAAAGTGTGAAGTGCTCTACAAATATCAAAAATCCTTTTAGCATACTATCAATAGTTTTTTTGAGGAGAATGAGAAAACCAAGATACAAGACCTACTACAAAGGAAATATCAGGGCTAATATGAGTCAAGTACATCAAACTTCAAACCAACTACATATACAATGTAAAATAAAAAAGGGGAGTGGTGCGCAGTGGAATTAAGAGTAACCCTATACTAAAAAGGAGATGGACATGGCTTGCAATCGACCATATCAAAATGATGAAGAAGATCATGGGGTGTAATTTTTCGACTCAAATGAAACCTTGAATCTGTTTTTAAAATATGTAAACTAAGGAAATAATGAAATAACCCGATATCTATCATGTCAAACCGTGTGGAAATATCATGTTGAATATTTTGAATGTGGGAAGAAGAGATACCGGTAAGTAGAAGATCATCAACATACTAGAAAAGTATAATAATGTCCTCACCAACATGCTAGAAATATACTATATGATCTAAGTGACAACAAACAAAACTAGTAGAAATAATAAAAGAGTCCATCTTCTCATACCAAGCCTAAGGAGCATGTTTAATACCATAGAGAGACCTTGATTCGACAAACAAGAGAAGAGTCATGAAAAAACCTATCCTGTTACTCCTTGTAGATTTCCTCTTATTAATCTCCATGTAAGAAGGCACTCTTCACACTCGTCTAGTATAAGGGCCACCCCTATGATGCAACAATAAAATGTACAAGACATATTGAATCCATCTTGGCAATGATTTGCAAAAGTCTCGAGTAATCAATACCTTAAAATTTTGAGAAACCCTTTTTACAACAAGATGGTCCTTATACTTGTCAATGGATCCATCACTATGTATTTGGTTCGGTATACCCACTACACCTAACCATATTTCTTCCCTTAGAAATAGAGACCAAATCCCAAATATTATTCTTCATCAAAGTAGAATACTCATCTAACATCACATTATCCCACTCTTGTATCCCATGAGCCTATGAGCAGGACCTGTAGATCCCCCGAAACTTCCCGACACAAAAGTCCATAACCTATATAATTTTCATCATGATGCCCTGGTGGGTGGAATAAACTATATGAAAGGTGTTTCCTCCGAAACTATAGTATGATCCCATTTAGGCATAGTGAAAACATCAGTGGGAATGGGATCCTTATCGAATCCATAACCTCGTTACTTCCTTAAAGAAGGTATCCATAAAGAAGAAGAAGTATGCATGGAATAAAATTAATCATGAGGAGAGAAATTCTCATTAGATTGAACATGCGTTTGAAAAATAATCTCATTAGTATCAAGATCTAAAATTTGATAATCTCTCATGTCCTCACAATACCCTAAAAATATCAAGGGTTTTCTATGAAAGGAACGATAAACGAGATCGTACCAAGCCAAGAACACAGATGCTAATTAAATGCCACGATCAATAAGATGAAAGTAATTCACCAGAATAACTTTACATAAAACCTTTGCAAACAAATGAGCAACAATATCATATATTATTATGGAACTCAATGCAATACATTGAGAATGGGACTTGCTTAAATAAGAAAGGAATAACAATCTAAGAACCAGTCAAGGTTGTAGATCAAGCCATAAATCAAGTAAATAACTAATCGTCAAAGAACTAGTCAAGACCATAGATTTAGGAGAGAACTAGACATCAAGGATCTAGTCAATACCATAGATCAAGGAAAGAACTATACCTAACAACTAGATAATATCTCCTAATATCTAAATAAGATAAAAGAAATATCCACACACATAAGTGGGTGAGGATAAATACAATAAAGGTAAATAAATTACCTAGGTGAACATGAGCTAAGGTAAATACCTACTCTAACATTCCCAACTCCTTCAAATATTTGTAATTGACATGTCCAAATATTTCATGCCAAAGCTTTACTCTCGAATCAGTATGAGAATACAATCTTGTCCCTATTGAGGAAGTATATTTAAAACCCTCAAAGTGATATATTTTAGAAAAATGATCAACAATACCCTAAGAAACAAGTGAATGAGGCTCCAACAAGGTTTTTATTTCTGCTCCTTGTGGTGTAAAATTAATTATTTTTCCTCAACTAGAATGACAAATTTGATATACGAAAGAACATTTATAATGATGTTAGGAACATACAGTTCTTCATGAATGCTTCCACCATCAAGGTGTATGTCACCTTTTCCTTAATAGAAAGAAAGGAAGAATCTCTTACCTCAATATGGAAGTAGAACTCAAACCTAGAGATACAAAAGACTCCTGGAAGAAGTCATTTGATGAGAAACACTATAATATATAACCCACCTATATGTAATTGTTGATTGATATCTCCTAACAAAATTAATATCTTTGTCATTCTCTTTAGAAGGAGGTGACGTGGAAATAAAGATCTTATGTTTTCTCGATTGCATCCTCTATGACATGCATTCACTTCCAACACCTAGTTTCTACATGACCATTGCCACCACAAAAATAACATGAAAGGAAAGATTTATTTTTGGATTTAGAGGACTCCTTGGGTTTAGAGTTATTTTCTTTGGGTTTAGGAGAAATTTGAGATGAAGAAGGGGTGAACTTGGATTTACCTTTTGGTCTTCCCTTGCCCTTAGGATTAGATGCTACTACTGTGTTTTGAGAAGTGGAAGACTCAATGTTATAAATTTTGGAGTCTTCCCAAGTAATTCTTTCACAAAATATTTCTAAGGTAGGAATTTGGAATGTGTCACCTAATTTATCCATGCTAGAGAAAAATGTAGAAGCAAAGATTTGGAATGGACCTCTCAACTTGGATAGAATTAGGTAAACACACTCTTCATCTTTCTTATCTCTTCCACTCCCCTTAAATTGTGTCAAAAAGTTCTTGAACTTAGTAAGATAGTCTATAATTGATGGAAAATATTTAGGACTAAGAGAATTGATCTCAATTTCAAGTTGCATGGCTCTCATGTGATCCAAATTACCAAATAAGCCCTCCAATTTCTCCCATATTTTAAAAGGAGAGTCATATCCTTCAAAATGAAACAAAATATTATCACTTACATAAATTCTTACCAAACTGATTTAATTTAAATTGAATTAAATCTAGATTTCAGAATAACTATTGTAATTAATGATATAAAAAGATAGTATAAAAATGATTAACAAAAATAACTACCTAAAAGACCTAAAGGGAGGATTTGGGGTTCTAGTGTTAATCTAAATAGGATGACTAAAACACAATAAACAAAGTAAAGCTATATGTAATTAATAGTAATGAGTTATGCTAAATGAAATAGAAACCCTAATGGAAAGGAAGGATAGGGAAGGTGACTTAACCGATTACTTTAGACTATCGCAGTTGTCGAGAGATCTAAAAATAAAATCTAGAAGTGCGGAGATTTATCACTTAGTGGACCCTACGAAGGGTAGACCTAGACTATTGAAGTGACATAGATGCATGTGAGTGTACTTGGGCACCCCGGGGCATCCTAGTCTAGATACTAGACACCGTGATCTATGCAAAGTTGACTCAAGAATTATGTTCGGTAGTGTCATAACTAGGTTTGAAACCATGCCTATTTGTCACAATAGATTCACCGGATGAACTGGATGACACTCTGCAAATGAAGAAGAAGGGGTCGACCGACCTCATCTTCTAAACTAGTGGACTTATCATTGAGCTTTGCACTACATTACATACCTTGATGTAGTTCTGGTGAGTCTTTGTATGTTATACCCTAAGTGCTCTTGTGTCGGTCATAATTTTTTTAAGTAATGAGCTATGATAGCTATAGAAGATGTAGAATGTAGAAAGAATAGATATAATCCCTCCTCCTATGTGAATGTATGTGATGTACTTGCATAGCATGTGCTAGCTATAATGTATGCAACTATGTGGATGGAGATGGTGAAATGGATGCAACCCTAGATGGAGTGATAGTAGTGATAGGATGCAATGACCTAGGACCCTCATTATGGTCTTATAAGATTTATATTTATAGGGCTCTCAAGTTTGATTTCACAATTAATCCCGAAAATGTCGACTGAAGAAAAGATAAGGGAGATCAACGGCTAGAAGTGACCCAAACAAGAGTGAAAGAGGTTAAACATAGAGAGAGGCACCTGTGGTGGGACTAGGGCATCCCAAGATAGGTTAAAACACCGGAATTAGGCTAGAATCTTGGGGAAGTTGCAAAATGGGTGGATAGGCATCAGGAAACATGTAGGAAAGAAGAAGTAAAATATAAAAAAAAGATGGAAAAAATATAGGATTAATTGGTACTTTATACACTTGAGAACCTTCTAAATAGTAGTTCACCTCCACTTTATGTTGGTGAGAGAATAGATCAAGTAATATAAAGTAGATAGAGAAGCGTACCTAAAACTATGTATAGAGTGTAGAAGAAAGTGTGCCGATGGACTAGACTTGAACATGGAGGAGTGTGGATTCTAAAGATGAAAAATGTAAGTAAAAGTGATGAGAGTGAACCTAGGGTGGAACACATGTGTAGTTCTTGCATGTATGGTGTACTTGCATGGTTAGTATGGAAAGTATTGTTGTGGTGTGTTGTTTGTTGTTGTTACCCCAATTTGACTACTTGTTTCTCATACGACGAACCTGCAAGGAGAAAATGCTCAAGTATTCAAATATGTATGTATGTAAAAATGGTGTGTAAAGTACACAAATGTAAAATATGCTAGAATAGAAATTGTAAATGAAAAATGGAACATGTGCACCTGATCCATGTCGACAGAAAGGGTGTAGAAGGATATCATGTAATGTCACAATATTTTCGAGTGATCTAACGCCACCCCGGTGAAGAAGTGTAGGGAGGAAATGCTTGGTGTCCTCCAACTCTAACCACTTCTGCTATAATTTTTTAAAGAGATATCTATATTGCACTAGTTTTTAGGTGATCTTATACTAATGAACGAAGAAGTGTTGAGAGGCCACCCACTGTAACCCATGAGCTTGTGACTACTCCATAGAATTTCGAAGGACACCATGTCCTGTTGAGGTCATTGTGTATGGAGTTTGGTCTGATTTGAACTCACTCGCTATGTATGGAGTTCAGTCTGATTTGAACTCACTCATTGTGTACGTGAATCAGTGTAAAGATGTTGTGTTAGTAGAAAACCCATAGTGATGCCCCTCTTTAGGGGTGCATGTGACGATCCCCTGGAAGGAGAATGCAGCCCCAAAAGAGGACCAAATGCACTCTGACCTTGTAACCAACTCAACCCTATAGGGGAAAGGGAAAATACTTGGTAGATACCAAGGCACACATAAAAAGGGGATGAATAGCCAATACAAGTGTTATCCTAAACATATGCATGAAAATAAGTGTAAAAACGTAGATAATGTAAAAACTACTAAGTAAAATAATGTAAACATGCAAGCAAAAATGGGGACCACACAAAGCGGGTTTCAAACATGGGACATCACTCATGATGTCGCAAGACACGCAAGTACATGTCCATGTTTAAAATAATAGTCAAGTGTGCAAACAGATAAAGGGCAAAGCTCGCATACAATAGCAAACAAAGCATACAAGTAGAAATACAAGTAGTCATGGACACATGTAGTCCGCAAAACAAGTTCTACGCATGGAACATCCATTAGCATGTTATAATGAAAACCAATATGTCAAAAAATATGTGCAAGTAGTAAAATATGTTAAGTACACAATGAAACAATAACACTTATATAAGTCGAATGTGGATGCCCCTAATGACTAGTATAATAAGGTAGAAAGAGAGCATCCATGCCACATGTAGAGTATTGTATCTATGATCACACTAAAAAGGAATAAATGTGCATGTGTGTATGAGAATGACATATAGGAAACTAAACTAACATGTGTAATAAAATGAACATGCAAAACTACTAAAAGCCAAATAAAATGCTACCAAGACAATGCAGTATGTTGTGGATGGATGGAATGGAATGCAAAATGGAATGATAGGAGTAACATTCCCCAAGTGTATGGGAGTTTATCTAATTAGGTTCATTTTGTTTTCCCCTCAGTAGAGTCGGAATGAACCACAAATGATATTGTGTCATCAGAAATGGTCAAGTAGTGTTGATTGTGCCTAAAGCATACTACGATGATGAGTGTGTATGTGTAGTGGTGATGTAATGTAACATGTGGAGGGATGATGTGCATGAACCCTATAGCTGAAGTGTATATCATGACTTTATTTATCGGATGAGTGATTATTTCCCTAAGCATATATCACTATAGAAGATGAGAGGATAGTGATAAGATGTATAGAAAGATGTGCGTGGACCCTATAGCCTAAACATATACCACAAGTTTTTTCAATGGGTGAGTGATGATTTAGCCCTAAGCATATATCATTATAAGATGAATGGATGGGGATTAGTCGACAAACAACACAACATGTGAAAAGACGTGCATGACCCTATATCCTAAGTTTATACAATGTCATTGTTGAATAGAGTGATGATTTATCCCTAAGCATATATAGCACTACATGATTGTGGAAGAAGGTGATGATCTATCCTATAACGTATGTCACTACGTGATGAACAAGGCAGGGGTGGTGATTTAGCCTAAATTGTATACCACTACGTGATGAGTAGGAGGAATGATGATGCAATAGAATGACATAGGATAGGATAGTAGAATAAGTGATGATACGATGTAGGATGATAATGTGAATTGGATGAAGGGAGTGGTGATTTAACCTAAGGTGTATACCACTATGTGATAATTGAAGGTGTGAGGATGTAATGGAATAGTTTGGGATTGAGAAGAGTATAAGATGATATGATAGGAGATGATAGAATGATGTAGATTTGATGAAAGGAATGGTTATCTAATCTAAGGTGTATACCACTATGTGATGATGGGTGTGAATGACGATATATGCCTAGAGCATTAATCACTAGTTTGATGAATTTGGCATGATGGTAGGTCACATGTAGGTAAGGTCCATTTGATTGGTAAACCCTGGCAGTTGAGTATGGACCAAGGAACTAAAGTGTGTCATAGAGTGATGAGTGTGCGCATATAACAATGTAGTGTAGATGACCAAGGTAGGTGAATGTGTGGTGTAGGCAATGTAATGTAGAGTGTGTAGTGGGTATAAAATGTAATGTAATACATGGGTAGGTAGAAATAGAATGTGTAAAGATAAGAGATGAAACTAGACCCAAGTATAAGGAAATCTAGTGTAGGATGTGAAGGGGTAGGGTATATGAATGCAATGTGGTTAGGGAAGGTGTAAGGAAATAAATATGTAGATAGGAATATAATGTGTAATGATAATAGATAAAACTAGACCCAAGTATAAGGAATCTAGTGTAGCATGTAGGATGTACAGGATGTATGGATGACAAGGAAAACTAGACTCATAGATAATGATGACTAGTGTAGTGTGTGTGAGATAGATGATGGAGAAGTGACAGGTATATGAGGCATGTATAGGATGATGTAGGATGTATATGTATAGGTTTCTGGTAGTGTAGTGTGTGGGGTTTAGTGTAATAATGATCCCGCATGAGCAGTCGCGAGGAACCTCCAGTGTGAACCGAAGTACTAGGGTGCGTCACTAGGTAACAAGGGTGTGATAGCAAGGGTTGGGGGGTCTAATGGCTAGGCCCTCGTAACTAATGAAGAAAAGGGAATCAAACAATAAGGTTGAGGGACGAATGTCCATCGACCCATACATGAGAGGAGGATGGCAGAGAAGGATACTTTAATAAAGGTGGTATAGGAGATAAACGTTGTGTAGGAGAATGAAGTCAATATGCATGTGAAGGGTGTATATAAGATGAATGATAGGGCGTAGTAAAATGTGTAGGTGAGAAATATTGAGGAGATGTCATGCATAAATAAGATGATAATTGATGTGGAATAAAATGAGGTGGTGATTTATGGTGAGAGGTAGTAATGGGTTTAGGAATAGGGCTATGCCGATGTGTAGGACTAAGGGAATGTAGTGTGGTCGCGTGGGGGCTAATCGAGGTGGTGAAGTAGGAATATGACATGTAGGTGGTGACAGTAGAGGATATGTGTGAGTAAGAGGGGGAGAAGCATGGGCAACAGAATGAGAAGGTGACGAGAGTGGAGGGCTAGGAGGACTCCGTTAATGGTGATAACTTGGTTTTTGTAAATAAATTTGAGACACAAGTGGGTCATAGAGATGATAGCTTGGGATTTATGAATCCAATTGAGTCCCAGAAGTAGGTCACATCCATGGACTGCTTGACTAACAAGGCAAGGGATGAGAAGAGTAAGAGGGCCGAAAGTGATATGCAACTTAACAACACCGAATAGTCTATTGAATGGATAGTTGATTTGTGAAGGAGGGTAACCAATAGAGCACAAGAAGGACAAAGAACATGTGCTAATGGGGGAGGATGGGTTGACTCTAGTACTATTTATAGGGGTGGAGCCAATAGATGTTTATATGTGGAAATGGTTGGATGTGAACGTAGCATGGTAGTTGGTGGTAGAAAAGGAGATAATTGGTGTCACAAAAAAATGTGAGAAATGAGGAAGTTGAGAGGTACACCAGAGGAATATGTTGAATGGGAGACATAGTTAGAAGAGCTATCAATGGGTTTCATATCATGTTTAGGGAGATGGTTGTTAAAAAATTGGTTTTATGGTTATCATTGGGATAAACTATCATGGGGGACTCAAGAAGCTCAAGATGGCCATTGTCGAGTAGGTCTTGAATGAGATGTCATAGTTTGAAAAAAATGATTGGTGGGATGCCCCACACACTGGTGATAGTCACAGTAAGAATTCTCATTGAAGTTACACCCTTTAGGTTGAGGGGGTCGACATATAGAGGTGAAGGCAAGGTGATGAGGTGACTATCAATGAGTTTGGGTAATAATATGTTGAGTGGCATACTAAGTTTAGCAAGAGGACACCGATATGGATGAGGGCATAATTCTCGAGTGGAAAAAGCTGCATTAACTATATTGTGAGGAGTGCAAGGTTTATGGGAAGGGAATTTGAAGAATACTTTGTTGGGAGCACGTGTAGAGGACGAAGGTGAGTCCTGATAGTTGAGCTTGGCAACAAAGATAAGTTTAGCCTCACAGAGCTTAAGAGTGTGAAAAATTTGATCAAATGAAGAAAAATTCTCAAAGAGGATGATGTCTTGCAAATGGCGGTAAGAGGTTATGGAAAAATAAATCCTGAAGTTCTGCATTGGCCAGAACATTAGTCATCTTAGTGACATTATTTTTGTATCATAGGATGTAATCAGGGAATTGTTCATCGAGAGAATTGTTTAAGATAGGCATAAGATAGGGTGGAACCAATATTGATGGAAAAATGTGTGAGAAAAGCATCAACCAAATGGGTGAAAGAGCTTACCAAATGGACTGGCAAGTCATAGAACCAACGCATCACATAGTCTTGTAGACTATGTAGAAATAACTTAGCGAGGATAGTATGATCATTGGTGTAGTCAAGACATGTGACATGAAAGGCACAAAGGTGCTCTTGTGGGTCACCTTGACCTTTAAAAATGGGCAATTTGGGAGCGGTGAAGTTATGTGGGAATGGGTAGGTAGTGATAGATGACACAAAGGGGAATGCAACAAGGATGTGGAATCAAGCAATAGAGGTCCTCGAGTGGTAGTAACTTGTAGTTGTCGGATTTGATTTTGGAGATCATGGTATAATGAGGTTAGATCAGGGGTATGAGATGAGGAGCCAAGGGGTATATTAGAAGCACCATGGGGAGCCGAAGGGACAATATTTGCAATAGGGGGAGTGGAGGTGGGAGGTGTAGAGACCATAGGGGTAGAAGAGATGGGTAGGGATGCCTCATGGGCCCACCGAGTAGTGACCGAGAGAATGAAAAACATGAGGGAGATGAATGGTATTTTCACATAAGGCCTAGTAAAAATCAGTAATAACATCAAGCTGCTCTTGGTCAACATTAGTGTCCTCATCATAAGATTTCTCGCTAACGACGGTTTCAATTTTGTGTAAAGGAACTTGGGTAGAGGCATCTAAGGGATTTTCAGCCATGGATGCGAGTATATCCATCATAGATTTAAGGAGACGATGGAAAGGAGAAATAAGTTCACAATAGTGAAGAGGTCCAAAGTGACCACTACGAGTAATGGGCATAAAAGAAAGAGATATGAAGGAGACCCTAGCTCATTGAGAAAGGGGTGAGCGAGGAACAGATATGTCAAGGTTCACCAAAATGATTAACAAAAATAACTACCTAAAAGACCTAAAGAGAGGATTTAGGGTTCTAGTGTTAATCTAAATAGGAGGACTAAAACGTAGTAAACAAAGTAAAGCTATATGTAATGAATAGTAATAAACTATGATAAATGAAATAGAAACCCTAATGGAAAGGAAAGAGAGGGAAGATGACTTAGCTGATTACTATAGACTATCATAGGTTGTCATAGATCTGAAAATAAAATCTAGAAGTGTAGACGATCACTCAGGGACCCTAAAAGGGTAAATCTGGACTATTTGAAGTGACACATGCACTTGGGAGTGTACTAGGTGCCCCGGGGTGCCCTAGTCTAGATTTTGGGCCCTGTGAACTATGTAGGGACTCATGAACTGTGTTCAGAAGTGTTGTAACTAGGTTTGAAACCTTGCCTATTTATCACATTGGATTCACTAGATGAATTGGATGACACCCTGCACATGAAGAAGAAGAAGAGGTCATGATGACCTCATCTTCCAAACCAATGGACTTATTCTAGCGTTGCACTACATTATGGACCCTAATGTAGTTCTGGTGAGTGTGTGTATGTCGTGCCCTAGGTTCTCTCGTGCTAGTCACACTTTTTGTAGTAGCGAGCTATGATAGCTATAGAAGATGTAGAATGTAGAATAGAATATATAGAATCCCTCCTCCTATGTTAATATATGTGATGCAACATTTGTTAGATAGAATGTATGGAGATATGTGGATGGAGATGGTGCAATGGATGCAGCCCTAGATGGAGTGATAGTAGTGATAGGATGCAATGACCTAGGACCCTCATTATGGTCTTATAAGCTTTATATTTATAGGGCTCTCAAGTTTGATTTCGTAATTAATCGACAATGCCGAATGAGGAAAAGATAAGGGAGACCAATGGCTAGAAGTGACCCAAAGAAGAGTGAAAGAGGTTAAACATAGAGAGGGGCACCTATGGTGGGACCAGGGCACCCCGAAGATAGGTTAGGGCACCTGGAATTAGGAATAGAATCTCGGGGAAGTTGCAAAATGGGTGGATAGGTATCGGGAAAGATGAAGTAAAATATAAAACAAAGATGGAAAAAGGTGGGATTAATTGGTACTTTGTACACTTGAGAACCTTCTAAATAGTAGTATAAGACTAGGCTAAATATTTTCTAATGTGCAATATTTGTGTTTGCAATGTAAAGACGTAAGCAAATAAGCATGTGCAATATGAAACCCTAAGAAAAAGAATGAGATAAGGTGACTTAGCTGATTTTCGAGTGACCTAGAAGTTATACAAGATGAGGAATTTATGAAATAGAATGGGAAGAATATCATCAAGACTTAATGGATGTTTTGGAACTCATAAGTGTGTAGAAGCAGAAGCTCCCACGGGAGGATAGGAGCACCCCAGAGGCTAGTGACTAAAAATGGGTGATAGTGTCCACCCGGATGCTCACGTTATGATATTTTCTATGTAGAAGGAGCTTCACCTTGTTGATCTTTGTTTATCATTATGGATCAGCTACTAGATCTTTGATTATATATGTAACCTCAGTAAAATATATAACTAGTTGCACATGTCCACAAACTACATCAAATCTAATTAAAAATATGTAGAATGTGGAGTCAAACTAACCCCAACAGTCACCCGAAGAGTGATATTACAACAGAGTGTTGCACTACATCTAAGCATACATGTATTTCTATGTGAATGTGTGTGTAATGATGACCTAGGTTTCCTTTGTGCAAGTTACACTATGATAGCGGGCTAGATCTATAATTCTCTAAGTATGTAAATGTGTGTGATGGAATAAAAAAAACTTCCCCTCCTATGTTATATATGTAAAGTGATGCAACCTTTGTCCCTTGTAGGAGTGTGCTATATGCATGCTTTGAAATTCTTCTTGTGCCTTTGGATGATGTAGACACTAAATCATGCACATTAGGTAATTATCTAGTTTTGATTATATACTACTATTCATATGATTCATAAGTAAGACAAATAATAATTAACCCATGTCCTTAGCCATCTTTTCTTTCTTTATACTACCACTTTTGATCTTTCACACCTTTTTTCTTAGTATGATCTCTCGAACCTTCATTTTCTCTAAGTTTGGACACCAACACCTGCACCAGACACCAACACTGGGCATCCCCATCCCTCCGGGAACTCCCGACCTCTTTATACTTTACTCACCTCTTTTGGGTCATTTCTAGCCATTTGAGCATCTTATCTTTTTGGTAGTTGGCCTTTTCAGGTTAATTATGAAATTCAAGCAAGGGAATCATATAAATATAAATTTATGTGATAATAATAAAGGAACAATCACTAAGCATTAACTATCACCACCTAAGGTTGCATCCATCAAGCATCTAAGAGCTTCATTGCATCCATCTAGCACCATCAAAGAGACACAAGGGCTAGTTATTATGCATACACTTCATAGGAGGGAATTTCATTCTATTCCATACACACATCTATTACATTTCTTTACATATAGCTATTTGCTCACTATCAAGTGCAATATGCACAAGAGCTGCCTAGGCCACTATTTCCACGTGCACACACATAAAACTACATTGGGTCTGAGCTATAGTGCATCATTCAGTCATAAGTTCACTATTCTGATAGCCAAGGATAGTCTAACCCCTCATTATGTATCTTTCTTTTATGGGATTTGATGTATATGGGAGGGTTTTACAGGTTCATATTTCATTACAGGTTTCTAGTGAGATCGGAAATCATTGTATGACCCCATAGGGACCAAAAGTGAAGAACAAAAAACAACTTGCATCCCTAAAAATTTGGGTTTTCAATTATTTTCCTAGACATAGGTACCTCTTTCCAGTCTGTAATGCCTATAGGTGCTCCCGCCCCTTCTGGGCACCCCCGTCCAACATGATCCTCCAAATATACATTTTTTTGGTCTCGTGAGATGCTCCTGCCTTTTAGTTCACCTGGTCAACATTTCAATAAACTCCATATTTTATTGCAAATCAGCTAAGCACCTCTTTCTCCTCTTTACAACTAGGGTTTCATATTTTATTTCTTAGTCTTTCTTGGGTTTATTTCTATACTTAAGTGTTGTTTATTTATTACTACAATAGCATTCATATTAGGCATATAAATTCACATTTATCTTAATCAAATGTAAGCTTAGGTGATAGTAGATAATGTTTACTATTTGGCCCTTGATTTTGGAGAAGTAAGTATATATATGATTCCCTTGTTAAGATTTTGTAATTGAGAATAGAATGGCCGACCCAAAAGTGTAAAAGGTGACCAAAAGGTAAAAGAGACCCAAAAGAGTGAGAAAATGTAATAGAGGGTCAGGAGCACCCATGAGGGACAGGACAAGATTTCCTGGGTGTTTATGTCCTAACTGGGCACTTATGTCTGAGGCCATAAAATATGAATAAGTTAAGTTCTGCTAGGGATGTAAGATGTGTAAGACCAAAAAGGAGACCAGAGATAAATAAAAGATGCCAAAATGAGTTGTCAACCACTAGTTTTCTTGATTAGGAATCATGTACATATTAGTATGCCTTATGACCTAGAAATGTACCCAAGTGCATAGATTTTGTGTCTACATTTTCCCCCACTTTATGTTGTTGAGTGAATAATCGGTAACCTAAAGTAGATAGAAGATATGTACCTTATAACCCTGTAGAGAAAAGTGTTGCCAATAGTGTGTCGAGTGGACAAGTGAAGCGTAAAGTGATCACAATGTGAAGTGTGAAGACTAGGAAAGGGAGGTAGACCCTAGGGTTGAAGTGTATGCGTAGTAGTGTGTCTCTTTGGAGCTTATGGTTTCGATGTGAGATACTTCTTGTTGCATATAAGGATGGACTTATAAAATATGAGTGAGAAAGTAGTCAAAGTTATGTATATCAAAAATCAGAGAAAATATGTGTATAAGTATGTAAAGAGTGTGTAAAGGAAAGTGTGAACTGATGTATGAGATAGAAAATTGTCTTTTTTTCTTGAAGTTTCTACATTTGAATGGTGATGGTGAGGTTTTTGGGTGATCTCACACCAATAGATTTTTTTGAGCGATCTCACACCAAGAGCAAATTTTATTTGGCGATCCAATGCTAAGAGTGATTTTTAGGCGATTTCATGCCTAGAGAAGAGTGTTGGGGAGAGAGGTCTAGTTTTTCTTTCCTTCCATAACGCTTCCCAATAATCACCACTACAAATGGTAATTCCTTGATTTTTTCATGTTGTTCTGATTGTAACCTATTGTAACTAATAATGCATTCTATAATTGGAGGTAAGTGCTTTACTCTTGAAGAATTGTGTTGTAAATTGTTGGAGATTGTGCTAAACTAAGAAATTGCATGTTTTTCCCCAGGACAAAAGTTCCCACCACTAAGTTGTCTAAGACCGAGTGCTAGTGTTTTATCTATGATTTAGACCTAAGTCTAGTTCGAGGCAATCTATAACCGTGTTTGTGTTGCTTTTGTATTATACCGAGCTCGAGCTGGTGTAGGGGTGATTTGTTCACCCAATAGATACCCCCCTTATTTTTTGTGCACGCGACAACTATAGGAGAACGTAACCCAAAGGAGAGGACCTGAAGCTAATATGCATAGTTCATAGTGGATAGTTGTAGGGGGTAGGGGATTTACATGGTAGAAACCAATGCACATTAAAAAAATGTAGGCTAGTAATAAGTGTTAGTACAAACAAAGCTAACATGCAAGTAGAAGACAATGTAACAAGAAAGTATGAAGACAATATAGACCACAAAAGTGGGATGCATACATGGGACATCACTCAAAATGTCACAAGACAATCATGGTCAAAGTGGTTAAAAGCATACAATGATCAAACAAGACATATGGCATAGCCTACAAACAATAACAACCAATAGCATGTTAAAAAGATAAGTAGTATGTCAAAGCATGTATATATCTCGTGAAAAATAAAGTGATAGTAAAAAGTAGTAAGTATTTAAATGATAGAACCCGTGATGTGTAAAGTATGAGAGTGCAAAGGTAGATGCCACCAAGAGCCTCGATGGGACTAGTAAGGAGTTGTGTTGAGCATCATGCATCGTGTTTGAATCTATTAAGGTATTGTATTGACCTCAAGCTACCAAGTGAACATGTGTCTATAAAAAATATAATGACATACTTATAATCCGTCTAGCATAGGAAAAAAAGTGTAATCATGTAAGTAGTATGAGCTAACAAGAGTAAATGCAACCAAGATGTGCAAATATGAATCGATGGTGTGATGTGAGATGTAAAATGTGAAGAGAGGAGGATCCACACTTCCCCCAACATATGCATATGATATGAGGTTCATTTAGAAATGACCCTTAAAAGTCAAGAATGAACCATAGAACAAGAGTGCATCATTGGGAAATAAATGTAGTGTGTGAGAGTAGATGTTAAGAAAGATGTATCATGAAGCACAGAGCATGAAGTGTAGATGATGTGAGGTTTATTTAAGAATTGTATCCTCAATAATCGATCATGAATAGTGGAACTAGAGTGCGTCATTGGGTAATGACGGTAAAATGTGTGTACCAAAGGTGTAAGAATGCTTATAAAGATTAGACATGAAGTGTATAGCATGAAGTGAGGTTGTAGACATTATAGACAACATATAGTGATGGAGGGGGATAAATTTCAATGCCCCCAAATGTGTGAGGGGTAAATAATTATGTAAACTCATCAAGGAGATCATCAGTGTTAGGGTCGTAACTAATAGAATTTGAATTGAAGACATAATATGTGATAGTATGAGGTTGATTATATATAGAGCCAATGTAGTGTAAATTATACATGCCCATAGCATATTATTCATTAGTGAAAGGAGGTTGCAAATAATCATGTGCATACTAGTGAGTGATTTTTTGAGTATATCCAATGAAGGAATCATTGTAAATAGATATGTGGCCAAAATTCATAAGAAAGGTAATTGTAGTATGGTTAGGGTTCCACCAATACAGGTAATCCAATTTTTCGAGTCCGAGTGGAGAGGAACGATGTGTACATGCAAGGAATACCTTTAAATGGAATACATAGAGGCCATATGCAACAGTAATGAGGACTTACTCATGATAAAGGTGGGGAGATTTATGGGGGGAGGAGATCAAAATGTGTGAATCCTAAGCGTGTTAAACCTTAATGTGTGCAAATAGTGTCGGGAAAGTGGGGTCGAATGGGATATAAGGCCAATATGAGTCATGTATGAGGAGATTGCATGTTAAGGGATCAAGCTATGGACTAGGGATGACCTAGGGATATGAAGGAAGTGACACGAGTTGAAGGAGTGTACACTATTTGAAAGGAATAATGGATGTAGTAGAGGGAGGAGGTTTCTTAAATTAATACTCACCTAAGTAGCAACAAAAGTTTCTTGGAAGTAGGATTCATCTATTTCAAGAGGATTAAAATTGAGATTGCATAATTTTTCATCAAGTAAGCTCGACGACATCGACCTCATCATCAAAATCATCAATGTTGGCATTATCTTGTTGGATAACATTATCAAGGATATTAAGAGGAGTGGAGCTAGATGTAGGATTGAGTGGATTAGTGATAGGTGGGGTAGTGATAGTCAGAGAGGGAGACATGGTGGGTGATATGATATCAGCGTATGTGTGTAGGGATGGACGGGTTACATGTGCAGTAGAGGAAGTAGTGGAATAAATAGATTTACTAACATCATATGTACTAATATTATGGTATGGAATAGGATGCAATGGAGGTATGGGCATGGCAATTATCCGGGTTTATACGAGAATAACTTTAATGGGTCGTGGTCAATAGAAATAGTATGTTTATATCCATCATAAAATAATTTAACACACTGATGAACCATAGAAGGAACAATGTGCATGGCATGGTGTAGACACCTATAATTTAGCCTGAACAATTTAAATACTTAAATTGTGCTAATTGTCCCTTTTTTCGCAAATTGGCTACATATCGTCAACATCACGCTCATCTTCCCTTCTATTGTCATTAATTAATTACATTGCGTTAATTAATTAAGTCTTCTATTCAACAAATACCCTAATTAATGACCTTCTGTTAATTAATCCTTCCTTCTATCTAAACTAATTAATTATTATTAATTAATTAGCTTCCCCTTTCATTAAACCAATAAATCATTATTTAGTTGATTTAATCCCCTTCTATAGTCTAAATCATACTAAATATTCCTCTAAAAAGATTTTATAAGCTTGCACATCTATTAATTAATCATCTTGATTAATTAATAAACCCCCTTTATCCACATGAGTCACTAAAGGACAAGCTAAACTCTCCTAAAGTTAACTCAACCCTTTCTAAACCCCCTTATCCACAACTAACTCAACATCTCTATTATCCCACATGCAAAGGGATGTAGAAATTACTTTATCCATTGGGCTATATAAAGAGCCCTCCTCCTACCTTTATACATACACTATAAGCCTTTTGTCATCCTTAAGCATTTCACCATTGGAAGAGCTAAGCCTCATTCTTGCATTTCATCCATTTAAGCTTTTGGGTCATATGGAAATAATCAAAGTGGTCTTGTAGCCATGCTTTGATGAGCTTCCATTCATAATCCCTTAAAGATCAAACAATCAACTTTGATTGCCATGAATCTACCTAGGTTCAATTTAGTTATTTTGGTAATCTAAAGAGTAGAGGTTTTTTAACATGTTAGTTTGATTTCCATTTCAAAGTTATGATGCAATAATTTTGTTATTTAATATTTCTTATCTCTTAATGTGATGGTGTTTAGATTTTGATTTAACTTTGTTATTAAGACTACTAGGTGTTAGTTTTAATTTTATTAACTTAGTTAAACAAAATCATGCACACATTTAGCACACCCAGTGAGATGGATCCTTAGTCCCTTAGCATTCTAGCTTGAATTCTATTATTTTTGGCTAACCTTTGATATACACATATGGTAAAATAATGCTCAATTTATTAGGATTTTTTTAGTATTATGTGTAGGTTCACATTTAGAGCTATCATTTTAATGGGTTGTTGTCAATTTCAAGCTAACTTACTAAAATTTGAAGTGTTGTGAGATTTTTTGTGTCTTTGGCTGTACTTTGATTACAGGAGGGCGCAGGTGCACTAACCCTAGTGCAGGAACACTAACCCTGGTGTAGGCACCTCTCAGGTGGCACAGGCACGCATTGTCGGAGTTTTGTATCTCTATTTGGAAACCCTGGCATACATACCCTAACCCCGATGCACATACCCTAACCCTGGCGTAGGCACACCAAACTAGGCGGAGACACTCTGTCGTCATTTGTACCTTCACTATAATGGGAAAACATGTCGAGGTTGGTGCACATGCCCTAACCACAGCGCAGAACCTCTCGGGTTGCGCAAGAAATTTGTCATAATTTTATACCACCGATGCCCTAACCCTAGCGTAGGCACCTCTCGTGTGGCACAAGCACTCTGTTGGAATTTTGTACCACTTTTATCTGCCTTGGCACACATGCCCTAATCCTGGCGCAGACATCTCTCAGGTGGCACATGCGCACTGTGAGTCTGAAAAACACAGAGGGGCATATCCGACCCTAACCCACGTGCACATTCCTAACCGGGGCACAAGTGTCTTTCAGTTTTCTCAAATTAAAGTGTTAAAGTGCTAATTTATTTATAGGTTTTATCTAATTAATGCCTATTTTTGCAGGGTATGTTTACATGCTTTTGCTATACTAGATAGAATTTTCATGCTTGCTTATAAGAGTAAGGTTGTGTATGCTCTTCACTCGTGTCCTTTGGGGCGATCTTGGGAATCAGAAATTATTCTTAAGTCTTTTTTATGTTTTGAAATTATTAAGAATATCTGAATTGGAATGAGTTAACTTGGCGTGTTTGAATTAAGTGTTTTTGAAAAGAGTTTGTGAGAATCGAATCGTAAACGAGGCACCATGAAGTAGTTTCACTCGAACGAAATCATGATAGCTCCAGCGTAATAGCAAGAAAGAATTGATCAGTAATGGAGGAACTTTCTCAACAAAAACAAATCTTGCATATAGAGGAAAGACAAAGCAGAGTGTCTTGGCATGCTCATAAATGAATAGTAAATGGGTACATATAGGGTGTTGAGTAACCCTAGTGCATGATACACATGAAACCCTAAACCTAACCCATGTGAGATGACCCTCCAATATGAGAGGAGGACACATAAGATAACTCACACTAACACCCCCCCTTCATCAAAGTTGGGGAGGAGGCTATGATAAGTCAAACAGAAAGGAAGACACTCCTAAATAACTAAGAAAGATGTGCCAATGGGGCCCGGAACTAAAGGCCCGATGAGGTGCCCATATACAAACACAATCTTCCTAGAAGAAGAAGAAGAAAAGAAGGACTACATATCCTAAAAAATATGAGCAAATGTAGAAGATCTCACCCCAAGAAGAGACCGTAAGTGAAGAAACTTCATCTCAGTGAAGGGCTTGGTGAATAAATCTGCAATCTGATCAGCTATCTAAATGTAATAAATGTGATGATATCATCATGAATAAGCTCCCGTATGAAGTGCATATGGATCTCAATGTGCTTCATCTACTGATACTAAACTGGATTTTTACAAATAGAGATTGTGCTCGTGTTATCACAAGAGATAATGTAGGCTTCCGAAAGTGGATGTCAACTCTCGTCGAATACCCCGTAGCCAAATAGCCAGCTTCGTGGCAGCGTTAATCGCTCCTCTCGTATTCTACCTCTGTAGATGATATCGTAATTGCATTTTAATTCTTTCTAGACCAACTAATGGGACCCGAACCAAGAGAGAAACTATAGCCAGAAGTAGATTTCCGATGATCTAAGTCACCGGCCCAATTAGAATCTGTGAACCCAATCAAGTCAATATCTACCCCTCCATGATAGTGAATGCCATCAACATATGTACCACAAACATAATGAAGGATCCATTTATCTGCTTTCTAATGTAGCTCATGTGGCTCCTGCATGAATCTAGACATGATCCCAATAACATACGATAAATCTAGTTGAGTGTGAGTCAAGTAAATCAAGCTCCCACCAATTGTCAATAAAGAGTACCATCAACCAAGGGAGTAGAGAAATCTAAAACCAACTTAATCCCAGAAAGAAAAGGAGTAGGAGAAGACTTGCAATCAAACATTTGAAAATGAGCTATCAAATCAAGAGCATACTTAGGTTGTGAAATCAATATTCCTGAGTCAGATTGTGAAATCTGGATCCCAAGGAAGTAATGAAGCAGACCTAAGTCAATCATGGAAAACTTGTTGGCTAAGGCGATCTTCACATAATCAATAATAGAGGAAGAGTTGCCTATGATCAACAAGTCATCAACATATAGAACAAGAATGAGTATGGAGTCATCTTGTCATAGAATATAAACATTTGGATTAGAGTGACACCTAATAAACCCTAATGTAAGTAAGGAGTCCATCTTGGCATACCAAGCCCGAGGGGCTTGTTTAAGGCCATAAAGAGACTTCTTTAACTTACAAATGAGGGAGGGATCTTGGACATAACTCAAAGGTTGTTCCATATAGATCTCTTCCTCTAGGTCACTATGAAGGAAGGCACTCTTAACATCCATTTGATGGACTTTCCATCTATTCACTACGACAATGGCTAGGGTTAGTCGAATAGAAGTCATATTTGCAACTGGAGAAAAGGTTTCAGTATAATCAACCCCAACTATCTAGGAGAAACCCTTAGCTACTAATCACACTTTAAAATTTTTGACGTCTCCATCTACTCCATACTTTGTTCGGAATACCCACTTACACTCGAATGATTTTTCTTCCTTCGTAAGAGAGTTGAGATCCCAAGTATCGTTCTTCATGAGAAAGGAATACTCCTCATCCATGGCAGAATCCCACTTAGGAATACCATAAGCCTCCCGAAAAGACTATGGATCAGAAGCAGAGGTGAAGAAAGATTGGGTTCCATCAAAATCTAAGCAAGTACATCTCATATCCGAATTATCTCCAACTAAATCTCTAGCACTTTGCAAAGTTTTCCTGGCTCAAAGGGGACCAGGAGGATCAGGCTCAGAGTCAGAAGATTCTTCACTTGAGTGAGAAGGGACATAGTCCTCATCATCACTACTATCAGAATCCAGAAGACTCAAAGGTCTGATGGTTGGGAGGATCAGGAAGAGGAGCACACTCAATAGTATCATCATCTGATGAGTCAAAATCTGAATCAGTGAGCTAAAGAACCTTAATAGGTGGAGAAGTAGAAGTCGAAGAAGACTCATCAAAATTAACACTTCTCTCAATATACAGCTCATGAGAAGTAGGATTCATCAATCGATATCCCTTCACGCCATCAAGATACCCTACAAAGATATAAGGTTTGGATTGTGGTTCCAAAGCCTTACGTTTCTTCTTGGGAATCCGAGCCATAACCTTGGATCTGAAGACTTGAAAGTGCTCAACATCAGGCTTGCATCCAAACCAGGCTTCAAAGGGTGTCATCCCTCTTACTGCCTTGTGTGGAACATGGTTCTGAATGTAATTTGCACAATTCACTTCTTCGGCCCAATACTATGGAGGAAGATACTTCGAGTGAATCATATAAGTGGCCATCTCCTTAAGATTATGGTTCTTTCTTTTCTACGACTCCATTCTCGCGAATGGATATTAGAAATTGTATGTTGTAAAGAGATCCCTTCGAAGTATAGAAATCCATGAACTTATTGTTTACATATTCACCTTCGCTACATGGAAAACCAAGATATGGATGATCCATTGTCAGTTCAAAGAACCTTGATAGACTATTCACTGTTTCTCAAGAAGAGCTTTAAAGTCCTGAAAATGTTCAAAGACTTTAGACTTAAGCTTAAGAAAATATACCCAAGTATATCACAAATATTCATCAAAGAAGGTTAGCACATAAAGAGCTCTAGTAAACGAAGGAGAAGGAAATGGACTAGAGACATCGTTGTGAACAAGATCCAAAGGATGAGTGGCTCTCAGGATTTTCCTTTGTCAAAGTTCTTTTAGGATGCTTTCTAAGGGTACAACCCTCACAAAGACCCTTAGAAAACTTAACACGAGGCAACCCATTAACCATTTTTTTTGTCTCAATTGTTCAAGGTAGCGATAATTTAGATGTTCGAAACACTCATGTCATAGCTTACTAACCTCATTTATATGAGTGAGCAAGGTAGTGGGCGTAGAATTAGAAGTAAAGTGGGAGAAGGTGTACAACCTTGAATGGTGATTTTCCTTTCCCTCAGCAACTATAGTGTCATCGTTAAGCTCACGAATAATCACCGAGTTAGGACCAAATTCCACTCACATTCCTTCACCAAGGTGAGTAATTTGGTAAACCGATAGGAGATTGGTAGAGAGATTAGGAACACTCAACACTTGGTTAAATGTTCCCCATCCATCTCTACCAATCCACTACCAGAAACTGACAGTGTCATGTCATTACCCACCGTGATTTGGGACATTCCACAAGGTTTGATATTGGAAAAATCAACATGCGAAGAACCCATGTGGTGCAAGGCACTGGAATCTACAATCCATGTCAATGAAGGAGCAACTCTGGCTACAAGGTATTTTCCTTTCTTCTCATCATTTTTAGCACCTTTTTCAGTAGAAGACTCGGCCTTTGGAGCACTTTGTTTTATGGATTCAGGAACACTTATTTTATTCTTCTCAAGTAAATGAGATACGTGATCAATCTGTTTCTGAAAACACTGTTGCTCGTCGTGACCAGACTTCTTGCAATAGGAACACAAATACTTACTTTTTGTGCCTTAGGCTCAGAAGTCAAAGTGTTTGTGTCATTTTTAGGTTTGGTCTTGGTTTCTTTCTTAGGTTGATCCTTTGTTTCTTTCTTCTTTTCAGTCTTCTTTCCCTTGCTAGTACTTGCTACAAGGGCATGTGACTTGGACTTGAGAGACCCCATTTGAATGAGTTTTTCCTATTCTTGAATGAGTTAGGATGAAAAACAGTCAAAGGAGGGCATAGTCAAAGTATCGCCCAAAGCAGCTTTTGTAGTGTAGAAAGTTGACATGAAGATAGAATATTCGGGACCTAGCTTAGAGAGAATTGACAAGATTAGTTGAGAATCTTTCTTCTCTACTTGACATCTTTTTAACAATAATATGATGTGGACAAATTTCGAGAAGAAAGCTTGTAGGTTTTCAAAGTCACTAGAATTTAACCCTAGTAGTCCATTTTCCAACTCATGCGCTCTCATGTCATCTAGTTGTCCAAACATCGCATCTAGCATTTTCCACGCAGATTTAGGTGTTTCAGACGCTTCAATGTGGAAGAGCAAGTCAAGATAAATAGACATGCAAAGAAGACCTAAAGCTTCATCACTATTGTTTAACCACTTAGATTTTTTAGGTTCATCATCTGGTTCAGTCTCAGTTCCCATGGTGATGCGGGATAACCCTTTACCCCTTTTTTCATTATTATTTTTATCTCCATTCAAAAAAGTTGAACGACATAAGCAAAGGAATTGAAATTGCATCCATAGTGAGAGAGAAAAAGAAATCCAGAAAAGAAACACAACCACCCAGAAAATAACAACCCCTTTCTTTCGGCACTTTATAGTTTAGTGCGTTGATTACAATCATGTCTCTGTGCATGTGGTTTAAAACACTTGGTAACTCGTCTTGCAATCAGCATAATAGCGCGCAAGAGAGGAGACCACAACAGTGTTTCATGGAGCACAACAAAAAGGACACGGTAAACAAGCACAAGAAAAAAAAAAGAAAGGAGGTGAAATCCAACCCTAGTGGTGAGAAAAAACATCTCACGTCGTAAATGGAAACCCCCTAACTGTAGCTGTGGTGGACGTGCTCACTAGTCGTAAGCAATAAAAGGGGTAAAATACAAGGTTTTAAATGAACTCAAGGAGTTCAGAGAATCTTCAGAACATCGGAAAAGAGCTCGGAAGGAAAAAAGGTGCTCAGAGTGATGCTGCACACTTGAGCTCATGATTAGTGAAACAAAATTGACAAGAACGCCTAAATTTTACTGTTTGGAAACGCCAATTTAGCTAAATTGAGAGCTAGGAGTTTTTAAAAAATGATAAAAAAGTGTTATTGAAGGAATGATTTTTAATTTACTATAAATCATAAATGAGATAGGATTTTTAAAAATGTAAGTAAATTTAATTAATTACAATTAATTTAATTAAGATCTAAAGAAGAAAAAAACTAATTAAAGATACTTTCCTTTTTAAAAAAGTGATTTTAAATTAAATAAAACTAATTTTAAAATATATAAAAAGGCTTCTTTTAGATAGAAAGAATTTTTAAAAGATACTTACTATAAAGATACTTACTAAGAATTTTTGTTTTAAAAGAATTTTAAAAAACTTACCGTATTTTAAAATTGGAAAGTATTTTTAAAAAAACTTTTTCTTAGATATGGTAAGAAAAGACAGCTCAAACAAAAGGTTTTTCTTTAATTTAAAATCCTTTAAATTAAATCTAATACTTTACCAAAAAAATGAAGAACTCACCAAATAAAAACACTTACCAAAAAATGCGTAAAACTTACCAAAAAGCGTAGGCTAGAGAAAGAAACTATAGTCCGCATGCCGTGAAGAAGAACACGAGCCGAGAGGAAGAAAATTTCATCCGTAGGAAAAGGCAAGCCACGCATGAGGTAAAAACGTAGGGTTTGAGAAAAACGCGCAAAGTGTTAGTGCACAAGAGGGCGATCCACGACAAGTTTGGGACAACAAGATGTGGCCGTGGCGAGGATGTGGGAGGGGCAGCTATGGCAAAAACCTGCGAGTAGAAAAACAATCTGCGGCAAAAGAAAAATGAGCTCCCAAAAAATGTCACACAAAAAAATGCAAGTTCCCACATTTCAAACATGAACACGAACTCCTCCTCAGCAAAAAAATGCCACAACGACAGCTCGAAACCACGAACTCAACAAACATGGCGGCAACAAACACAAACTCCCAATCAGTGAGCCAAAGATCCACCAACACAATTCAGAGAGGAGAAAAAGCTTGGGACAGAGTCCAAAGCCTAAAAATTTTTACCCGAATCTCGCAAAAATCATAGAGAAAACCAAAAAATAGAGATAAAAAATTCCATTTTTAAAAAATTAAAAAAATAGAAAATACTCTATTTTGGATTTAGTCACAGACTTAGCTAAAAATGACTAATGACAAAACCCCTGATTGCTCAAGGTATGATGAAAACCTGCACATGCACAAAAAAGGCACAAAAACTAACACAACTTTCTGAGAAAGCTTGTTAGAGAGATTAAAAAAATAATTCTAGAAAATAGTGATAAAAACTTGCATGTAGAGTAAAAGAATGAAACCAAGAAAGAGTAATCGTGAACTAAAAAAATAACGAGAAAGCTTTACCCACCTAAACTCGTTATTTGTAGAATTGGGAGAAAAATGCCCACTAAACATGAAACAATCCCACCTACAAATAATGCTAATGACAAGGAGTGACCTCTTATCAACATGGAGGATATTTTAACACATGGACATGATTATACCTCTAACATGGGAAATGATAATGTAGTGGGACATAGAATACCCTTTATTAAAGTGCCATGTAAAATCAGGTTAGGACACGAGAATGTTGAAGAACCTCCACAATATGAAGAAGAAGAGGAACCTTTGGAAGAAGAAGTCACTATTCAGCAACAAATTAGCAACCTTAGTTGACAATTAGCCTTGTTAACCTCTCATGTACAAAAATAAACAAAAATAATGTCCAAAAGACAAAGCCTAAGGTCAAAATCAGTGAACTTCATAGGAAAATCAAGGAGAAGACAATATGGAGCATCATCGTGTATATATCCCTGCTTCTCCCACTAAAGAACAATTACTCGCACAAGAAGTACAATATATGAAAGCAACACTCGTAAGCCTTCAAGAGAGAAATGTGGGGAGCATAAGAAAATATCAATATGAAGAACTATGTCCCCATCTGTTTGACAAAGCTATGACACTTCAACCCTTCCCTAAAAAAATCGACATGCTGAAATTCAAAAATATAGAGGAAAGGGAGACCCATGAGATCATGTAAAGGATTTCTATATGGCATGTCAAGAGGTTTCCTATAGTGATAATTACCTCATATGACTCTTTCCCAAGAGTCTAGGAGGCCAAGCCTTGGAGTGGTTTACTCGTTTACCTCAGGGGTCTATTTTTACTTGGCCAAACTGGCAGAGAGGTTTGTGTGTCACTTCTCATACAATATAGAAAGTGATATCACCATGGCAAACTTATGTGGCACCAAACAATGCCCTAACAATACATTCACCAGCTTCCTATAATGGTGGAGAGGGATAGCCAGTCACTTCCCTTGTGCATTCCCTGAAAAATAGCTGGTAAGTATCTTTGTGCCCAATCTAAATCCAGACATCACTTTCCACCTTCAAATGCATTGTGTTCACACTTTCGAGGAGGTCATTGAAAAAGGCGTTCAAATAGAGAAATCCCTTATTGCCAAAGGAACTCTTAAGTCACAATCTAAGGATAACCAAAGTGTTAAACCTATGGAAAAGCCAAAAATATTCAACAAAAACAAGAACGTGGTGGGAGATGGGATCACAGATTCTAAACGCGTGCAAACAATTCAAACTAGTCAACCTTTTAAATTGACCAAAGGAACTATTCAACCACCACCTAAATGAAGAATGTTCACTCCTCTCAATGATACTTTTTCGGTCATATTGAAACAATTGGATGCATCTCACATGGTGAATTATACCACGACACAACCCTTTGATGACAATGATCCAAAACTATCATGGTACAAAGATCATGACTATTGTGAATTACATCGTGTCAAAAGACACAAAATAGAAAAATGTATATGACTTTGTCACTACATCCAAGACCTCATCGACAATGGGGAGATAGAAGAGGACAACTCGAAAAACTCAAACGCCTAATGAAAAGATGGGGATATACAAAGAATCATTCCCCAAACATAGTAAGTCAAAGGAGCCAAAGACAAAGTCGAGGAGAGTCATCCCAGAGTTATAAATCAGCAAATTACCTATATACCAAGAAATATAATAATCATTATGATTCACTCATTAGATGTATTCACTCTCCTAGTGACCATGTGAACACCATTCGAATCAAGGGAAAGGATTACGTTGCGGTAACAAGGCGTGCCTGCCTCATGATTCCTAAACCCTCTCTGTCAACCCCAAAAATGGTAGGTACAACCTCTTAGAACAACTTGAGAAGAAATCTGCCAAGATTTCAATCTTGGATCTTCTTAAGATATCGAATGTACATAAAGACATTTTGTACCAAACTCTTTAGGGGTCAGGAGTGCCACTAGAAGTAGATCCTACACATCTTTAGGCCATGGTAGAAAACATTGTACCAATTGAGCACATTTCCTTTAATCATAGGGAAATCCCTACTAAAAATCCAACGCATAATCTCCCCTTGTATATTGAGGTATTTGTTACCCGCCAAAAGATCAAACAAGTGCTTGTGGAAAATGGATCAAGATTGAATATATGCACATTGAAATTAGTTAAGCAACTGGGACATACTGAAGAAGACCTCGAGTCAAACATCATTACCATAACCACTTACGACAACGTGGAAAGAGAGTCAGCTAGCACAATCACATTACCTATGGAAGTCGGACCTAGTTGTCATCACACAAAGTTTCATGTCCTGGACTTGGAACTCCCATACAATATGCTTCAGGCTGGCCTGTGGATTCATGTCATGCAGGTTTTTCCCTCAACATTCCATTAATACATTAAATCGAAACACGAGGGACACACTGTCATGATACAAGGATATTTAGATCCCTTCACTCACTGCAGAGCTCTCAATAGTTTTTGCGTAAGGGTACCTATACGTGTCCCTCTGCTGATATAGTTGTTCCTCTTCAATCTAAAGCCATGGAGTCCTGAGTAGATTCAGATTCCCTCAGTTCTTGCGCCTGTGGTGCCTCTACATCAACTTCTCCTTTTGATTCATGGGAGATGAGGGTTCTAGAATATGGTTGTGGAGAATATAATGTGCAACAAGCCCTTTTAGTTTCAGACCTCTCATTGTCACCTAAAACTAGAGGTCGACCCAACTATCATTTTAGACACCTAGAGATGAGAAAACTATTGGGTCATTTTTACCTGGAGGCTTGCTAGCTGAAGAGAAATTGTTGGATCCACCTATGACTTGGGTCCCAGAAGATACTCAACCAACTTGTTACCAAACCCCTGAGTATGAGAAATCTAGCCAAATGATGTATTCCATGGGCTACAAATGTCTAGGATATGGAAGGAATGAGCAAGGACAATGAGAACCAGTGCGTCTCCCATATTTTAAAACAAAAAGGTACGGAATTAAAATTCACCCTTATGGGGCACATGCAAATGATCAAGATTCTACCTTCTTTGAATGTGAAGATAGTTCTGACTATTTAGACAATGATACAGATTCCCATCTGTAGCCAATATGAGGATCTTGCCTCCACGAACTTGTTCATGAATACCGTTGTCCTCACCATAACCCCTACGGAACCTACACTTGACCTTGTTTACCCTTGCCTTGTTGAATGGGACCAACAATGTCATATGCCACTAGATCTATTTGAAAATGATGAAGCTATTGCAGAATTCATGGGCATTTGGGATACAATCCCCATTGGAGATCACAAAAAGGGATTCTATATTGACTTAGATACCTATGCCTACTTTGGAGAGGAAGCTGAGCTTTGTGGTTAGCAAAATTTAAGAAAAGTGAGGGCAAAAGTTCTAATGAAAATCCTCAGCAAAATTCAAAGTCCAAGTAGCATAATGAAAACCTCTTTGAGGCATTGGCAGAAAAACAGTACAAAAATCAAAGGATGATAAAAGTGACCACACCAAGGATGAAAATCTTGTGGAGACATCCTTAGATGAAGATCTCAACCTTCCTCCCGATCCTATGTGTATGGAGGATTTGTCAAAGTTACTGGTAGATGAGATTATTGATGTAAACATCGGGTACGTAAGATGACCGAAAATAGTCAAGTTGGGAGCTTTGCTCTCAGCATGGGAACAAAAAATATTCACCATGCTACTACGGGAATTTATAGATGTGTTCACATGGTCCTATAAGGATATTCAAGGATTGGATACAACTTTGGTAGTGTACAACTTAGTTGTGCATGCAGACACTAAGCCTATTAAGCAAAAGCTCAGAAAGATGCACCTAAGGGTGGCTCTCCTAGTTAAGGAAGAATTAGAAATATTGCTTGCGGTAGGATTCATTCAACCCATTGATTACTTCGAATGGATATCCAATATCGTTCCTGTCCAGAAAAATCCTGTTGGGATCAGAATCTGCATAGATTTCAGAGACATAAATAAGGCATGCCCTAAGGATGATTTTCCATTACCAAATATTGATATGATTGTGGATTCAACTACAGGATATGAAATGCTATCTCTTATGGATGGATTTTCAGGCTACAATCAAATCAAGATAGCCGATGAAGATCAACACAAGATGGATTTTACAACTCCTTGGGGTACCTTCTATTATCAGGTAATGTTGTTTGGTCTTAAAAATGTAGGAGCTACCTATCAAAGGGAAATGACGGTAATTTTCCATGATATGATCCATGATATCATGGAAGACTATGTGGATGATATCCTTGGGAAATCTAAGACAAGGGAGGACCACCCTATTATTTTGCGGTGTATCTTTGAATGCCTACAAGAGTACAAGGTCCTGTCTGAACCCAAAGAAATGTGTGTTTGGTGTGCTATCAGGAAAATTTATTGGTTTCATCATATCAAGAAGGGGAATTGAGGTAGACCTTGCTAAAGTGTCTGTTATTACTAAGATTCCTCCTCCTAAAAACATTAAGCAACTATGCAGCTTACAGGGAAAAATACAGGCTATTCACTACTTCATCTCCTAGCTTGCCGATAAGTGTCATTCGTTCACTCACCTACTTAAAAAGGATGTTGCCTTTATCTAGGGACCAGAGCAACAACAAGCCTTTGCCTTACTTAAGAAATACTTGGCCAATCCACCTGTCCTCATGCCTCCAACTCCTGGTGAGCCACTCCTACTTTATATCTCTACTACTCAATTTTCTATTGGTGCATTGCTCACCCAATATGACCTTGGTCACAAAGAAAAAAATCGGTATACTACCTCAGTCGCACTCTCATCTCTTATGAGCTCAACTATCCCCAAATCGAAAAATCTTATTTGGCTGTAGTTTTTACCTTTCAAAAACTTTTTCATTATCTATTGAATACCAAAACCAAGCTTATATCAAAAGTTGACCCACTCAAATACTTGTTGTCTAAACCCACCCTCACCGATAGAATGGCTAATTGGATCATTCTACTGAGTGAATTTGACATCAAATTTGTGCACCAAAAGTTGGTCAAGGGACAAGTACTTGCTGATCAATTAGCAGAAGCACCTTTACAAGGAACTGAACCTGTGAATCTGGATCTACCAGATGCCTCATTACTGTACATTGAAGAATTTGTCATGTGGTAGGTACACTTTGATGGATCTTTTACTTTTCATGGTTCAAGGGCAGGTGTGGTCCTCATTACTCCTTCTGGCAACCCCATACCTCATGATTTTTTTCCTTGGTTTTCCTTGCATGAACAATATCATAGAGTATGAGGCACTCATCACTAGGATGAAGCTCACCATCAAATGGGACATTCATCATGTTAAGATTGTTGGTGACTCTCAGTTAATCATCAAGCAAGTCAATGATGAGTACAAAGTTAAGGATGAGAAACTCATCCCTTACAAGAAGTTGGTAGAAACTTTGAAAGAGTATTTTGTGCACATCACATTTGAACAGATTCTAAGAGCACAAAATAGATCTACAGATGCTATGGAAATTGTAGGTTCTATGCTCCACATTCCACCAGAAAGTAATGATATGTCATTCTTTGTGGAAAATCTATGCTAACTGCGTACGACATGCCATAATCCTGTCTGGCTTGTGATGTTGTTGGTCCCAATTCCCCATGGTATGATCCCATCTTCACCTACCTCAAAGACAACACATTCCCTCCGACATCTCCCATTCTAAGAAATAAAGCCTAATTTGCCAGATAGCCCACTATACCCTTTTAGGAGGTACGCTTTATCGTCATGGCTACGATGGGAATTTGTTACATTGTCTCGATATGACAGAGTCAATCCAAGTGATTAAAGAGGTGCATGAAGGGGTGTGTGGGGCCCATACTAATGGAATGGTTCTAGCCAAAAAATTGTTGAGAGTGGGATACTATTGGCCTACCATGGAAACTAACTATTGCAACTATGTAAGGAAGTGTGTACTTTGTCAGAAGTATGGAAATTTCATCCATGCTCCATCACAGCCATTGTAACCCATCACCACCCCATGGCCATTTTCTAAATGGGGACTTGATTTAATAGGGAAGCTTACCCCTACTTCATCTGATGGCCACACCCACATCATTACTGACTACTGAATACTTTACCAAGTGGGTGGAAGTTGTCCCTTTGACCTATGTAACAGTGCTCAGATTTCCAAGTTCATCATGAATCATCTTATTTTCCGGTATGGCATTCCTACAGCCATTGTTACTGATAATGGAAAATCATTCAAGAATAAAACCATAAAGGATCTCTGTCATCAGTTTCAAATAAGGTTAAAATGGTCTACACCATATTATCCCCAAGGCAATGGACAAGTCGAGGCCACTAATAAGACTTTGGTTCGAATCATGGAGAAGATGGTAAGTAAGACAAGTCGTAATTGGCATTTGCAAATCCACCCAACTCTTTGGGCTTACAAGACCTCTATTCGCACTCCTATGGGTGTGACACCATATTCCCTGGTATTTGGAACAAAATCTATCATCCCATTAGAAATCGAGCTTCCTTCCCTACAAATTTCTCTTAGGGATTATCTGGATAAGGATGAAGATTACTGAGTGGCTAGACTAGTAGAGTTAGAACTCCTATATGAGAAGCACATACATGCCCTAAATCACCTTAAAGTGTATCAAAATAGAGTTTCTCACAACTACAACAAAATAATCATACCTCATCAATTTGAGGTTGGTGATTTGGTCATGAAGGAAAATCAGTTCAACACAAGGGTAGAACGAGAGAAGAAAGGAAAGTTCGAACCGCATTGGTTAGAACCCTATGTTATCATGGCAAATTATGGCATAGGATCATACAAAATTACCCACCCCAATGGTGATGAGCTCCATGATCCCATGAATTCCATGCACCTTAAGTGGTTATATGCTTAAAAATGATGCGAAAATTAGAAAAGCAAACCAAAAATAGGGTAAAAATAATCAAAATACAAAAAGAAAAAGAGAAAACAGATCATTCCTAAGTGAAAACCACACAATTTTGGCACTTTGGATAGGTCCTTGGGTGAAAACCAGTTTCTTGCGCCTTGGGAGGATTCGTTGTTCACAAGCATCTTACATCTGGAGGGTACTTTTACTTAGCCTAGGGCTAGTTCCGCATCTACCTTTGAGATTCCTTGTGAGCCTAATCTTGTCAAGCCTTGATCCAGATTTTTCTCCTATTATTATTCTATGAAGGAATGGTCTTTGTCTATTCCCCATCTCACACTGGGGCACCTCTTGTGACTTCACCTTCCTATTTATAAGTGCATGGCATTTGCCCTTGTATATTCCCTATCTAATGCTAGGGGCATCCATGCTTTCTTGGTTACCTATGCATAGCTCCGAAAAAAAATCTGTTAGAAAAACACAAAAACATTCAAAAATGTTAGAAAATAAAAACAATAGAAAATTGTTTCACAAAAATCAAAACAATAGAAAATTGTTTCACAAAACTCTAAACAATAGAAAATTGTTTCACAAAACAATCTTACAAAAACATTCACTTTAGTTTACTTGTGTTATCTTGTTTCTTGCTTTGCTTGGTTGCTTGTATAGTTGCTTCATGTTTGTACATTTGTATAGTTTGTTTCTTAGACATACTTTGTTAGGATTCATCTTTTCTTTCTTAGATCAGATTTATTATATCTTGTGCATTTTGAAGTGTGTTTTTGCATGCTGGTGAATCATAGCACATTGTTGTGTTGGTTAATTATGTTCTTTGTTAGCATTTGATTTTGTTTACCTTTTGCATGTGCATCGTTTTGTTATCACATCATCATATTTCCATCAATATCATCACATCTAACATCATCTATACATCATATATCAAGAAAAATGTAAGTATACATCATACATGAATGTTAAGCTAGACATCACATATCATATCATCAAATGGGGGAAAGAGGGATCACAAATATCAAAATATATCCCCCACACCCATATCATCATGTCATCTCATCCACTAAATCTAGCACATCACATGAGAAAATACATTTGATATACTCTACAGATCTATCATCTAAAAATCAAAGCGCATGCGATACATCAAAAATTAGGATACATATACATGTGAAATCAAATCAACTAACATCATAACACATCCATATATCCATGTACTCAATCAAAAATATCCATCATCTCATAACACATGTGTCATGTCAAAAATGTCCATATATACATATACATGTGTGTGGTATATTTGTATCAAAAATAGATATACATCACTACTATACATCAAAAATGCCTTCATCTGAGGCATACAAAAAGGATGATATACATCAATCAAAGAATACAAATGCCTTCATTAGAGGCATATATCAAAAATGTTGTACATAAAGAATGTTATACATCAAGCACAAGATGCTCATAACCTTCATCAAGAGGCACATGTATCAATACAATATGGATCAGGGATGACTTGATCCCTCAAATGGGTTGGCTGGTCTGTCCCGTGGTGGAAGAATAACATGATCACCACTTGATCCAACAGGCTATCCCTGTGGATGCTCCATTGAGGCCTGAGGCCTCTCTGAACTCGTCACTCTACTCAACTGCTAGCTATAAGAAGGTGCACCACTCAGCCGTAAATGCCTCATAATATAATCATCTATACTAAGATGTGTTACCCTCTATTGTAGCTAGATCTTTGTGAGTCCAGGATATCACCACTATGTCATTTGTGCATCGGAAGGACGATATATCTACTAATACTCAGAAATCTCGGTTTGACCGTGACTCATTCTCTGCTCTCAACCTATCTCTCTCTAATATCACAGGTTGTAGCTGAGCCTATGTTTGCTGATATAGGCTCATCACCTAAGCCATCTATGTTGTCATATGTTGTATCTATTGGAAATGGATGACACCATCACCTCCCTAGCTAGCTTGGGCCCGAGCCTGATCTCACTCTATTGTCACTACCAAATTCTGAGCTGGGCTTGGTCTCTCTCTGTTGTAGTTTGCTACGGCCTACTACTATAAGGTGGATATCTATACCACTGGCTACACCACAGGGGCCTATCCCCGTGCTTTCCCCTATACCATTCTAGAGGCATGTCCCTTCTCTTGTAATCTAATCACGGGAACTTGTGCAGTGCTTATATTGCTTACCGCCTTGGTCGCTACACCTATGTTGCACCCTACCCATCATGTGGTAGCCCATCAAATGGATCATCTGGGTTGCGAGCTGCTACATCCTCCCTCTCATCACCACTATAAGGAAGCTCTAGCAGTGGCTGAGTTCCTACTACCCATGCCTCATTTGGTATATTCAAACACCGAGGTAAAACAATGGTGTACCAATCCATGTAATTAGTAGTGGTACCCGAGATCTCTGATCTATCGGGATGGGTCCCATGCTTGTGGTACCACTTGTAGAAAGCTCACCCTTCTCAGCTTCCTGTATGCATGGCCCCATGGTCTACCTCTCGGAATCTCAATGGGCATACCACAAATTTGGTTGTGGAACCCCATGCACCCTGCCTAGCTATTGCTAACATCGGTACATTCAGTATAGATCTATGATATAACTATGGCTACCTAGAAGGAAGTGCTCCACCACACAAACACTGAGCTCTTCTATGTCCCTCAGCCACTGTATGTGCTTGTAAGGCCTCCATATAATGTCTCTATCTAGCATTCATCAAACTCTCGTCGATAATGATATAAGCTGCCTAGGTGCCCTCGTATGTTGTCACCTACAAAAACCCAAGCCATATATGTTGGCTCCTTCGGGACTCGGACATGTAATGCACCTATAAGACACCCGATAGCTATGTGGTCCCAAGACCAAATATGCAGTAAAGAGGCAAGCCCCACCATCTTCTGACGGTGGTATGTAATTAGATGCAAGTCCCAATATAGATGTGCCAATATGCATTGGCCCCAACAATAGCACTCACCACTGAAAATCCCATGAACCAATGTCATCAGACCCATAGGGAAGGATGTCCTGGTCTTATCAGTGAGAAAAAACCCACTGATAAGTGACATCACATATAACGGCCCTGGTGCAATGTCAGATCAGCTATGCACTCGTGTAATGAAATTTTCATGCCATCGTGAGGTATCTCATCACGATCAAACAAGTCACTGACCGCCACCCTGATCTACGCCCAAGGTCACTCATGTACTCGATCATCGAGCCTACAATAGGTATGCAGAGAATCCACCATACGTCCTCCTCCACAAGAATCGTCATCTCTCCAATCAAGAGCCTAAATCATTGGCTCTTGTTGTGCCACCACCACCAATGCGGTGTGTAGACTATGATCCAATGTGATGGAAGGCATTCGGGATATAGGGCTGGGCTCACCGCCTCTAGAAGTATCACCACCATGTGTCAATCTCATATGTGCATGATCCTCTCTAGATCTGCTATGTGCGTATGTATGTTGCTCTCATGTCTATATACGGAAACCATTTCGTTAAATTATTCCATTTTTAGCTACTAACATTTCTTCTAAGTTCTACCTATCATTTTTTAGGGTTAACCCAAAAATCCTAATTTTCTTCTAAGTGTCATCATTTTTGGCATTTTTCTATCTCTCCTTCATCTACTCCATGTGCTTGCGTGCCCTTTAGGGCATGTGTGCACCCCATAGCATTTTTTTCCTTTTATTGGTGCATACACATGCGCTCATCCACCTATGGATTCTTGTGTCATTTTTTGTGTACCTGTGTGTGCATGCATACATGTGCACTATGTGTGTGCGCTATCATGCTCATACTTGCAAGTGCGTGCATGTGTTTTATGTGTGTGTGTTATCATATGGGCGTATACACATGCGCATGTATGCCTCTTGGTGCTTGTGCGTGTGCACATATGCCCCAAAGGTTCATGCACCACCATTAAGGCACCTGCGCCCTCATGCATATGCGTCAGTGTAACCCTACCCTAATTTCCTACTTCTAGCATTAATTACAAGCATTAATTATGAAATTAACAAAGAGGGTTAGGTTACTCACAAAGACGCCATCGTCTGCGTGTCAATCGTACCCCCAAACTGTGTCCGCTTGTCTCAAATGGTCTCGTGCTCTCACCACCATCCTCATCGTTGTTAGAGTCTCGCAAAAAAACTCGAAGTGGTTGGTAACAAATGAATTGGTCATAGTGATTTACCCGGGTGGGGTATATCAAGCCATTTTTCACCGATTGTGATGCCTGGAGGCTTGTTTTGACCATTGTTTTCTCTTCTATTCACCATCAAATAATTATTTTAATTAAATAATTATTTTTTCTTTCATTTTTCATCATTTTGGGCATTTTTTTACCGTCTAGTACCCCTTTCTTCTCACTAGGACAATTTTTATTGCTCCTAGGCAATTTTTCTTCTTATCCACACTCTATCGAATAATTATTTTTATTAAATAATTATTTTATTAATTTTTCCGTTATATGGGGACATTATTTGTCACATGTTTCTTCTTTCTTCCCCCAGGGCATTTTCTTTTGCATCTAGGCACTTCATTCGATTCTTCTATTTTCTTCTACGCATCCACTGTCCACCACATTTTAGACAACACAAAAACAATATATATATATATATATATATATATATATATATATATATATATATATATATCACTTCAAAATCCAAAAACAAGGCAAAATTCTCCACAAAATCCTAAAAATTAGAAAACCTGCAAAAATAGGTAACCCACTTATTGCGGCTGAAACTTGTGTCTTACGCATGGTATTCTTTTTGTATCCTACTAGTTTATTTCACATCTTCATTGATCAACATGACTTGTGGATCGTCAAATTCACAACCATTCACAAAGCTAGCTGCTTGCTTTGTCTGTACTCTGGGGCACATCTCATTGCTTGGTGTTGTTTCATTGTGCACAAATATTTCTCCTTGGACCTAGTGTCCATTATCATTTCCCTTTGCATGTATCCTTGCTCGGGGCATCATTTTTAACCCTTTTCACCAATCACAAACATGTGGAACTCTTCAACTTGATAACAAAACATTTTTACAACCTGTCTTGACCATTTTTGGGTTGGATATGTGCGTTTGTACTTGTTTTCCTTATTAAATGAGCTTGTTTCCTTCTCATATTGCATTGCATTTTGTATGTTGCATGGAGTTGGTGTTTTCAGCAATGGACAATTGTTTGTAGTATGGCTTTTCATGCCATTCTACTTTTTCATATGCTTATATTTTTAATAAGGACCGATGACGTAGATCTTTTGGCAATATGATAACACTGAAGTTGTCCCAATGCAAAGGATGAAAGCTAGTTCTTCTCTCTGCTTCTCCATATTTCTTCTACATCACCCTCCTATCAACACTATTCTTTTGCTTCACTGGGGCATCCTGCTCCTCTCCTTTCTTCTATCCATTTCTCACCTTTTTTGATCGTCGATCGTCTTCCTTCATCACCCCATCGACACTCGAGGGGGCATCTCTCACTTCTACTAATTTTTCTTCTACCCCTTCAAAATTTTATCCATCTACTATCTTTGAAGTGGCGTCACTTACGCCACCCCAAAGAGGGGAAAATGTAGACACCTATAATTTAGCCTAAATAATTTAAATACTTAAATTGTGCTAATTATCCCCTTTCCCACAAATTGGTGACATATCATCAATAATGCTCATCTTCTCTTCTATCATCGTTAATTAATTACAATAAGTAATTAATTAAGTCTTCTATTCAACAAATACCCTAATTAACGACCTTCCATTAATTAATCCTTCCTTTTATCTAAACTAATTAATTATTATTAATTAATTAGCTTCCCCTTTCATTAAACCAATAAATCATTATTTAGTTGATTTAATCCCCTTCTATAGTCTAAATCATACTAACTATTCCTCTAAAAAGATTTTATAAGCTTGCACATCTATTAATTAATCATCTTGATTAATTAATAAATCCCCTTTATCCACATGAGTCAGTAAAGGACAAGCTAAACTCTCCTAAAGTTAACTCAACCCTTTCTAAACCCCCTTATTCACAACTAACTCAACATCTCTATTATCCCACATGCAAAGGGATGTAGAAATTCCTTTATCCATTGGGATATATAAATAGCCCTCCTCTTACCTTTACACTTACACCTAATTCTTGAGAAACAAAAGAAAGCATATAGTACATACACTATAAGCCTTTTGTCATCCTTAAGCATTTCACCATTAGAAGAGCTAAGCCTCATTCTTGCATTTCATCCATTTAAGATTTTGGGTCATATGAAAATAATCAAAGTGGTCTTGTAGCCATGCTTTGATGAGCTTCCATTCCTAATTCCTTAAAGATCAAACAATCAACTTTGATTGCCATGAATCTACCTAGGTTCAATTTAGTTGTTTTGGTAATCTAAAGAGTAGAGGTTTTTAACATGTTAGTTTGATTTCCATTTGAAAGTTACGATGAAATAATGTTTTTATTTAATCTTGCATAGATCTTAACGTGATAGTGTTTAGATTTTGATTTAACTTTGTTAATAAGACAACTAGGTGTTAGTTTTAATTTTCTTAACTTAGTTAAACAAAACCATGCACATACATGGATCCATGGTCTACCAAGTAAGCAATTGAACTGAAATGATGTTTCAATGATATATATAGGGTTTATTTTAAGAAGCCTATGGTAAATTGGAGGTGGAAAATCCACAGCGAATATACCTAGAACCACTTTCGCCAAAAAGGTAAATTTTCTAGGATTTCAGAGTCAAATTTTCACTTGTCAATTCTTAAGGTGAAGATTTTTTTGGTGTTATGTGACATCAAGGTTTTTTGTCTATTACCAGTATACTATTGGGTGAATTACCTAGGTTTATATAGGATTAGTTTTCAATGGTAGGAAAATATGACCCCTAAACAAATTTATACTAGAAATTTTTTGTGAATAATACTGTGACACCTGCTTGAAAAAAATTCAGCTTTTCAAATTTTTCTAAAATGGAATATTCACCACTAAAAAAATCCTTGGATATAGAACAAAGTGGGAATGGTTCTAGGTCCATGAATTCAGAATATTGGTCCATGAATTTAGAAGAAGGTGAGAGAATTCGATGCATGTTTAGAAGGTCTTGTTTGATTGATCGGGTTCACCAAATGATTTAATAGAATTTGAATTAAATCTACTTTTCGAGTAATTACTGTAATGAATGATTTAAAATGATAATATAGATAAATACACAATCAAATAAGTATGTATAATATGAAACCCAAATCAAGAGAATGAGATAAGTGACTTATTTGATTTCTAAGTGATCTAGAATTTGTCTCGAGCTAAGGAACTTCAAACAAAATGGGAAGACTTTTGCCAAGAATCACCTTTGGAGGTTCTAGAACTCATAAGTTTGTAGGAAAGAATTTCCCATGGGAGGACAAGAACACCCATGCACTAGTGACTTAAAATGGGTGCTAGTTTCCACCCGGATGCTTAGGTTTTGATATTTTCGTGTAGAAGGAGCTTTGTTTTTTATCTCTATTTATCACTCTGGATCATTTGCTAGATCATTGATTGTACATGTAACTTGAAAAATAGATTTCTAGCTATACATGTCCATAAACAACATCAAATCTAATAAAAAGACACATAATGTGGATTCGAACTAACTACAGGTGGTCACCCAAAGAGTGATCTTACAACAGAGCATTATACTACATCTTAGACTTCATATAGTTATCTCTCTCTCTCTCTCTCTCTCTCTCTCTCTCTCTCTCTCTGTAATGATTATCTAGGTCACCCTTGTGCAAGTTGTACTATGATAGTGGGCTAGATCTAAAATGATCCAAGTATGCAAATGTGTGTGATGGAATAAAAAAATATTCCCTCCTATGTTGTGTATGCAGAGTAATGAAACCCTTGTCCCTTATATGAGTGTGCTAGATGAATGCTTTGAAATTCTCCTTGTACCTTTGGATGCAAGCTTAGGTGATATTAGATAATGCTTAGTGCTTGGCCCTTGATTTTGGAGAAGTAACTAAGTGTGTGTGTGTGTGTGTGTGTGTGTGTGTGTGTGTGTGTGTGTGTGTGTGTGTGTGTGTGTGTGTGTGTGTGTGTGTGTGTGTGTGTGTGTGTGATGTTCTTTGTTTGAATTTTGTATTTGAAAACTAAAGGATAAATAAGCTAAAAGTGTAAAATGTCTCGAAAAGGTAAAGAAAAGAGGTCAAAAGGACTAGTTTCTTTCTTAGGAATCATGATGGAATAGGATCACCTAAGTGGAGACTTCTATGAAAACCCTAAGCGAGGATCACGAGGACGCTGCACATTTGCGAACGGCAGCGTGAAGAGTCCAGGAAAGGATAAAAAGCTAAGTTTCGGTAGGGTTAAGCCATAAAAAGATGTGATAAAAGACCGTGTAAAAGGAGGAGTAAGAGATAAAGAAAAGAGGCCAGAAAGGAGTTTTTCAACAACTAGTTTCTTTCTTAGGAATCATGTACATATTATTATGCCTTAGAACCTAGAAATGTACCTAAGTGTATAGATTTTGGAAAATACACACACCAACATACACAAACCCATACACTCATAAAATTTGCATTGGTACTTAAATTTCTCAAATTATCTTGTGAAGATTGGTTGTTATATAGAAGTTAAAGCCCATAATACTTTGCATTTAATGTTTGTTTCCATTAATGTTCTCCATGTGTGGTAATTATGTTTTGTTAATGGTTCAATTTTATCTAATGTAGAAGAAGATAAAGATCTCATTCTCAAAATCATCAAAAGAATGGAAGAAGCCCCAGCATTTGGCACTTTATAATTTTAGTGAGTTTTAGAAAAAATGTACTTTATAATTTCTGTGTGTTTCTCAAAATAAGTATAAACACGGAAAAATAATAACTTTAAAAAATGATAATCAAATCTGAGCTACCAATCAAAAGATAGAAGCTTATCAATTTCTTGCTCTAATATTTATTTCATTTTTCACTACAAAAATAAAATTCTTTTAGCTTTCGAAAAAAATTATTAAGGGGTTACACTTAATCACCTACTAGTAGGAATCCCAATCTTTAAGCCCTCATATGACCATACCATATGACTAAGGGATATGAATTTTTATGGACCCTTCCTTCATTACTTTGGTTTTGCACTTTTTAATATTTTGAAGTTAGATGCATAATCCCAATAAAATCACATCCAATTATATTTTCTGGAAATACTTCCCAATTATAGACTATGGAAAAAATGACTTTCTACACCCAAAATAGAAACCTAGATCATGAAAAACCCAAAAAACTATTTTCTCCACCCACATTACACATCTCTCGAACCCTCCCTTCGTGTCCATATGGATCCCTCTGTGTGTGTCTCGTGACTATGCAAAAATAGGAAGAAGCTAAACAAAGGGTTTGCCTCCTTATATACCTGAGTTTACTGATCAATCTTGGGGTTTCCACCTTCCAAATCAATGGAACACTTTATTTTGCATAAAAATGTACATTTGAGAAAATAACTAAGAAATTCCAAATATATGAAAATAAAAAAACTTTGTTTGCAAAAAAACTTCTGAGATGGATGTCTACAACATCTATAGATTTGATACCATAAAAGGAAAGATAACCATATTGTTACAAGATATAAAGATCTTGGATGCTTGATAGAACATTACATTCAATAAGGTGAAAGCAATTCGACAAAATAATATTTTAAAATGCTTTACAAACAAAGATCATCAATATCATTTATTATATCTCATGGAACTCTATTTAGTACAATGAGAAGGGGTCTTGCTTATATAAGCAAGGAAGATCAAGAAAATAACTAGTCAAATCCATATATCCATCCATAAATGAAGGAAATAACTAGACATTAAAGAACTAGTCAAGACCATAAATCAAACTAGTTAAGACCTTAGATCAAGGAAATAACTATATATAACAACTAGATAATATAATCATAATATATAAATAAGATGAAATAAATTTCCACACATAAGTGGCTGAGGATAAATAAAATAGAAGGTAAATAAAGTACCTAGGTGAACATGCGCTAAGGTAAACAACCTACTCTAACAAAGTGTATATGTTATTCTTCTAAGTTAGTTCAATAAAGTTGTGTTTTTTTTTGTTTATTTCCAATATGTGTTCATATACATCTCTTGTATATTTTCACATGAAATGGTGAGGGTTGTGTGGTCTAAGGAGGCTCTTCATTGGGAACCCTAAGTATGTATATGTCATTTTTTATTAGAGAAAGGTTTTCTTTCCTTGCTAAGTAAGGAATGACAAATCGGAGTTGTCCACATTTGTGAGTGTGGGTATAAAATATTTGTGAACATCGCCCAATAATGTGATTTTTATGTAGAGGTGTGAAGATTAGATGACATGTATTGGGGTATTCCACATTTTAAAGTGTGTCTAGAAAATAATGGAGGACATCTTCCAACAAGAAGATTGTTGGAAAAAATATGTGAACGTCATGAAGGTCATGGATGTCATGTCTGTGTTTGTACTTTTATTATTTTACAAACATTATGATGACTAAATGGTTTCTTCCACATTGATATAACACTTTATATTTCTTTGATTTTATTTATTTAACATTATGCCATGTTTTGGGAGAAAAATAATTATTATCGGTAGATTGATTAGAAGTAGATGATATTATGGATCTATATCGTAGTTTTGGGGTTATTGTTTATATATGTTGTTTATTGTTCATTTCAATTGATTTGATTATCGAAATAGATAATGCCATCAGTACTCTTTTCTACATCAATATAGGTGTTCTCTAGATCGAGAAAGGGTATCATTGAGGAGAGGTAGAAAGATGTGAAAAATGAGTATGGACAAAGATTTTCCATGTGTAAAGTGCAAAAAAATAATGTAAAAAAAATGTATGGTCGTTAGTTTCTTTGTTGGATAGTTTTATTATCTTCTGTCACCTTGTGTAAGGAAGTAGTTCATTAGTTGTACGCTCTCACTACAACAAGGAGCAAAACATTGCATTACATGCTTGCCTAAAGATACATTTTCACTTTGCGACAATGGCTCGCTTGTATTACGCCATACCTTCATTAATTTATATTTTTGATTACATTGTTTTGTTGGAAACATTAAAACAATTATTTTTCTATTATGTAAAAAGGGTTATTACGGGTTTACTAAAAATGGTATTGTTGTGGGGCGCAACTTAGCTTCTTGATCCTGAGTGGCCTTGTGCATGTCTATGTCATATTTCTTGCATTTCACCTTATACCTCCTACTCCTTATTTATCTTCCCTAACATCATTAATTTCCTTTGGGTAAGGTTGTAGTATCAAGGAAAACTTATGCTCATTTACCTACCAAATTGAGATGGCCTAGGATGGCATGGCTATATGCCATGACATCCTATTTAGCACTAGGAGTTAATTTATTATATAGACATTATGATGTCTCCACACCTTACATGTAAGATTAAATCCCGGGATTAATAAAGGGGAGTTCATCTCACCGAGTTAATCGAGATACTTGCATTGTATTTTCAACTAACTACTCGCAATGTAACCATGGAGCTTGTATTACATTCACACAAAACTATATGGAAACTAATGGAGCTATCTCGTATTACGTTTGAACCAACTTAACCCAATTTTCATCACATCACAACCGAGTTGCATTGCACACATGCCTTGTGTATAACTCACCAAGCTAGGACTTAGCTTGTTAAATTATTGAGTCATGTGATTTTATAACTAGAGAGGAGCTCACCAAGACTAAGATCCCTAGCCAAACCACTTCTATCACGAATCTAAAATGTTAGTGACATGTTTTCCTATGTGATGATTTCTTGGTGCTCTAACTAAATTTTCCAAGACTATTTATATCCAATAAAATCAAAACTCAACCAAAAATTAAATAAATTGGGGGTGGAAGATATTAAACAAGATTACATGAATAATTTAAACTCGAGAAGTAGATGAGGTAAAGGAGAAGAATGATGCTATGGAACCCACTTATATGGTTTTGGGAAAAAATATTATGCATAACATAAGTTGGTATAATAATCTAAGAAAAGTAGGATCCCATAAGAAAGTGATTCAATATGGGAGGGAAAAAAAGATGTTAAGAAGTGAAGCACATAAAGTCACATGTTTTTCCCAATTATCTCACTTATATGTAAAATTTTACTTTTCATCTTTCTTGTACATGTGGAAAAATGGTAAAATACTTAGAGTTTGTAGTAAGAGTTTTCAGTTTGACCCTTGGCTCCTGCTTTATTTTTATATGTGAATTTAAAAACTCGACCACAAAAAAACTAGAGAACAAAACTTAATTCAACCAACTCATAGGAAAATTTGTGACTTAGTTGGGTGTTTAGATGAGGAGGAATTGAAGAGATAGGTCTTGGGGTCAACTCTCTCCCCCATTTTAATTTTATAGTGATCACAACTTAATCACTAACATAAAATAATAAGACAAAAAGATATGCACATGAATTTTCATGCAGGTCTAATGTTTTCTTAGAAATATGAAAAATTTAGTTTTTATATTAATGACATATGAACCTAAGAGTCCCAACTCACCAATACAAATTAATCGAGACATGAAAATATATGCGCATGAATTTTCATTCTCATCAAATGTTTTCTTATAAATATGAAAAATTTAGTTGTAATAGGAATGCCATATGAACCTAAGACTCCCAACTCGGACTTGCAATATTCCAATATGCCAATATGTTATATAATGGGTATGAGGAAATACAAAACAAATTAGATCTTACAAAATAATAACCCATAGAAATTATATGAGGATAATATATCAAGCTCTTAGATCATGAGAACTCAAGATTTGTATACTAAAATATATCATAACAAAAGTTAACCGAGAAAACAAATTTATATCATGAGGGTTAGTAGAAAAAACAATATGCTAATGTAATTTGTACATTTATAAGCATGTTATGATGTCAAATATGAAATTACAACTACGTTATAGCGATAAACATGAAATATGAAATTAGAATCTGGATGCACCATGCATTGGTATATATAAACTCTTAAAAATACATGTTTGGTCATTTTATGTGTTTGGTCATGTTTTGGTTGTCGGACATATTTTGTTGAAGGTACAAAAATTGCTAAAAATTGGGACACAATTATATGCTTTGACGACAACTTACAACACTAGTAGAACTTGTGTGTTATGTGAACTATAATACCTTGATGATGTATTTTTACAAATTAGGATTAAACCATAAACATTAAAAACCTTTTATAAACTTCATATGAAGATATTAAGAGCTAAACAAGGATGGCATAACGTTATGAGATACATGGAAATATTTCATTTGTATACTTATGTTGTTTAAAAAAAAGATCTGATTATAAATATGCTTGAATGTCAAATTTAAACCTTATATGAAGCATTGCCAAATATAGAATATGTAAAACTTAAAATTATATATTGAAACTATTTACTGAGACAAGTATACCTATATTCATATGATGGTAAACCTGGTCTATGATTCTTGTAATAATAACACTTTTGGGTAGTATGTGACATCCAAGAGGGTTACAATTTCTTGAGTCCTATTCATGGCTTGTCTTGTACTATTTTGGGTATTATAAATTGGGGTTAAGGTTCTCATAAGTAGCAATGTGAATGGGCAATATGGAAAATTTGTGATGGATATTGTTGTTTGAGTCCTAGTTATAATTTATTTGAGTTATTTGTTTTAGAGATAGATATCCTATTGTGAATTTCTCGGGGAAAAGGGAATGTTTTGAGAGTTGTGTATATGGCTAGGGAGTGAGCTACATGGAAAATTTAGATAAATTAATGCATTTTCACACTTGACAAGTGTTAGGGGTTAGAGGTTGACTACGAATAAAAACAAGGTCTTCCCTTATGATTAGATAGGTAGGATTTATTTATGCCTTGATACATTGTTGGATTTTATTAGGAATGTGTACCTACTTGCAGGGTTCATTTTAAGAGAAATCTTGGAAATTGGAGGTGGAAAATACCTGCAAATATCCCCAGAACTAGTTTCATTGAAAGGTGAATTTACCAATTTTTCAGAACTGAATTTTCACTGCTTTTTTGAATTAGAGAGGCTCGTAGAATTGTAGACACCGACGTGTGGTTAATGCACGACAACGACGCATGGTATTTGGACGTTAAAATGAATACAAAATGACAAATGAAAATAGTTTACACCTACTGATAAACATGGAAATCAAAAGTTGATTTGAGGTATTTCTTATTGTCTTCGACGAATGTTTCCTTCGTTGTAACAATGGGTAAATTTTTGAATGGGAGGCCTGTAAACCAATGAATATCAGTTGGGTCGATACTGAATTAAAACATTTGATCATCGTCCATAGTAACATTAAACATGTCATCCTCTATATTGTGCGAAGAGATAATGTAGTTCAAAATATCATGTTCTGTTTTGAAATGAGGCAAATTAACGAGCCCACAAAACTCACATGCATCGATCAAATCCTTGTATTCTGAATTCATTTGTAAAATAGTCTGGATGTGGGGGCACAAAGGGCTCCTGTAGAGTATCTTACCCATGGATAGAGCTTGTGGGTTGACTGAGCTTGGGATGCACTTGTAGTCGCCATTGTAGTTGTCCTTGAGCTTGATTGAGAGCCGAAAGTGTAAATGTGAAAATGTTGCACTTGTAGTCACCATTGTAGTTATCCTTGAGCTTGATTAAGAGTCGAAAGTGTAAACGTGAAAATGACTGACGGGAGGGTATTTATAGGACAAAACTAGGGTTTTGAAGGCTTTTTGATGCACATCAACAAGGCTCATTGATGTGCATCAACAATCCTTGTTGACGCATGTCAACAAAGCTCGTTGATACACGTCAACAAGGTTTGTTGACGCACGTCAAAAAAGCTTATTGGCGCATGTCAATGTCAACAAGGCTTCTTGACATGCGTCAACAAGGCTTGTTGGCGCATGAAAAGAAGGCTTCTTAATGTACAAGAACAAGCCTTGTTGACGTGCATCAAGAAGCCTTGTTGATGTGTGTCTTAGCCTTCAAAATCATGGATTTGTCCTATAAATACCCTCCCACCGGTCATTTTCACATTTACACTTTTCGGCTCTCAAATTTTCTTGTATACAGGAATCCATTATCCAGTTAGGTACAATCAAGCTCAAGGACAACTACAATGGTGACTACAAGTGCATCCTAAGCTCAAGACAAAAATCAAGAGGAAAATCCAGTCAACCCACAAGCCCTATCCACGGGAAAGATACTCTACAGGAACCCTTTGTGCCCCCACATCCAGACTATTTTACAAATGAATTCAGAATACAAGGATTTGATCGATGCATGTGAGTTTGGTGGGCTCGTTAAGATGCCCCATTTCAAAATAGACCATGATATTTTGAACTACCTTCTCTCCTTATACAATATAGAGGACGACATGTTTAATGTTACTGTGGACGATGGTCGAATGTTTCAATTTGGTATCGACCCAATGATATTCATCGGTTTACATGCCTCCCATTCAAAAAATGATCATCGAAGACGATAATAAATACCTCGAATTGACTTTTGGTTTCCATGTTGATTGTAAGTGTAAATTGTTTTCATTCGTCATTTTGTATTCAGTTTCTGATTTTGATATAATTCAAATTTATATTAATTCCAACAGTTTTTTGGCATTTACAGCTCATGTCAATAAATACAGATGTGGTGTGGATATGCAGGAATTACACACCACTTTCTTGCTACTATGATTTCCTTCTTTCAATCCAGAATAGTTTTGTAGGGTCGGCAAATAGATATACCAAACTAGGCCATTGCATTATCGCAAAGCAAAAATTTGATTGGTGCACCTTTTATATAAAAAAGAACCGACATTACAAATGTAAAGCTTTCAGAAAAACCAGTCATTCACACCACAAACTATCTCCTTGGCCTTTATTACGAGGCTCTTTTAAATTTAAAAGACAAACCAATTCCCACTTACACAGACGAGGTGTTGATGAATTTGTCAATTCCATTTCAAGAACAACAGGTATAAACTATAAATTTTGTATTTCGACATTGGGTGACAAGGATGTATTAACTATTTACTATTTTGTAGATAATATTTTGGAGGCCCTTCCCCAAAAAAAGGTGGCATCAAGAGGAAGAGGCCAACAACACGCTGAGGCATCAAGAGATTCACAATCTGAAATGGAAGTTCACTCATCTCCGAACCGCCAACCATTTGAATTCGTTAAATGCCAGAGAAGTAATACCCTTACATTTTGTATTTTCATTTTTCCATTTAAATTTTACCATGTTGAATTGACATACAATCATATGTTGATGACATTGCATAGGGCTTTGGACCATACACGTGCTTCTCAAATTCAACCGTCTTCCCCAACTCACTCAGTTCAGTCACATGCATTTGTGTCTTCTCAACAACCACCTCAGCAATCCCAGCAATAGACAACTCAAAAACCACCAATTACTACTCCAACACGGCCACCTCAAGCACTACGACAAGCTACCCCTCAACAACAAGGTACAAGTTTTGAATAGTACTTCATTTAATTTCATAGTTTTTGCATAGTTTAATAGTTTTTCATATGATTTTTCTTGAAATTTTTATCACATTATAATCCTTTTCCTTCTTTACAAACAATAGTACCACCCCTCCACCAATAATATTCAAAATACCAACCAGAGGATCATGAAAAAATAACATTGGTAAACACATGCCAATTCCTCCACCCCTAGTGGGACACTAAACATTGCCTCCTCATTTCAAATTCCAACCCTCTCACTCGGTGGCTTGCCCAACGCAATAGGCATATCAATTTTAAATCATATAAATTTAGATGAAGATTATTTGGGCATTGATAGCAATGAACCAAGAGGATTTTTCAATACACATGAGATGATTCAAGGCCAACAAGTATACTTATATTTCAACATAATTTATTCAACTTTCATTACATTTCACTTTAGATTTATTTATTTGAATATTGATTTATTTTATCACAAATAGGATCAGGCCACCCAAAGGCGTAAAAAACAGATGTGATCAATCAACCCGAAACCCCCATACCTCTCCAGTGAGATCATCTTCTTCAGATACAGATGGTGAATAGTTGCTACCTTTTCCTTTAGAGAAATTAATTAGTTATGATTGTCAATCCCATGTCTATGATTTTATTCTGCCTCATATAATCAGCTCATAGAATGGGAGAGAAGGGCTAAAGTACTAATCAATGAGATAATAAGTCGTTATGAAAATTATTGGAAAAGGGGTAGTTTATACGCTGTAGTCTAGAATCAACCTATGAAGATGGATTCCTTACTTACCTAGGACTGTCACATATAAAAACAACTATAAAGATGACATTTTGGATAAGAAATTAAACAAATTGGAAAATATTAGTGTTGAGGCCCAGGCATATTTTAACAAATGGTCTAAGGACAAGGATCTGGTAGCAGTTGCAAATGCCAAGAGAGATAGAGTGGTCATAAGTATTATCACTTTCAAACAATATTTTTTGTTAATTTTAAGTTTTCTTATTTTAGTAATATGTTTAATTGACATTACTTTTTTTGTGCAGTTGAAATATGAAAATTTGAAGAGTCAAGCAAAGGTTTTCCAAGTTCACTTGGAAACTATGAAGAACAATTTATCTGTAGCAAAGAATTTCAAGGAAAATATTTATTAGGTTAACAAAAAAAATACACTAAAGTGAATAATTAAAGAGCATGGCTTTGACCCTGAAATTTTATTCAAAACCAAGGTAGTTGTTGATCCAAGTTTGCTATCCCATGGAGATGCGACAAAGCAAGAAGAAAGAATTGTAAAGAATCTAGACAGTGTTGTGGAAGATCTCATAAGTTTTGGGATTATTCCTACCATTGGGGAAAGGGGTACAGGTGGAGAAGCCATTGGGGAAAGGAGTATAGGAGTGGAAGCCATTCGGGAAAGGGGTACAAAAATTGAGGGTTGAAAATTTTCATTATTGAGGGTGGAAACTTGAAAAATAGAATCTATATTTGAAAATTTGAAACATTGAATGTGATGGTCATGGCATTTGAAATTTATTATCTAGATTTGAAATTTGAAACTTGAATGTGATAGCCTTTGAAAATTTGAAATACTATATAATCTTTAATTTTATAACTTCCTATATATTATGTATAGAATTTCTAGATTGTATATGGTGTTTATGTTTCTTCTCTACTTGTAATGATGATTGCATTAGATGTGGATGATGACATTAGAATAGAATCATAGTCTCATAGATATGGATTATCATGAATTGTATGTGGACGTAGATTTAGCTTCAAGCACGATCATGGAATCTAGATGATGATAATGGATAATTGTTTTAAGAAAATTTGGAATGTAGTACGACAAAGACATTTAAACGTTCTCAAAATCTTCTTCTCTATACTTGTAATGATATGATGACATTAGAATGGATATAGATGATGATGAATGATGATAATGGATAATTGTTTTAAAAAAATGGAATGTGTTAGGACAGAGATGTTTCTGCACATTTAAAATAGATAAATAATTATTTTAATAATAATTGGAGTGTCAGGATTATGATAATGATATGATGACATTAGATGTGGATGATGACATTAAAATATATATGGATGATGATGAATTTTATGTGGACGTAGATTTAGCTTCAAGCACGATCATGGATGATGAATTGTATAATATGGAAAAATCTTCCTCTCTTTGTAAAATTCTATTGTGTGATTTTATCCCACAAATTTTTAAAAATATATCAAAGCATTTTGCAAATATAAAAATAAATTAAACATAATTGTAAAAAATCAAGAAATGTCATATGATAGGGTTTAAGTTACCTCTTGTGTTTTAGATGGCTGTGAAAAAGCATATGTGAAATAATCCTTTGTAATGTGTTAGATGTTTGATTTAAGAACACTCAACACGAGAAATGGATTAGTAGATGGATGGGTGAGTGGCCTGACATTGTTAGTCCCAAGAAGTGTGATTTTCCTGGATGGATGTCAACCCACATTTTAAAAAAAAGATGAAATAATTGTATTTAAATAAATGTAAATATATGTACTGTAAAATCTTTAATGATAACAAGAGCTAAACAAAATTTAAGGTGACAAACAATAAAATTAAGGTGAAGGAGATACCTATTTAAAGTTGAAACAATCCATTATCAATAGCTTCTTCAAACTCGATGTTCTCTTCTGTAGAGTGTGACGATGTGCCAATTCCACTCTCATCGTTGGGAATAGTTGTACTTGTAGCTGTATTATTCACACCTCTTCTTTTGTAAAGGGAATTCTAATGTGCAATTGCTTTGTTGAAAGGAAAGGTTTCCATAGAGAAGCGAGATACATAACACCTCATGCAACTTTCCATATTTTTATCCAACATGTTTCTCGGTTTTAATTTTATAAATGATAAATTGAAAACCCTTTCGTCCTCCATGAGACCCCAAAATCATTATTTGGCATAACTCATATAATCGAAATATTCATTGATGTCTTCTTGTAAGATAGAACTGTTAGTGTAAAATCACAACACCCCCAAATGGCCAAAGATGTGAAGTGGTTAAAATGGGGAATTTGGTGTGATTGCATAGCATTAGATCATCTCTCAAGATGTGGGACTTGCGAACTTGAGATGATCCTCCAAAGAAAGCTAGTTATTTTTCCTAAACTACCCGCCACGAGCTATTCTAATGTAGGAAAAAACTAAACTATCCTAATCTAACCATTCCAAGGAGCCAAAGAGAAAGAGAGGGTGAAAGAAAAACATACACTTAAGCGGTGATACACCAAAGAAGGAAAGGGGTGATATTTTATGTTGAGAGAGGATGAAAAAAGGGAGAAAGGAAGATGGGAAGGTCGATGAATGACAAAACCCAAATCCTAATCCATGATCAAAAATCCATGAAACACAACGCCCTACACTGTAAAATGTGAAATACATGCACATAAGACATATTTGAAAGGGAGAGGCATGGACAGACAACAAAACAATGCAAAGGTTGAAGAAACACCACAAAAACATGTTTTATTGCTCTATATGGGTGTACAAACCATTATGTTTCTACTTAGAGGCACAAAAATGCTTCCCAGGCGTAGGAGAAGGTTTTCAACTCAAAATGGAGTTAGGAAAAAAATTTACAGAGTTTTCCTACGCCCAAGATAATCTCCTTTTCAAATGAGAAGTGTTACAATATATAAAAAGAATAAGAGAGAGAAGAGGGAAAAGTAGAATCATGTTTCAACTACCATGGGATATGCATTGAATCATGCCTTGAAGACTCAAACCACTATTAATCAACGCCCTTTCAAAACCACCCCAAATCTATGATTCGACTTTCTCTATCTTTGGCGTATTGAAGAAGAACGGCATGATTGAATCAAATCAGATCTCAGTAGTTGGAGAAGGTAGGCTCAGCGTATTAATGGCCCATGGAAGATTTTCCCCTTTTTTACCCACTAATGCCTGTAAAAATGATATTTTATGTTTTTGAGGCATATAGGGCATCGAGACATTTCCAAAAAATCTTCTCCCGCCCAAATCTGAGTTCTCAGTCAAAATATATAGCCATTTGAATTTTTGGGTCGCGGGCGTGTAATATTTAAATGAGTCTGTTTGTACCAAGTCCATGTGGCAGCTCGTGATCATTTGATATTTGAATCCTTCCTTCACTATTAGAATAGTGCCAATGTTACACGTGGCATCATCCATAGGTTTCCCTATTTTCTTTGTATTCTTCCCAAGTCTTTTCCGTAGGCGGAAGCACTGTATCCGACCCAAGACATGTGGAGGCTTTGCGCATGTTTAGAAACTTTCCCCAGACTTTACCTTTGGAGTAGCATGGAAATTACACGTGGAGAACTCTGTGGACCTTTGGAATTTTCAACGGTCACCCTCACCTTTTTAGGCTCTGGGACATGTGGAAGGCCCACGCTCATTTGACAATCTACTCAGGGTGCCACTTTTGAATGTGCGGTGTTTGGACACCTAGCACCTTCCACTGCATTCATTACTTAGCCATTTTGGGCCCATTATCCTTTTGACCTCTATTGACCATTGGCTATGTGGAGGGCTAGCACAACTTTGAGTCTTCACCTTGGGCTCCCATTTTGGAAATGTGCTAAGCTGACACTTGGTACCTTCTGTCGAGTCGATGAATTTTTATCGGTCACAATACAACTTTTGGAGCTCTGGACACATGGAGGCTTGGCACTTGTTTGAGCCCACCCCTTTGGTTTTAAATTTTGGAGGTGTGCCATTTGGACACTTGGCAGCTTCCATTGTCTCCTCCATACTTAGTTGACTTTGAGGTACCTGTCCGAACTATTTTAGAGTCAGAGACTTTGAATCTTTTTGTTTCTTTTACTTTGAGTATTTGGTTCCTTTGACACTACTCAAAGCCTTTCGACCATGTTATTCCATTTCGAGCCTACCGTAATGTCTTGTTTAATGGGTTTAAGGCATGCATTCGATCGACATAGCTATTTTTGAATTTCTCTTAGAGCAGAGGTTCATTTGATCTTTCGTAGGCCCGCCACTCCATTGTAAAGTCTCTCTCTGCAACCTTGTTTGTCATCTTGGAATGTGAGCTCACGAGTCCGAGTCATTTCCTTCATAATTTCCATAAGTGCAGGAATTTTCTTGACCAAATTTCACTTGGGAGGGCAAATTTGGGATAACAAGAACTTTAATAGATTCATCGCCACACCTTGTAATAACACCACTTTGAGAGGGTTCGTCTAAATTTTTATATTGGTTCCTCATTTTTGTTGCAAAATTTATTGATTGAAACTTTAATAAATCAGCATTCAATATACCTTTGATTTCCATACCCCGAACTCTTAAGTCTTTGTGAAATGTTCTATTATTGTACCCATGGATTTATGGAAATGATTTCTTACAAAGTCTTCACGACCACCTTCGTATTCCAAAAATTAGGATTCATCACACCCATTGCTTCAAGAATTTTATCTTTGGAGAAACGTTCTCTAATTTCTGATGATAAGGATTCTAAAATTTTTTTAGCTTTATTCTTTTTTCAACTATAACGAGACTCAAAGAGATTGCGTGTCACATTAACATCTTCTCGTTCTAATCCTTTAATATCTTGACATTTTTGAAAAATGTGAAGTGGTATGTCCCTCTCACTAACATCGATGCAAAGGTGATCGTGGATATTAAATCTCAAATAATTACTGGGATTTTTAAGATCTAATAAAGCTTTCCAATTCTCGAAAATAGGTGTATCAAAACTATCTTAGGAACAGTATAAGATATCAAGACTTTGACATACCATTTTTCTCATCTGTATAAAATCTACAATATAGATTAATCTCCCCTATGCATGCTTCATCAGTGTATTGATCTCCTATAACATTGGAAGAATACCAAACAATGTAAGAAATGTCTCCAAATCAGTTAAACGGAACAACAAGTCCCTCACCCTATCAACTTCATGATTATATTTTTGCATGAAACCAACCAAATAAGGATAGTCCTCACGAACTTTGCATGCAGGTTCATACAAAGAGATCCATCTCATCTCAACATCTTTAGAAGTTTTTTGCCATCTATAATTCCAATTAAAAATTTCTGGAACTCAAGAAATATCTTTGCACCGCTTTCCATATAGGCATAAAGTTCTCTTATAAGGTCTTCTATTTAGCAACATTTTCGTAGTTTCTTACTATTTTATACGCTAAATTCATTCTATGAGCCATACGGTGAATTGGTAGCATAGATGGGGCCACTTTGTTATTTGTAATCTAAACACATTACTGTTCGGTGACCTTGCATGAAGATGCACCATCTACTCGATGCATACCAACTTCATAGCAATTTCATGATTAATCATTCCAGCAACATCTTTTAAATGAGATATAACTACTTTATGTAGGTTTTCGGCATTACAATTTTCAACCATTTTCATAACATCCAAATCGATGAGGTGTCCTTATATGATTTTCTAAAGTATATACATGGATACATACACATGTAGTGTTGTCGATTGTCACACTTCATCAATTGAAAGAGAGATAAACTTTGATTTTTTTACATTCTTTTCAAATCTTCCTTCTCTATCATCGAAAGGAATTTTTCCATTTCCCATCCACTACTTTAAGACCAATGAGACTGAGGTATGTTTGGCATTCCATTATATTGATACAAAACTTTGAAATCAAGGAAATCCAAAATTGGTCTTCCTTTCTTTAGTATGTGAAATAAAGTAGAAAATTGTATGAGTTTTGCATGTAGATTTGTTTGATTCATCTTACCAATTTGTGATGTGATCGTTCCTCCCTTTTCCATGAGATGTTTGCATTTTTCTTCTTTGCTTCATAATCTGCTATGTATTTAACATGCATGCATTCTTTTCAGTTTTCCACCTATGTGTTTTGATTTTCTGGCCATCCCCCCATTACAGTCAAATATTATTTTCCACAATGTTTTTCTATAGTTTCAACTTCATTTGCATTTTTTTGCTTTCCCAATTTCCACATACATATTGTACATGTACATTCAGATGGGATCTCTTCTAAATTAGATGATTGTATAGGTTTGATAAATGGAAATTTGGCAGCCCAATCAAACTTGTATGTCCTCCCAATGGTCCACATATTCTTGTTCGTTTTCAATGTTTTACTTTTTTGAGTAGAATTTTGAGCAATATCACAATCACCTAGTTTCCTCTTTCGTGAACCAGAATTTGAATTTGATTTTTGTGTTCCATTTTCTTTGAGTATTTATATGTGTGATATCTTGATGCACTCCTGGTTGCACCCAATAGGAAGAATATCTTCAAGATCTGGCATCTCAACAGTTATATCTTCAAGATCTAGCATATTATCGTAGGTTTCATTTGTTTAATACTGTGCAGAATGCATGTCCACCTCAATATTACCTTACACATTCAGTATTTTGATTCTTTTTGGTGGCAGCTATATGGTTGTTGGTAGTTGTAATATCTGTATCAACAGAGTTTCCAAAATACTTGAACAGGGACTTTGATATTTCTTAGTTACTTTTTGGGTCTTCGCATTCTAAGGACTAGCACCTTCCATTATTCTGAATAGAGTCTTACATCAGCAAAAGAACCAAGTTGTGCATCAGAGACAAAATTCTTGTCGTGCATCTGTAATACCTCCTTGTTGTGCGTCAATAACTAACCCCCTTGTCATGCATTTGTAATACCTCCTTGTCACGCGTCAACTATATCCATGTCACGCGTCAACCATATCCCTGTCATGCATCAACCACTAACCCCCTTCTCATGCGTTTGCAATACCTCCTTATCACGTGTCAATTATATCCCTATCATGCATCAACAGCTAGCCCCTTTGTCACATGTCAGAAAATTCAATGGGTCATGCGTTAGAAAATATCATTTTTCACTCGACATTAAAGTACTAACAGGATAACAACAATCTTTGGTGCTTAGAGTATGTGAGTTCATGGTATTTGTAAGGTATTGGTGGTAGTACCATAGTATACTACCTAGTGAATCACCTAGGTTTTTATAGGATATGTTTTCAAATGTAGGTGAAGCTGACCCCCAAAAATTATATACTATAAATTTTAGGTGAACAGGACACCCACCCGCTTTGAAAAAATTGCCTTTTAAAATCTTCCCAAAATGAAAATTTCACCATATTACGAATATTCACCACTAAAATTATCCCTTCCTACTTGTTGGTGAAATAATCTTTCATGTTATAAATTATGTGTTTCCACTAACACTCATGGGGCTATGCCCCTCCTTCTTGTGTATGGGGAGGATCCAATTATTGAATGTAAACTATACTAATTTTGTGGGGTGGAAAAATAGGTTAGGGATCACACAGAACACATCACTTAACTTGTGGAAAAGTAATTATATGGGGTACAAGGGAGGAAATTGGAAATTATGAAAGGGAGAGTTATTGTTTTGAGTAGCAGTAGTAGAGTTCACACACAATAACCAGAGTAGGTATGCATTCAATTAGAGGAAAGCAAAAATGTAGGCAATTAACAAGACTAACAAACCACAACCACACCGTTCTTTAGGTTCATCAATCAAGGACATCAAGTTCCCTCTTGGTTATTCAATATTACTATGCTTGCAAATTTAAATAATAGATAGAGAGTAGAAGAAAGCATAAGAAAAGGAAATGGAAGAAATGTAGTTTTTTTATTTCTTGTGTATTCATGATACAAATTTCATAAACCTTTAATAATACACAATTGATACAAAAACTAAACTTTCTAGATCCTTTATAATGGGGTAGCCATTCTAATTTATAGTGTTACATATTTCCTTCATATCTACCCCCATATAACCCTTCAATTTCTTATTCCATGACTTTACAATTTCCCTTAGAAGAGACAAATTAAGTACCTCTCTTATAATTTTGAGAGAGTAATTTTACAATTTACAAATATTTTGTCGTCACTTAAGTGAATAGGAAAAAATAGCAAAAAGTACATTCTCAATTGAAAATTAGAATATGAGAGAGAGAGAGAGAGAGAGAGAGAGAGAAAGGAAAGGGATTGAATGATTTGCTACTAATGAAGAATTTTTGATTTGAGGCATGGGGATCACAATCTCCTTCTACAAGATGTTTGGAACATTGATGTGAGACTTTCATGATGGGATCTTGAGATGGTTGAGGGAATTACTTATGATGATTGCTTTTTGGTTTCCTAGTGAGAATGAGGATAAATTTATTTCTCCTTAGGCTTTCACAAGTGACTCCAATGGTCATGAGGGACAACTCCATGGTGCTTGGACTCCTTGATGTTTGTCCTTCACTTACTGAAAAATGTTTTCATCATGCGAGTGAAAGAGATGGCCCATGAATGGATTACTTGAGAAGTGGCCACTGGTTGCAATGATTTGAAGAGATGAAAATGACCACACCAAAAGGTTTGAGGTGAGTTTTTAGGAACACCACCAAGTAGATAGAAGCCAATGGAATAGAGTTGATTTCTCATTGAATGAAGATCATACCTTTTTGGCTCAAGAGTATCTCTGTAATGGAAATAGATTCAGGGATGTTTACATACCTCAATTTTCATGTGTCTCCTCATGGAAAAAGGATGAGCTCTTGACTAGATCACTTGACTTGGCTAGGTCAAAAACTCATTTAGCTTTCCCAGTTCACTTGGCTCACCTTAACTTTCTCACCTTAGCTCATCTCAACCAACTCACCTTAGCTTTCCTCAACCATCTCACCTTGGAGAGATAAATATGGCTTCATGACCCGATGATTTTAGTATGGGAATGATGACATCCTATGATGAATCATTGGTTCCAATGGAGTTCTTAGCTCTCTTTGAACTCTTTGTCAACTGCACAATGTCTTTGAGTTTCACCTGTTGTGCCTAAAAATTATCTTCCTTGTTCCTTGACACAATTATACTCAAGATGGTAGTTCATGATCCTTGCAAAGAGTTCATTTCATTTTTGAGCTATGTAATCATATTATAACCCCTGTGAGGATGTCAAAAAGTAGTGAGATGAGTGAAAATGGAGTCAACCCCAACTTTCTACACCAAAAACTAAAACATTTTCTTTGACAAGTTTTCCACTCTTGTTCCAAGTTAATGAAATAATATGCTAGAAAACAAGAAACTCTAAATATGGGAGGGTTTAAGGATACCTCCAATGTTTGATAGTGATGGTGATGGAATATGGGTGCACAAATCCTTTCCGCAGTGAGCTTGATGACCTACAAATCCAATCACGAGAAGTGATAAACTTCCTAGGAAGGATGTCAACCCACTTATTTAGAAAATTGATTGAAAATGAGAGATAGGTATGCAAAAGATAACCATAACATAAATGTTTCAGAGATATGCTAAAATAGAGTTCGAGATAAATGATGCAATGATAAAGTGATATAAATAATACAAACCAAACAGGATCGACATTGATGTTGGGTGTCGAAAATTGACTAAGTATTGAAAGGATATAGAGGCATGATCACGCCCATAGAATTACTATAAGAGGAACATGTGGATTAGTAAGAAAAATGAGTGCACATGATAATAAGGTTTGTGTATGGAAGATGGAACAAAGAGCACACAAGGGACTATGCGGGAAAGCAAGGATTTGTCAATTTTTGGGTATTGGGTATAAAAGGTGGAGTTGGTATTGGTGCATAACAATTGGGTGCATGGATGGGAATGAGGTTTTGATAAATTTATGCCCTGAATACTCACGCTTAGGAAGACAAATTAGAACTTAGCCGTTTTTGCATGTACAAGAAAAAAACATACATGGAGTGCTAAACATGCATTAGCTAAAGATAGGAAGAATCGGAGAATACGCAAGATCTATTTTAAGAACATGAAGAATATTAATATTCATGCAGACTTTGAGATAATAATAGGATTAGAACTAGAGTTAAAAGTAGGTAATCTATTGTTAGGCAAAGCTTGCATGCTTCTTGATTACTTTTGTAAGCAACACGTGGCTATTTTAAGCATGCATCCTATTTTGAGAATGTATGGGCAGTGAAGGGAAAGTCCCCACCCCTATGTGTGTGTGTGTGTGTGTGTGTGTGTGTGTGTGTGTGTGTGTGTGTGTGTGTTGATTTTCATGATTTTGGGAGAGATATGAATGTGTGTGTGTGAGGGAGATCGATCGTATGTAACAAAGTTATGTTGGTATGATTTTACGCGCATGACTTTGTGATGGTAACTATGATGTATTCAGCTATTGATATTTATAATGAAGTAATATAATGGATATTGGTTGTTGATTTCTCTGTTGAAGGTTACTACATGGTGAATTTGGTATTTATCCTTATGTGATATGTATGTCCTTTATTATGTGTGTTTCAACTTGAGTTCATGGATCTAATTGTTAGAATGGATTATACACTTTGGGATTTGTTTATTATGAACATGCATGCTAACTCCATGGTAAGATAGTAACAAAGAGGGACTGGTACCTTTGTGTGCTTCGGGTGAGCACTCAAATTTGTTTGAGTGATGTGTCAGTGCGTATAGGGTTTTGAGTGGGAAAATAAGACTACATTTTGGTTTTATTGTCGGGACCTATTTTCAAATAGTTTACCATGATGTTGCATAATGATGGTGTATCATTGACTCTTGCATCCATTGAAGATTGGGTGATTGATGGACAAGATCAGTTTGCATAAAGATATAGTATTGGACCTGATTTCAATGCACGCAAGTGGGTTAAAGAACACATTTATCATGAGATTTATGAGTTGTTCTTTAGCTACTTTCCAATAGAGTTGTACAAGTGGTTGTCTACTTATTCCTCAAAGAGGAGATGGTATTACAGACCGAGGACTTGGATGTAAGAAGAGTATCGGGATTTATTTGATGTAGATGAACCTTAGATGCATGATGTATATCATTAGTGGGATGGTGTTGTACACATTTATACTTTGGAGTACGCAGTGTCTATGTATACTTGTCTGGAAGCTATTGATTTTGAATTCTTACGTGAACTTAGAGGATCTTACCTTCGCACCATTATTTTGGTAATTAAGATCTTAATGGTGGTGCTGAGCTTAGAGAACCTTCATATGGCTAGCTAAAACACCCCACCACGAGGGCAGGAGCAGATGTGGTGAAATATGGAAAACCTTGTGGCAAAAAGGAAGAGAGAGGAAAGGTGGCTTAAGTATAATGAGGCACGGGAGAGGGAATTGGAAAAGAAGTGTGATATTGAGGAGTCTGTGGAGTTGCAAAGGATGATGTCTCGTGAAGGATTTGAAGCTCACGTGGAAGACATGGAGCTAGTTCATCGGATATCCCCATATAGGAAAGCGCAGAGAGAATCTACTCTAGATTTTGATGAGAGTGCGTCTAATGAAGAAATATTGAGGACCACGGGCATGTATTTGATCCCACCTAGTGACTTAGCCCTTGTTCTTGGTTTTGAGTTCCAAAAGTAAAGATCGATAAGTAGGAAAGTGTAGGTAATCTAATGGTTTTAGTTAGTTATAATTTTTCGTTGAATACATAAGTGCATCAGAAAACATCTATGACATCACAAGTGAAAACATATTTACTATTTGGAGGAATGATTGGAGGAATATTTTTAGGTGTGTCATTAGGAAAAAGTGTGGGTGCGCATAATATTGGGAACACGTATGGAAGCACTACAACTTCATAGACCATGGGAGTTAATTTTAGTACCATTGTTGGAACACAAGGAAGTACATCCACTAGTCCAAAGCACTTGTGCTAGAGGATCAGGAGGTGGTTTAAGAGGATCAGGAGACTCGGGATCAAGTGGATTAGGTGGTTCTGGTGGTGGAGGAAATATTGGTGGTGGCTCTATTTCAAGATCTAGATGGAAAGGCCCACATCCCCATAAAACCCCACATCAACCACAACAGGTGTTTTATGAGATGTCTCTTCACTTTCCAGAATACAGAGGTATTGAAGATGTTGTAAAACATGTACACAAGTTTAAACTACCATGGTGTGTTAAATGAATCACCACTCTGGATAGAAAGGAAAGTCAGTTTGCTACTACTCTTGAAGGGCGTGTGCATAATTGGTATAGAAAGTATGACCCACACCGAATGCGACCAATTATGATGCTTTGAATTCTACATTTTTGGCCAATTTCTATATAACGTAGTTTGAATAGAAGAGTATTAGCATGCTTAAGGACATTAAGCGGGTCTTATCGAAATCATTCAAGAGTATGACGTGTGTTTTAAATTTTTTTGTTGAAGTTATGTTATGACATACATCCTAGCCAAAATGCATATTGGTTTGTTGGTGGGTTCTTGACTCCTTTCGAAGGGCACTATCTCATAACACTTTTGTAGACCCACGAAATGATTTGGAGGCAACTCTACATGTTGAGGTAGTTAGGAGTGTGGACACCAGTGTAAGACCATTTCTTGAAGCACATATTACAACTATGGAGAAACAATTGAAAAGGCTCTTTGCTAATTCAGCCCATGAGATACACAGTGGGATTTGGTGTAAAAAATATGAGGTTAAAGGACACACCAAGGATAGCTTCCCTCGCTAGTTAGTGCTTTCCATGCTGTTGGACTACGAGATTTGTCATTTGGACCATGATGTAAGTAAGTTTCCTTTTTTGCAGCACTTGATCCATAAGAATGTATCCATGTATTATAAGATTTATAAAACTTATACTCATGATACAATTAACTGTAGAGTGATTGATCACATACATGAAGCCATCGAAACTAGTGTGCACCAAACTGGTGTCGCAAGTAGATCTAAGGAACAAGGAGAACAACATAATGAAGGGCATAGTAATGGAGATAATAGAAATAGAGGCTTTCATGGTGGTTATAGAGGCCAAGGTCATGGTGGTGGCAGAGGAGAATTTCTAGAGGAACTTATTTTACTTGTGGATCTCCTTATCATTATCAACATGAATTCCCTAAAACGTGGTTTTCTCTGGTGTGGAAAACAACATAAGTTTGAAGAATGCCCTGATTTGTATGAGCATATGAGAAAAAACATAAGCAAGATAAGGGTGTAACTATGATTAAGATTCAAGCAGTGTGCACATGGAGATAAATAGATGTCCGAGGCTAGGATGAATTCGAATTACAACATGCACTAGTTACTACATGTCTTTGAGACCGCACACGCCCATAAGACTCCGAATTTTAAGACACCTATCATGAAGCAGAAGTGATCAATGCAAATTATCCTGATGCTAAAATCATAAATAAGTTTACTTAGAGACTATAGATGTTATCAGGAATTTACGGGAGAGAATCGAGTTTAAAGGAGTAAAAGTGCGTGTTAGAACGAGCTAAAAATGTTGAAATTCTATAGAAATACATAGATGATTTGAAGGAAGTCTGTAGAATGTTGCGTCAGGAGAACATAATCCCTATGTTAGGAGAGTGGTTGAGAGAGAAAGTATTGCACATAGGACATGAGCACGAGAGGCAAATCCTTCACGTAAATCTACCTCCCCATAATCATGAGTATGATAAGGAGATTACATTGAATGCGGTCATTGATGGATGGCTTCTGAGCAATATTTTGATAGATACATGTGTGGAAGTTAATGTACTCATGTTGGATGCTTGGAATTAGATGGGAAGACCACCATTGCAACCTTATTCAAATGTGTTATACATGACAAAAAAACTAGGGATAATCCTATTAGGGTGTTAAAAGATGCTACTATTATGATTCAGGGAGCCAATTTTATTGGGGAATTTGAAGTATTGGAACTTGTAGAGGCAGATAGTTTCCCAACATTACTTGGGTGCCCTGGTGTTATGAAAATAATGCAGATTTTTTGTCAATAAGGGGTACATTAGCTTTAATAACAAATAAGAGCACGTGATTATTCCATTGATAAATGCAAAGGCTTCCCCATATGTTGAGTCGTTAAGTGATGAGGACTTGAACATGATATATGTGTGTACAATTAGATACCCTAAGGTGATTGAGCCATCTAAGGAAGGAGTAATACAATGGGATGATGCTCATTCAGTTAGTGATACTACAAGTATTGCTTGTGACAACTGGGTGCATGGAACGTATGAAGTAGTTAGGCATGAGGTTAAGAATATAGTTACTCACATGATCAGGCCACACATGGTTAGGCACTTGAGTAATAACCAGGTACCTTGGTACACTGGCAAAGGAAACCCTAATGTATTTTTGTGCACTATGGAAGCTTAATGGAAGAATACTAGTGACAGAAGGAATATGTTGGTTTATACCCTACACGAGACAACAACACGTTGGTGGGATACACATAGAGATAACTTATTGGAATGGCGAGAAGTGAGAATCACCTTTTCTACTAGGTTTCTAAGGAGAAATGTACCTTCACAGATATGTGAATACCATGGGAAGGATTCTTCTTTGCACCACGTTTAGAAGTGTGAGAGACTCTAGATGGAGGGGCAAGAGGCCTTACCACCATCACTTTGGGTACATAAGTTCTACGTAACCCTCGGTGGTGTGTGTGCATGGTATGTCCATGCAGAGTTGACATGAGAGACAATTAATTGGAAAGAGATGACCTCCGGTATGGTTCACACTTTTGATTAATTTTATACTAAACCTTCGGTCAATGAAGCATTGTAAATTATGAAGCACCTTACTTTGGGAGATAGCATGAAGGATGAGGAACTACTTTTAGACATGTTTGGAGAGTTGGATTTAGAGGTGCGCCTTGATTTTGAAGAGATTGAAGAAGAAGAAATGGTCTGCGCCTAGGAAGAAAAAGAAAAGGGTATGTTAGTATGCTTGATATATGGTGAAGAGGACCAGGACAACAACCTAGATGTTAACCACACTAAAGGTATATGTTGTTAGGGTGTGGAGCCTATTTTTGGTATTCTCGAATCAATATTGAAGTGTTGGAGTTTGAATGGTTAAGTTTGGAGACTTCAAGAGCATTATGTAGTTGTCTCACAGTGGACGTTGTTGTGTCATTGTTGTTAATTGGTTGTCAACATTGTGACAATTTTTCTAGCCATGGGAAGATGAAAGATCATGACTTTCAAACTTTTAGGGTTAGCTTTAGGACTTCTTAAAAGGATTGTAATCCTATAAATAGAGGTGTTAGGGTATCTTGAAGATATCTTGAGTGTTCAAGAGGTCTTGAGTCTTAGTGATCAAGAAGTGATCAAGAGTGATCAAGGTTAAGCAATTGAGTGTTAATTGTGGTTTAGATGTGGTTTAGCATCTTTGGAATTCTGTTGTGAGTTCATAACTGAGAGAAGACTGTGAGAGTTGTTTTAATCTTGTTGATAATAAAATATGAGAAAGTTCTTGGTGGACGTAGCCCACATTGGGTGAACCACGTTAAATCTTGTCTTGTCTTCTTTTGTGCATTATTTATTTATGTTGTTATATTTCTACAAGTATAATTTTGCTATATAGTTTCCTACTGCTATGATTTGAGGAATTGTTTCTGCATATTTATTCACTAATTACTAACAACTGGTATCAGAGCTTTGGTGGTTTTTTTGCTGAAGTGGTAAATCACAAGGAAATTTTAGCTTGAGTGGGAGCTATGGCAGATGAGGGAAGATCAAGGGTTGAGAAGTTCAATGGGCATAAATTTGGTTTGTGGAAGATAAATGGAGGATTACTTATATCATAAAGACCTCCATGTTCCTTTGGCTGGAAAAGCAAAGAAACCTACAACCATGTCAGATGAGGATTGGGAGTTCTTTGGATAGAAAGGCGCTCAGGGCAATTTGGTTATGCCTTACATCTTTGGTTGATTTCAACATATCACAGGAGAAGACCATGGAAGGTCTCATGAGTGTGTTGGGGAAGTTATATGAAAAACCCTTTGCCTCTAATAAAATATTTTTGATAAAAAAATTATTTAATATGAAGATGTCTGAGAATGGTTTTGTTATTGATCATTTGAATGAATTTAATATGGTTGTGAGTATCTTAAACTCGGTAAAAATTGACTTTGATGATGAGGTCGGGGATTTGTTGATTTTGTTTTGCTTACGGATAGCTGCAACAACTTGGTTATGGATGTAAGTAATTCAATCTATAATAATTCAAAGCTAAAGTTTGAGGATGTAATAGGTGTGATCCTAAGCGAGGAAATGTGAAGGAAGAGCATTGGATATTCCTCTACTTCTGGAAATGGTTTGATGGTGGAGAGCAGAGGGAGATAAAAGAACAAAGGGAAAGGTAACCATGGGAAGTTGAATAATCATATAAGGTTAAATTCCAAGAGTAAGCTAGAATGTTGGCACTATGGGAAGGTTGGTCATGCTAAGAAAGATTGTTGGGATCTTCGGGATAAGAAGAACAAGGAGGAAACTAAAGAGGTAAATTTGGCAACAAGTGATGTTTATCAGGATACCTTAATTCTTTCTTTAGATAATATTGTTGAATCTTGGGTGTTAGAATTAGGGGCTTCTTTCCATGCCACCCCACATAAACATTACTTTACATATTTTTTTCAAGGTGATTTTTGACATGTATATCTTGGTGATGATGAACCATGTAGCATAATAGGGAAAGGTTGTGTTTGGATGAAAATGCAGAATGGGGACACATGGCTCCTTAAGGATTCCATGCATGTGATTAAGTTGAGGTGGAAATTTATATCAGTTGGGTCATTTGGGTAGTGATGGTTGTACGGTTAGTTTTAAAGTGGATTCTTGAAAAGTTACAAGCGAGCTCTTGTGGTTTCAAGAGGTAAGAAAACGGGTACTTCGTATTTAACCAAAGTGGTGCTGATTATTGTAATTTAGTTGATGCATATGGAGATGTGAATTTTGGCACTAGAGACTTGGTAATATGAGTCATGAGGGCATGTAGATTATAAAGGACAGATTTCCTGAATTAAAAGAGTTAGATTTGGACTTACGTGAGGACTATGTTTATGGGAAAAAGAAGCGGGTGATATTCCTCAAGGTTGGACCTACCAGAAGGAGGGTAAGTTGGAGATAGTTCATACATATGTATGGGGGCTAGATAAGGTAAACTCTATTAGCGGTTCATGTTATTATGTCACTTTCATTGATGATGTAACTAGAAAAGTTTGGGTATATTGCATTATAAAGAAATCTGATGTGTTTAAAAATTTCAAAATATGGAAAGCCTTGGTTGAGAATGAAACAGGTCTCAAGTTGAAATGTCTCAGGTTGGATAATGGGGGTATTGCAACAATGAATTTCTTGATTACTTGTTTGGTAAATGGGATCCGCAGGAAAAGAACGGTTCCAAATACTCCACAGGAAAATGAAGTGTCAGAGAGAATGAACATGACAATCATGGAGCGTGTTAGGTGCATGAGGTTACATGTGGGGCTGCCACTCATGTTTTGGGAGGAAGCGGTAAGCACAATTGTTTATCTGATTAACATAGGACCCTCTATAGCTTTGGATGGAGGTATACCTGAGGAGGCTCGGTCTGGTAAGAAAATTGATTACTCATTTCTTAAATTATTTGGATGTGAGGTATTTGTTCACATTGATAAACATGATAGGACCAAGTTAGAAGCTAAGTTTGAGAAATGCACCTTTGTTGGATATGGTGAAGCTAAATTTGGTTTCATTGTTTAGAGTCTTAAAGACAAGAAAATATTTCGGTCTAGAGATATTGTCTTTAATGAAAAATTCATGTATAAAGATCAGTTGTAGGAACAGAAAGAGGAATCAAAGAAATAATACACAATGTTAGAGGACATTGTAGACAACAAGGTGTCCAAGGGGCTGGTTCAGGTGCAACATGTTCCGGCACAGCCAATTCAAGTACCTACTCATCAAGAACCCCAAACTCCTGAGGTGAGAAGGTATTTTAGGGTAAGAAGGGAACTTGAATGATTTACTCCATCTTTGAATTATTTATTGCTCATGTGACGGTGGAGAGCTAGAGTTCTTTGAGGAAGTAATGCGGTGGATGCCAAGAAGAAGTGGGAGTGGACCATGGATGGATAGAATAGATCTCTTATGGAGAACCGGACTTGGGATCCGGTGGAGCTACTCGAGGGAAAGAGAGCATTACAAAACAAGTGGGTGTATATAATCAAAGAGGAATATGGAGGCAAGAAAAGATACAAGGCACGGTTGGTGGTCAAGGGATTTGCACAGAAGAAAGGTATAGACTTTGATGATTTTTTTCTCCTATTGTTAAAATGAGTTCTATTAGGACCATTCTTGGTTTAGTAGCAGAGAGAAGACCCACTTACTTAGAGTAGTTAGATGTGAAGACCGCATTCCATCATGGTGAGTTGGAGGAGGAATTGTATATGTAGTAGCCACAAGGTTATGAGGTCAAAGGGAAGGAGAGGTTAGTGTGCAAATTGAAGAAGAGCTTGTATGGCCTGAAACAAGATCCATGACAGTGGTACACGAAGTTTGATAGTTTTATGCAGTAGCAGGGTTACTCCAGGTGTCACTCAGACCATTGTGTGTACATCAAGAAGTTTCTTGATGGTAGTTATATTATTTTTTGCTTGTATGTGGATGATATGGTTGTTGCAGGGAAGAATATGCAAGAAATAAAGGTACTCAAGAAGCAAGTAGGTGACTCCTTTGTTATGAAGGATTTGGGGGCAGTAAAACAAATCCTTGGTATGAGAATAACTTGGAACAAGAAGGAGAGGAAGATGGTATTATCTCAAGAAGAGTACATAAAGAAGGTCTTGGAGAGGTTTAGTATGCAGGATGCTAAACTAGTTGGTACTCCTTTGGCATGTCACTTTAAGTTATCAAAGGAGCAGATTCCTAAGACTGAGGAGGATATAATCTAGATTTACAGGGTACCATACTCATCATTAGTTGGTAGCTTGATGTATGCTATGGTATGCACTAGGCATGACATTGCCCATGCAAGTGGGAGCAGTGAGCAGGTTTATGAGTGATCCAAGTAGAGAGCACTGACATGAAGTGAAGTGGATCCTTTGGTATTTGAGAGGGACCATGGGAGAAGCATTATGTTTCGGTGGATCAAACACTACATTACATGGCTATGTAGATTCATACATGGTAGGATATTTGGAAAATAGGAGGAGCATGATAGGTTATGTATTTACAGTTGGTGATACAACGGTGAGTTGGATTTCATAGTTATAAAAGGTTGTGGCTTTGTCAACCATAGAGGCTAAGTATGTTGTTGCCATAGAGGCAAGAAAGGAGATGATTTGGCTACAATAGTTTCTTGATGAATTGGGTCATAAGCAATAAGTTGGGAGACTACAAATTTCTAGTCGAGCGTTATTCATTAGGCAAATAACTCCTCTTTCCACTCTAGGACGAAGCACATTTAGCTGAGATACCATTTCATCAAGGAAGCTTTGGAAGAAGATAAGTTGAAGCTGAAAAAGATTCATACCAGTCAGAATCCTGTGGATATGATGACCAAGGTAGTCATAAGGGAGAATTTGAAGTTGTGTTCAACTTTTATTGGCCTTCATGGTTGATAATGAAGGGTTAAGAACTTTTCTCAGTGGAAACAGTCTCCAAGTGGGATATTGTTGGGGTGTGGAGCCTATTTTTGTCTTCTCGAATCAATATTGAAGTGTTGGAGTTTGAATGGTTAAGTTTGGAGACTTTAGAACATCTCGTAGTCATCTAATGTGACATTGTTGTGTGTTTCATTGCTGTTAATATGTTGTTAATTGGCTATCAATGTCGTGATAATTTTTCCAGTCGTGGGAAGATGAAAGATCATGACTTTCAAACTTCTAGGTTCAGATTTAGGACTTCTTAAAAGGATTGTAATCCGATAAATAAAGGTGTTAGGGTATCCTCGAAGATATATTGAGTGTTCAAGAGGTCTTGCTTCTTAGTGATCAAGAGGTGATCAAGAGTGATCAAGGTTAAGCAATTGAGTCTCAATTGTGGTTTAGATGTGGTTTAGCATCTTTGGAATTCCGTTTACGAGTTCATAACTAAGAGAAGACTATGAGAGTTGTTTTACTCTTGTTGATAATAAAATCGAACAAGTTCTTGGTGGATGTAGCCCACATTGGGTGAATCACGTTAAATCTTGTCTTGTCTTCTTTTGTGCATTATTTATTTATGCTATTATATTTTTGCAAGAATAATTATGCTATATAGTTTCCTACTTTGTGATTTGAGGAATTGTTTCGCATATTTTTCACTAATTCCTAACACATGCGAGGTAATGGACACAACAAATGAGAAGGCACACTCATATCATGAGCCTATGAAAACAAAGAAGGTTAACATTGGGACAAAGGCATAGACTAAAGAGGTCATTATTAGTGACTATTGGTCCGAAAAAGAGGTTGTAAAGATTATTAAGGTACCGCACGACTTTCATGACTTATTTCCTAGAGGTTATCATGAATTGAAAGGAGTACACCCTTCTTTAGGTGAGATGTGAATCAAACTTAAAGGAGCGAGTCCCATTAGGAAGAGGCCTTATAGGATGAATCCTAATCTGCACGTTAAGGTAAAGGAAGAAATTGATAAGATGTTGAAATATGGAATCATTGAGCCCATTGAGGAGTTATACTGCGTTAGCCCTGATGGTGATAAGCATAAATAAATATGGTAGGATAAGTATTTGTGTATACTTCAGAAAATTAAATGCTTCATGTGTTATTGATCCTTTTCCTACCCCATTTACTGAGGAGATCCTGGAAGGTGTAGCAAGGCACGAGATCTACTCTTTTATTGATGGATTTTCAGGATATCATCAAGTGTGCATAGAAAAGTAATATCATGAGAAGATGACTTTGTCCACTGAATGGGGAATTTTTTCATATACAATTATGCCCTTTGGAGTAAATAATGTGCTTACAGTCTTTTTGCACATTGTTGTACAAGCATTTCAGGACTTCATCCATAAATATTTATAGGTGTATCTTGATGATTGGACAATGTATGGTCTGGTTAAGGATCATTGTGACAATTTGAGACTTATGTTTTAAATATGTAGGAAGTTAAGCATCTCCTTGAATATAAATAAATGTATCTTTGTGACACCTTTTGGCACTTTTCTTGGGCATATTATTTGTAAGGAAGGCTTGTTGGTAGATCTAGCCAAGGTCATTGTGATCTTGGGATTGGAAGAACCTAACAATCAAAGTGAAGTGCATGGATTTCTTGGTCATAAAGGAAATTCATTAAGGGTTATGCAAATATTTCGCACCCCTACAGGAATTGTTGAAGTCTAAGGGAAAATTCTATTGGGGCAATGTGCAATAGTGGGTGTTTGAAACATTGAAAGAAAGGTTGACTATTGCACCTATTTTACAATTTCTTTCATGGGAAAAACCATTTCATGTTCATGTCAATGCTTTAGAATGACGATTGACACCGTGTTATCATGACAAGGTGAAGGAATTATAGACCACCCTATTTGTTTTGCAAAAAGGAAGTTGAGACCCACCGAATAGAATTATACAACTATTGAGCGCTAATATTTGTCCATGAATTACGTATTGCACAAATTTAGACAATAATTATTTCCCACACCATTTATTTTTTCATAGATCATATGGTGCTTAAGTATTTAGTAAAAATCCTATTTTATAAGGGTGCATTTGTAGGTGGATACTATTATTTTCAAGAGTTTTAATTTATAGTTGTTGTCAAACTAGGAAAAAGTAACTCAGGCCTAATCACTTATCAAGGATTAATTCTAGTGAGGATGCGCAGAGCATTGAAGACATAATGCTAAATGCACAACTCTTTAGATTGAATCATGCACCTACCGAGTTAAAATATATTAGTCTTTTTCGCATTGGATAGGTACGTGAGGGAATGAAGACGTTAGAGAAGAAGAAAATTGCAATACGTGTGACACCTTACCAGTTGATAAGTGGAGACTTGTACAAACTTGGTTATGATGAAGTGTTTGCGTCGGTGTGTGCTAGAGCATGAGCATGAGGAAATTATGGAAGAAGTTCATGGTGGAATTACAGGAGGTAATTATATGGGAGATGCCACCGTTTGTAATATTCTGATAGTTAGATTACATTGGGAAACTTTTTATAAGGATTTCAAGGAGTATGTCAAGGCATGTGATCATTTTCAGTTCCTTGGGAAGCCTGAAACCAGAGATGGAATGCCTTTGAGGACTATTGCAAACACTAAACCTTTTGAGAAATGAGAAATTGAATTTCTGGGTCTCATTTCCCCACCCACACGTAGGAATGAATCTTGTTATATTATTACATGTACATATTATCTAACAAGGTGGGAAGAAGCAAAGTGCTCTACAAAGGATTGCATGGAAACTACAAAAGAAAGGTTTCTATGGGAGAACATAATCAACAAGTATGGATGTCCATTGAGTTTGAAAAGTGATACGGGAACTCATTTTCTTAATGAGACTATCAAGATATTAATGGCACAATTTATGGTGACACACCAAAAAAAAACCCTTATCATCCACAAAGCTAATGGAACTATTGAGGCTTTCAACAAGATTTTAGGGCATACATTGACAAATATTTGTGATGTTGGAAGGAAGGATTGGGATGACAAGTTTTTTTGTCCTTTGGGCATACATGACCACTTACAAAAGATTGAACAAGGCCACACCCTTTCAGTTGTTGTTTGGTATGGAGGTTATATTTCTTATAGAATTCATGATGTCATCCCTACATATTTCACATGCATGAGGGTTGGATGATGAATAAGATTTTGAAGAATGCATAGAAAAACCAATGCGGTTGGATGAATGGTGTGTTATTGCTTGGTGGAGTCGGAAGATAGAAAAAGCAAGACAAAAAGCATGACATGATAGACATATTCAAAACAAGGCATTTGAGGTTGGAAAGATGGTTCTTCTGTATGATTCAAAGTTTTCACACCACCCAGGAAGTTGAAATTTCATTGGTTGGGACCCTTTGTTGTAACAAAGATATTAGAATCAGTGCTTTCCAGTTATAAGCGTTGTATGGAACTTTATTGCTTGATTAATTCAATGAGAGTGGGACGAAGCCCTACTATAAATAAGTCTTATTGGTGTTTGTAATAAGGTAGTATTCCCACTGAGATTATGTTTCCCTTTAATGCATTTTCTTTATATGTGTTTCTTTTCGTCATTGTTATACTTTGTCAATTTAGTTCTTTGTTTTGTTGTAATAAGCACAATTACGTGCCAGTAGCTAATTACTATCTAAGTGAATTCATGCGTAGAGGACCGCACATACTATTAGTGTGGGGTTGATTACAAGAAAGAGTATGTGGAAGGAAAAATTTGTTGGTGATTTTAGATGGCCTAATAACTACAAGAGTGCACACATTGACAATAATGATTGATTGCTAGAAAACAGTGATAAGGTATCACAAGATGTGATAACAAAGATAGTGCCTAGAGGAAAATCCACGTATGATCAGTGAGCGCGTAGTGTAATGTGAGGTAGGAAGTAACATGGGTAACTACTTGGAATAGGATGCAGAGGTTTATGTACTTTTGCACATGGAGAGCACGCATAAAGAGGTATATGGTAGTGGAAGTAGTTTGCGTGCACTGAAGGTTAGTTGGAACATGAAATAAAAGTGTGGTGGAAGTGTAGGGGAAAACTACGTAAAAGGAGGGAAAACAAAAAGTGGGAAAATATGTAGTTAAATACGGTGGTATTTTGTAAGTAATAAATACGGGTAAAATTTTGAAACCTATAAATAGAGTGTTGGGGTAAAATCATTTTTACCTTATCTTGCGTGAAATTTGTGAGTGTTTTTGAGCAACCTAGGGAAAAATTTAGCAATTTGGTGAGATCTCGAGTGCCGAGTTCAAGAATCTTGAACCAGAGGGTGAAGGAAAACATGGTCGAGTGAGGAGTGAGTTCCATTAGAGGGAATCCTACAGATTGAGACAACGTGGTGTGGATTTGGAAGGAAGCAAGACTTTTCTCACTAGGGTTTTGAGAAATAGGGCACTGATAGACAAAATATAAATCGGGAAGTATAACAAAGTGTTGCGCCAAGGGTTAGTGGAAAGATACTTAGAGTACTAAGGAAGAGCAAGGCACAAGGTAAAATTTTGAGTTTGCATGACTGAAATGGCACCAAGGAAAGTAGTGACCATGTCACCAAAGAAGAAGGGCAAGGGAAAATAAAATCCAACCCCTACCATAGACATCCAGGAAGAATGGTACTCAGAAATGTAGTACCCTAGATGGAGTATTAATGGGAAAGGAGTGGGTGTCTCATGTTAGGAGCATGGCCATGAGTGATTATAATCATTGGATAGATTTGACAGCACGTGACATGGTAATAGAACTTGTTCAGCTGACAAAGGAAAGAACCCCGGATGATAAGCCTATGTATGATGATAAGGGGAAGAGGTTGTTGGAGAAGGTAGGATTATTGCAGCTATATGAGCTCCCATTTTTGGGAATCCTAAGAGATTATATAAATGGTTGATATCACACGTCCATGAGGACTTTTTAAACTTCATGAGGTTGAAGGATGTGCATTACCACATAATTAATTGAGAAATATACTAGTTTGATTGGTATAGGGAATGCATTTGATGACAACTTAGCCAATGATACTGAGGTGAAGAAGACTCTTGTGGTGTTTACATTTAATAAGGGAGGGCACACGATGGATATTATTAAACTTGATGATCTTGTTATGAGGATGGTAGCATGCTTACTCACAAATTTGAATGGATAAGAAAGATGGACATAAGTGAATAAATGATTGCTGCATGTATGCAAGAAGATAGCATAAAAAGGCACAATATATAATATTATTTTCTTTATAACAAAAGAGAACATTGAATTTATGCACAACAAAGATAAGATTATCTCTCGTAACACTTTTTTTGGTAATAGTGTTCTCTAAGATTGGGTTGCCTGATGGGTCGAAGGAAAATATATGGGAGTATCCTGAAGAAGATCCCTCCCTGAAAAATAGTTTTCCAATCATACCTATGTTTTGGTGACACTAGCATACAAGGCATGTGTGGATAAATGGAATAAACAAATGCGTGATGCATTCAGTGCAGAGTGGAGAATTCCAAATGATTTGCCTAATCTTGTAGATGGGATTGGTGTGTTTTCTATCTATTAACATTTTTTATTGGGAGGCTTACATTAATTGATGGTACTGAAATTCCATGGTGCAAACTCCAATTTGATTTTACAACAGAGTACTTTAGGGGTGTTGTGAATAGATTTAAGGAGGTGTGTAAGTTAAGACTTGATCTAAGAAAAGTGGATAAGGAGCACCATGAGATGATCCAAATACTTGTTTACCCCAAGAAGAACCCGTATGAAGAGAAGTATATATTAGAGAGCATTCCCTTGTATAAACTAGTTACATTACCAATAGCTTTGGTTACTACATCAAATATATACAGATATCCCAATTTATTGATGGATAGTTCATATAAGATGATGTGAGTGTTCCTAAAGAACCCTCCACATGAAATAAGGTCGAACCAAACAAAATAGGGCACGATGAAACTCCCACAGATTAGTGGAATTAAGGAAGGAAGTAGGGATAAGACTCACATTTCTAATGCACCCGTAGGACAAACATCAACACGTAAGGGGGTGGAGCCAATAAAATATGTAAGAAGGAAACCTACTAGGGGAGGTTTGGTGTAGAAGAAACAAAGGATAGTACCTAGCTCTAGACTCTCGAGGATATAGAAATCTTGAAGGAAGAAGAGGTTAAGAGCAAGGAAGAACTGGAGGTGAAGGTGAGTCCACATGTGTACATGGTGGATGAATCAAATGCAGAGGACCAGATCACACATTTTGATGACATGCATGTTATGGAGAGAGAGATAGAGAAGAAGAAATTGGGGCATATGACACTCGTGCCATGGAAGATAAATTGGAGCCAAAAACAAAGCATGGGGTTTGGTTCACTCCCAACTCTAAGTTTGGAGCATAAATTGGAAAAATAATTCATAGAAATAATTGAGCATTTGGTCAAGCATGAAGTAGCAAAGGGAAAAGAATAAGGAAGGAATGAATGGCAAACCGAGTCTTTAAGTGTGGAAAAACTATTTTTTTGGTTTCCCTAAAGGTATTCGTGGTGAGAACAAGAGCCCCAATATAGTTTACAAGGTCCTATAATGCAATATGTTGATGACCTAGAAAAGGTTTTATGTGCTAGGTATCAAAGAATGATACCTTTAGATCAATTATTTTCTGGTCTATTTTTAGTAAGGAGAAGGCACTACCGCGCACTGGAAGATGTTATCCTAGGCACCGAGGAAGATGTTATCCTAGGCACTTGAGTTACATATTGATGAGATGGATTTGAATGTAAGCTCTCATTCATTAATAGATTCTCGAGATGTGCCAGATTTGCATTCACGTAGTTGTCAAATGACTAAGTGTGAAAAGCACTAAATGAACTATCGGTGGAGGTTGGTGCTCAAATTTTTGATAAGAACAATAAGATATGGTTTATGCAAAGGGAGCTGGATGAGAATAATAAAAAAATAATAGAAAGAGATAAGTAAATAAAAGAGAAGAAGAAAATTATTGTATAGTTAAGAAAGGATTTGAGGAAGAAAAAGACGAATGTGTGCAACATATAAGGAAGTAGGATATATTGATAATGTGATCTTACTTGTGCACCCATATTTGGCCCCCATCTTAAAACAACGTATGATTCAAAATTTCATTGTCTGGAAGATCTAACGTGCATAATTACAACTCAACAACCAACCCTTGCATTAGAATCTGTAAAAGAAGTTATGGCACGACAGAGGAAATCGGAAAAGGAACAAATTGTAACTTCCATAACCCAAAGATATCGAGCTAATCAAAGCTTTAAAAGTGGTTGATCATATTGCGCAGAAGTTGTCTATGATAATTGTGAGGATAGGGATCATGTAGTGGGACTGCTTATTACCAAGATGAAGCAGACTTGAAATAATTCTAGGCCAAGGACAAAGGGAACATGGCTGAACATGAAAGGATATTGGCTGAAGTTGAGTAGAAGAGGGAGGAAATTGATCTATTAAGGGCCTCGATCAAGAAAAATTGAAGGAGCTACAAACCCGGGTCATGCGCATGATGGTAACACTAGTTAATGGAGGAAAATAGCTGGAGACTATGGTCAAAATGTTGAAGGCAAGGGATGAGGATTTGACTACTGCAAAGGCTTAAACAATTGTCGATGAAACCCTAAATCAAGAGAGTGTAGATTTGGAGGGATGGAAAACGTTGGAAACAATAGTGAATAAGGAATTCCCCCTTATTTTTACCCAGTAAAATTGGATTCTTTAATTCATTGGCGCAAATAGTGTCAACATTCTTTATTCTTTGATTTTTGAAGGAATATTTACCATTCTTTGTATGAATGTTGCCGAGGATGGAAAACATGCCTAGTGTGGGGTAATGTTGGGTGTCAGAAAAGTGACTAAGTATTGAAAGGATATAGAGGCATGATCACACGTGTAAAATGACTATAAGATGAACATGTAGATCAATAAGCAAGATGAGCATGATGATGATAAGGTTTGCAAGTGGAAAATGGAATAAAGAGCGCGTGAGGGACTATGCAGAAAATGAGCTTTGTCACTTTTTGATATTGAGCTAAGTATGAAAGGTGGACTTCATATTGGTGCATAAAAGTGGGTGCATGGATAGGTGTAAGATTTTGATAGAGTAATGCCCTCGAGACTGTTTTAAGGAAGACAGATTAGAATGTAGTAATTTTTACATGTACAGGATAAAAACCTATTTGGAGTGGCCAACACATATTACATAAATACAAGAAGACTTGGAGGATACACAAGATCTATTTTGAGAACAAGAAGAAGATCAAGAGTCATGTAGAGTTCGAGCTAATAATAGGATTAGAACTAGAGTTAATTATAGGTAATCTATTGTTAGGCGAAGCTTGCATGCTTCTTGATTAGTTTTTCAAACGGTGTAAAAATATTTTGAGTATGTAACCTATTTTGAGAATGTATGGGTGTAGTCACAAAATCATGCACTTTAGACATTTATGTATCCCAGTTTCATACTACTATTTAGAAGGTTCTTGATTGAATAAAAACTAATTAACCCCATATTTTGACCATATTTTTTATTTTATTTTATCACTACCACCCCTTTTCATCCACACGCCCATTCTGTTTTGGTGATTTCCCATCATTTTAACCTCGACCGAGGTACCCAAGCTAATACTTGTGGCACTCGTGGATGCCCTAGTCCCACCAAGGGTGCCCCAATACTTTTACATTTTCACACCACTTTTTGGGCTCTCTCTAGCCATTTTACTTCTTTATCTTTCTTTTGGTCAGCCTCTTCGGGGTTAATTAGAAAATTTGATCAAGAGAACCATTATCTAATTTTGCATGCATGTCAAAATTGGACAATGGTGTCCTATTTTGATCAAATCACGACATTGGTCCCAGGGACCCATTTCTAGTCATCACAGGATAACATGATTAAAATAATTAATAATTTGCATAATTGAGCTCACCTAGCATTAAATGGGGAAAAATTGAGAATAACTCAGTAACAACTCGGTGTTCGCTTGATTGAGAACTCAGTCATTATATGGATCTCAACTCGACGGGTCGACCGAGCCCAACGTTGAAAAAAGTCAACTCGAGTCAAGAAAATATGGGAAAGTTTCCAAAAATAGGAAGATTTTATAAAATAGGCCAAGGGCCATCGAGTAAAACTTAGCTCACCAAGTATCTCGGTGAGATACTCGGCGAGTTGGCCAGGTTGGGAAGGCACTAAGTTAAAATAGATAGTGAATAATGAATAAATCAAGTGAATTGGGTGAGTGCCTGCAGGAGATAGTGAATAACTTGGTTTGAGGAGTTTTAGACCTTTGCAGACATGTTGAAACAATGCCATGGAAAACCAATACAAGATCTTCACTACGTGGGGATTAAGAGCTACTTTTCCGAGTTCGAGACATTGGAGATGGTAAGTTGACATAGGAGTTCCACGCATGGGAGATTTAGGTGAGCGTGGTCAAGTGGAAATATTGGGTTGGAAAACCATCATGATACTTGAGCATGGGAGAAATCAGATCAAATAGCCAAGTGGAGAGCATACGATGGCAATCCATCATGAGAATTCTGTAGCTTGGAGTGGTCCGAGTCATTGTGTGAGTCACCAAGAGAATTAAAGTGGTGGTTACGAATTGGGTAGCGAGTCATCCTCCAAGCGATGAGGGAGGATGGTGGCAAGATGGTTGAAGATGGGTTGATGTTGGAAAAATTATCAAGTTGCAGGCTCACCAAATCGAGCAATGCACGGAATCAGAGAAGGAGCTTTCCGATGTTGATGGATAAGGCAGAGCTTGGCAACCTGCAGTCATAACAACATGTCGAGTAACTTGGATCGATGTTGAACTCTATTGAAATGAAGGTGAAGAGAGCTTGATTGATGAGCTCAGTTGGTTTTGGATGAGAGACTCAAGCTTGGAGCTCGTGGTTGAAGGTATCGAATTCGACAAGATCATGGTTGTAAAGGCACTTGAACAGGTGGTGAACTTATGAAGATTGCATGGTTGGGAATGACTTGTGTTTACTGATGCCATGACTATTGGATGGTCGAATCAAGGAGGAATAATGACAAGTTAAGCTCAATATCATTGCAAGTGCATCCGAGTTGCTTATCAATAGCTCGAAACATATGTTGAAGCGAGTTCATTCAAGTGTTCTAGCTTTCCATTGCAAAGAGTTTGGGGTTGGTTTAACAGTCAAGACATCAAACCAGATAAAAGACAGGCTGAGCTCATGGTTTATGTAAATCATTAATGAGAAATATCTAGCTCGAGTACATAACAGTTCAGCAATTCACCTAATGAGTCGAGAACATTGAATGATGAGTGGAGTTGAGGCCAAGTCACTCAATGGTGAGATCGCAATCAGAGCTCGTAGAAGGATGTTAAGTTTCATAATTTGTGTGTGGAGCTTGGTAGATATGGCTTGAGCTCTCAAAGCGAGCTTAGCGGATGACATAAATATTTTTTTCCAAGTTCAATGCTAGGAGCCCATCAATGAGAAACCTGAGAGCCATGTCAGGGCATCACATTGCCACAAAAGATCATACTCACTTAGCTTGTGAGAACGAACGGCCCGAGCTAGGTTTGATAATAAGGAACTCGCTATGAAGAGCTTGGTATTTGGTAGTATAGATGTAGGTGTTGATTCGTGACAAGGTGATGAACTCAACGTGTGAAATGCATGAGAATTCTAGCTTGATGCACAAAGGTAGAAGAAAAATGATCATGAGAAGGTGAGCTCAAGACAATTTGGTGACCGAGTTGAAACCATAAAACCATTCGATGTAAGAGGTTCAAGCTCATGTGAATGATCGTGTTGGGCTCATGACTAAGGTGGGTGCTCGGATTCAAAATTCAAACTAGGTCAATGCCATGGAAATCACTTGACATGTCAGCAGAGAGGTTGGTCGCCAAGGGAGGTGGCTCATTTCAGTCAGTTTGATTCATGGCTCGATGGTTGCAGAGATGTTCAAGTACAAGGTAAGCCTGTGAGAATGATTTCACATTGTGAGCAAGTTAGTGGGGAGATCAACGGATGGTTTGACGGGTATCGCTTGTGATGAGCTCAAAGGAATGTACATGGTAAGCTCATGAAAAATTTTAGGAGTTGACACATCGACGAAATGATTAAGCATTCGAAGAGAGATTATGTTTAACTCAAAGGGCACCGAGTGAGTCGCTTAGGGAGAGCTTGCATGGAGACAAGTTGATAGACACACGAAGAAGATTCAGGTTCGTGAATGTTGGCCAATTCTGCTAGGCAGAGGCTGAGGTGAGTTAAAGGGGAATGGCAAGCTGGTGAGGAAGACAAACGCAATAGATAGAGTCAGATGTTGTCTTGATGTATCACCAAGGATGACCCGAGATGAAGCCATTTTTCTTGACAGTGAGGTTGTGGTAGAACTCGGTAGATTCATGAAGGAGCTCAACTCTCTGATTTGAACCATGCAATGAGAGAGAGATTTTCGGAGATAATTCGGTCAAGCGTGGGTTGAGGCCAAGTCAATGTAAGGGAATCAAGAAATAAAGTGAATTCACGGTGTGTTGCACAATCGAGCTCTCGGCGGTGGAAATACTACGAGTGAATTAGTCACTCAGAATAGTCATGGTCCAAGTGGAATTAAGAACTTGGCATGAAGGGCTCGGTTTGGAGCTTGATGCAAAATGGGAGCTCGTTATTGGTGAAGAACAATGGAGCTCGTGACCAACTTGGGGAGTTGGCTCGCGAGCCAACCACCAAGTTGGGCTATTTTGTTTTGGCCTTTTTTCCATAATTGCCCCTCCACTGCAATCCAGTCAACAAGGGGCCCACCATATTTTTAAATTAAATTAATATTTTTATTTAAATATTTTAATAATAATATTTATTATTATTATTTAAATATGGGAGCTCGTTTGTTGTGAAGAACAATGGAGCTCGTGACCAACTTAGGGAGTTGGGTGGTGAGCCAACCACCGAGTTGGGCTATTTTTTGGCATTTTTTCCATAATTTCCCCTCCATTGCAATCCGGTCAACAAGGGGCCCACCATATTTTTAAATTAAATTAATATTTTTATTTAAATATTTTAATAATAATATTTATTATTATTATTTAAATATTATTTTAATTAATTAAGGAGACTAGGTCAACTGGGTATTAATGACACATGATGGAACCTTCTAAAGTGGTTCAACCAACTATAATAAATGCATCATGTACCTTCAATTTAGGAATGTAATTATGACCTTTCCTCTTCTCTCTCACATATTCTTCTATAAATGTAAGTTGGAGTCTCATTCCAAGGGGTTCTAACAGGTCAGATAGGTTGGAAAGTTAGACATCTTAGGCAAGTGCAATTTTAAAGAGTCTCTCTCTTTTGTAAGTTTTCCTGTGTGTTGAGAGAACGTTTCTATTGCGGGTTCTGGAGTTACGTACTTATTGAGTGGTGGAGTATTGCATGCAGTTGAGTTGTGGTGTCCATTCACCCTTCTTGAGTTCATCTTTCTTCACTGGGAAACTGATATATTGCTTTGTCTGATCAAGTTTAACAAAGGGAATGCATGTCTCTTAGTCTGTGGTATCATGTACCCTCTCTAAGTTGAAGTAGGTGAAGTTGACCTGTGGTGCACACACCCTCTTCAAATTAACCCTTCCTGAGTCTGGCAACACCCCTTTATTTGGTGCATCACCATCCCTAGTATAGTTTCATTTATGTAAATCTCTTTCCCTAAAACCCCATGAAAATGTTAGCATAGGACTAGGAATAGTACAACACTTAGTTTAGGAAGAGGAAGCTAGCCTTCTCCGGACGTTCACCTCGAGCCCAAGTCCCATAGCTTAAGAGGTGATCCCATGTGTCCTAATCACACCGAGTGTCCTATTCACATTCTATCCATTTGAAGGGTGTAGTGATTTGGTGAAAATATTTTTTGGCACGTGCAAGTGGGACAAAGAGTTGGTACTTCTCTTCTCACTTACACAAGTCAAATTACTTGGCGACTTTATATCTATGGTTTCCAAATCTCAGTGTGTTAACTTATGTGAAGAGTTCGAAAAAGCTTCTTCAAAGCAAGGAAATTATCAGCATATCGAAATTTCTTTGTCTCCTCCAAAGAGAAGACAAAGAGGCATTTCAACATCACTAGTTGTAGCTCTACCTCGTAGGGGTCATTCAACTCCTCCATGGTAAGGTTCACTCCACCAAGGAACAATCAAACTTTTGCTACTATGGCACAAAATCAAGTTTTCCCCCTTTCAATGCAAGCAGTCCTCTTCTGTTGGCTCAACGTGACCCTATACCTATTGCGGCACTCAAAATTTTACCCTTTTACACAGGGGAAACTCACGTTACTCTAGTGGAACATATTCTTGATGTAGCCAGCATTTTTGCCATACATAATGTCACAGAGGACAACATTGCAGTTAGACTTCTTGCTACCTCTTTTAAGGGAAAATCACTTCAATGGTTTCGAGGGTTAAGTGTTGGTAGCATAACCACTTGGGACAAATTAGGAGAAAATATCTATAAATAGTTTGAAGACAAGAGTGATAATCTTTCACTTTTGGAATAGCTCACTACCATGAAGAGAGCTCCCCAAGAATACATGAGTGACTTCAACTTCCGATTCCATAGGACCTAGAATAGGATTCGGCACTTGTAAATCCTTCTGCACATAATGCATTCTTGTATTATTTGTGAGCCTTGAATAGCGATGTAGTAGTCTTGATCCAATCCATGGGAGGGGCTACATTACCTGATGCCTATGACATTTCCATAAGAGTGGAAAATTCCTTGATTCAAGATGGAAAGATAGCTCCATGACCGCCAATGCCATTGTCTCCGGATCTTATAAACAATCAACCTATCATTGCTCCTATTCCAGCAGCCTCTAATCAACTAGTTTAGTCTACCCCTACCTCTTTAAATGATCTATTTGAAGTCAAGTCACTGCTGCAAACGTTTGGAAATGAGATTTTTGCACTCAAGAGGCAACAATTTCAATACAATCATCCATATCAGCCACAAAATCAGCAGTATCAGGCTAACCGTCCTCCTTTTCAAGGGAATAATCAACTGCAAAATCAAGATACAAATCAAGTTATGAATGTCAGACCTTTGAACTTTCGGAACCCTCTTGCTGTTAGTTCATCTAGAGCCATTGTACTTGTCCAAAACAATCTAGTCCAAGACTACGAATGGTGCTACCCTTGTTCTCAACCCCACAATAAAAATCTTTGTCCAAATGGAGTTCTTGGCTAGGCCCTTATGGTTCAAAGCATATCTTCCCCTTCTGAGAAAATAGAGAACACATCTATGCAAGAAACAACATATCAACCGCAGGCACTGAAGAAACCACTTTGCTAAATTGGAAAGCAGAAGATTTTTGTAGGTTGAATACAAATTCTCATCATTGGCGGTAAACACTCATTCCAAGAAGAGAGAAATGGAACCTCAAACTTCCAAATCTGATCAAACATCCACTTCACAGCCTCAGACACAAGTGGTGGTTGATAAAGACGTGGGAAAGAAACCACCAGAAATACCTGTTAGCCAAGCCACAAGAAAAGAAAGTTCATCAGGCATCATGGTACCCAACAAGCATTTTCCAAAGGAGGATCCTAATGCTCAATAAAGCATCAAAAAGTAGGAGCAATTCCTTCAGCATAGTGGAACAGATGAATAAAACCAATGTGAGAATTACTATGTGGGATGAACTCTCAATTCCTTCTCAAAGAAACTTGTTACAAGAAGCTCTGAATAGTTTTGGTATAACCAACGGATCATCAAGTCATGGAGCAACAACTACTATGAGTTTGTGTCAACCAAAAGGGAAAATTATTCCTAAAGAAAACAAACCGCCACCATTATATATTTCCTTATCATTGATGACCACCTGGTACATAACTACATGATCAATTATGGCACTAGTAGCTCATTCATGCCCAAACAAATTGCAGATGTACTAGGCATACAATATATGCTAATTGTAAGAGGATTTATTCAGCTAGATGGCACAACTATTAAGACTATTGGAGTTATCAAAGGACTTTAACTTACCATCCATGCATGCCCAAGTTTGTCATTCACCCAAGACATATCAGTCATTGATCTTCCTCCTCTCTTTGCCATCTACCTATCACGAGATTTCACTACCAAGATGGGTGGTTATCTATCAGCCGATTGGTCACATATGATTCTCAAGACTCGATACGGAACCAAAGTGACTATAAGGGAAGAACCAATCTGCCACAATCATGTAGAACCCTACACTGCTAGTCCTATAAATGGGAATTACACCATCGGAGATCCGGAAGAAGAAGATGTTGATCATGAACCAACCACTCTCGTTAAAGAAGTCCCTGATACTATGCTAGATGAAGTAAGTGGAGATCATCAAGTATGATCCCTATGCTGATGTGTTGGTAGAAGAAGAAGTTGGTTTGCTACTTTTGGAAGAAATAAGATTGGGTACATATTGCATTCATGAAGAAGATACAATCATACCGCAACTCGTCAAAACACCAAATGATTCGGAAGGATTGTGGCAATTGTTCTTTAATGGATCAAGAAGTAAGAATGGATCTAGTTCGGTGTTATGTTGATTTCTCCAGAGGGAGATAAGTACTTCTCATCTTTTTGGTTGTAATTCAGTTGCACTAACAATGTTGTTGAATATGAGGCCCTTGTGTAAGGAATTCAACTAGCCCAAAAGAAGGGGATCAAATCCCTTACTATTTTTGGAGATAGTGAGTTAGTTGTCCATCAAGTGACATCACATAGTGCATCCAAGAATGATCTCTTAAGATCATACAAGAACCGAGTCTGGGACTTGATTGAAGATTTCGAAGCTTTTGGAATCCATGCAGTTCCTAGAAATTAGAATCAAGATGCTGATAGGATTGCTACAATTGGCTTGTAATATGACATACCCATGTTGATGTCATGAAAGAAGGAAATTAATTTGTCAAAATGGTGGTTTGACTTGTAGTCCCTGATAATGTGAGTAGCTGGCAAGTGTTTGATAGTGACAAACAAATTGTCCTTTTTCTACAAGAAGAGGCGAGTTTGCTGCAAGAAATTAGGATAGGTTGCAAGAGTCATATGGTGATCAAATTATACAATTGAAAAGAAATAAACTACCAAAAGGCTTAGTCACTCTAAAATCCATTTTCAATTTAGATGATCAAGCCAAAAGACAAACTTTTAACATGGTCGTCAAAGAAGAGGATTTTGAGGAAAACGAGGTAGCAAATGAAAAGTTTCTGAAGATTAGAAAAGTGTGTACTTCCGAAGAGATAGAAGCTTTCATCAAAAAATTTCAAGAGTATCACGACATCTTTGTGTGGAGCTATAAAGACATGTGTGGTTTTGATCCAATTCTAGCACAACATACCATCGAACTAGATCCTAATGCCAAGCCAGTTCACGAAACAGAGGCTGATTAATCCCAAAATCGAGCCACTAATGAGAAAAGAGCTAACCAAAATCATCGAGGCCTATATTATTTTCCCCATCAAGCAATCCTCTTGGGTAGCCAATCTGGTACCGTAAGGAAGAAGAATGGAGAGATTTAGTTATGCGTAGATTTCAAGGATTTGAATTGTGCATCATTGAAAGACCATTACCCTCTTCCATCAATGGAGTAGATCCTTCAAACAGTGGTAGGAGCTCAAATATTTTATTTTCTCAATGGATATTCAGGTTATAATCAAATCCTAGTCCAAGAATCCGACCAATTCAAAACAGCTTTCACTACCAAGTGGGGCACATATGCCTACAACAAAATTCCATTCAAATTGTCCAACGCTAGGGGCTACTTTCCAAAGAGCCATGGATATGGCGTTTAAAGGACTAATCAATGATATCATCTTGGTTTACCTGGATGACATAATTGTATATTATAAGCATGTAAACGATCACATCGCGCATCTAAGGAAGGTTTTTGAAGATGTAGAAAATTTGGGGTTTCACTTAATCCCAAGAAGTGTATTTTTACAAAGTCCATGAGGGTAATTTGTTGAGGCATGTTGTTTCAGCAAAGGGACTATCAATCGATCCAGCTAGGATTCGTTCAATTATGTCCTTATCTCTTCCAAGTCACGTAAAGGGCCTCCAGATTTTTTTGGGAACCATAAAATTTGTGCAAAGATTCATCCCTCAATTCATGACATTGGCTAAACCACTGATAGCCATGCTAAAGAAAAACATGCCATTCTCATGGAAAAAGGAAGCACAAGAGAGCTTCATAGCTATCAAAACAGTAATTTCTCAAGCTCCCACGCTAGTGAACCCCATGTTTGATAAATAATTTATCCTTTATGCTTTTCCAAGTCAAGAGAGCATTTCAGGATCCTCACCTAGCAAAATGATTATCTGATGAAGCATCCAATTGCTTTTTTCAATAAATCCCTCAAAAACTATGAGCTCAAATGCTCATTCATTGAAAACGTGTCTTTGCCGTTATTCGAGCTTTGAAGAAATTTAGGCACATGTTTTCCAACAAAAAAAAATCATCTAATGGTGTCTCATCCACGTGTCAAGGAGTTTTTTTTGAACAAAGAAATGAACGAGAAGCGCACTGGATGGATTATGAAGGTGATGGAGTATGATGTACATATCAAGGTTACCAAACTTGTCAGAGGTAAAGGTTTATGTCAACAACTTGCTGCAGACATGGAATCAAAGGGTGATGAGGATACGATGCTCCTAAACACTGATGAGAGTGATGATCAAGTTGACTGGTTATCCAAAATGAATAATTTCCTCTTCTTAGGAGTATATCCTGTGAACATGGATAAAAACAAAGGAAGACTTTTCATCTTCAATCTATTCCATATGTTTCCTCCTTTGGTGCGTAAGACCGGAACAGGTGAGTAAGATACTAGAAGAGTTTCATAATGGCCTATCCAAAGGACATTACTCTACACTAAAAAACTGCTACCAAGATCATGTAGGCTAGTTACTATTGGCCGGATTTTTTAAAGAAACCCATCTCTAGGTAAGGAGGTGTAAAGAGTGTGCCTTTTTCAAAGGCAAGCAGAAGATGGAAGATCCTCCACTACATCCAATTCAAGTGGATCAACCCTTTGTTTAATGGGGGTTGGACTTCATTGGAATGATTAACCCTCCATCCAAAGTGATGGATATAAATGGGTCCTTACTGCAACGGACTATTTTACTCGATGGATGGAGGCGGTAGCATTAAAAGAGAGCAATGAAAAGGTAGTTCTGGATTTTTTTGAAGATATAATGACAAGGTTGGTGTTCCCTTTATATTCATTTCAGACAATGTGATGGCTTTTCTTGGTATGAAGTTGAGTGAATGGGTGTTAAAAATGGGGTCTACCTCAAGACTTCATCCAATTACTATCTACAAGGAAACAGATTGGTTGAGTCTAGTAATAAAAACCTCATAAGGATTATTAAGAACATGATGGAAACTAACAAGAGGACTTGGCATACACATCTTAAGACCTCCTTATGGGAAGATTAGATCACACCTAAAAGGGCCATCCTAAATTCTCCTTTCGTTATTGTCTATGGAAGAGAGGAAAAATTCCGCTCTCCTTGGAGTTACCTTCTTGATTTAGCTCATCAACTTGAATTTATGGAGAGTGACCCTATAACAGTAAGGTTTGTTAAACTCATGGAGTTAGATGAAGTACAAAACAAGGATATGAAGACTTTGGAGCAACATCAGGCTCAGGTTAAGAAATCTTTTGACAAGAAGGCATATGAGGGTATTTTCGGGAGGGAGATATAGTCCTCAAATGGGATGAAGACGGGGCCAAGATAGGAAATCACACCAAATTTTATGCTCTCTGGAGCAGACCATGCATCATCAAAAATTTCAAAGAGGTGAATTCATTTCGTCTATCCAGGCTCAATGGAGAAGAACTTCCCATTCATGTGAATGGGATACATCTCAAAGCTTGTTTTTGAGAAGTGTTCGCCCCATGTACAATTTAGTTAGGTGTTTTCCTCCAAGTGCTTATGCACATTGTTGTTGTGTGTTGTTATTATTTTTCTTTCCTTGTTGTTGTGTTTTTGTGTTGTTCTTGCACATTGTTTCATCATTGGAAGGTGTCAAAGAGAAAAAGGTCCAAAGTTTCAATGGGAGTTTCATGATCTACCTCATTTAAAATTTTGTAGTGTTCCATGGATGTCAAGCATTCAACAGATTCAATATACTTCATACTTAGCATTCTAGGGAGGACAAAGATCGAGGTTTGTTTAAGGGGATGTCAAGATGTATCACAGAAGATCAAATTTCTTTCAGGATTCAAATATAGACTCCATGCCCAATGGATGACTTAAGGCTACTGGAATCATGCTTAGCAAGCAATCATTCCCGAGAGGTCACCAAAAATGTTATCCAATTTTGCACACATGTCAAAATTGGACAACGGTGTCCTATTTTGATCAAATCACGACATTGGTCCCAGGGACCCATTTCTAGTCATCACAAGATAACATGATTAAAATAATTAATAATTTTCATAATTGAGCTCACCTAGCATTAAATGGGGAAAAATTGAGAATAACTCAGTAACAACTCGATGTTCACTCGATTGAGAACTCAGTCATTATATTGGATCTCAACTCGATGGGTCGGTCGAGCCCAACATTGAAAAAATTCAACTCGAGTCAAGAAAATATGGGAAAGTTTCCAAAAATAGGAGGATTTTATAAAATAGGCCAAGGGCCATAAAAAAACTTAGCTTTCGAGTAGTAGCTCGGTGAGCTACTCGGCAATTAGCCAAGTCGGGAATGCACTAAGTTAAAATAGAGCTTGGTTCAAGGAATCGAGCTCAATATTAACCCATAATAGTTAAAACATCAGTGGCACATGGGCAAGCTCGAAGGGATTTTCCTAGTCGATTAGCTCGGTGTGAGTTTTGAGCTTGTAGGAATGAAAATGAGGTGTGGTTCAAGTGAGTGAGCTACCCAGGGTTGATGTGGAGTTGTGAACTCGGCTCGTCATGGAGATATCACCGGATGAAAATTTGGTGGTGAGAAGTTCAGATGAGTCACTCGGTGAAAGTGGATTCATCATCCAAACATAAAATGGGGAAAGGAAATCAGATTGACAGTGGGCTCAGGAGAAAAGGAAGTAATGACTCAAAAATTCATAGGCAAAGAGTCATGAAGCTAAGTCAATGAGTCAAAAACAAGGGTGATGGATTTTCTCAAGTGAATCGGGTGAGTGCCTACAGGAGATAGCGAATAACTCGGTTCAGGGAGTTTTAGACCTTTGCGGCCAGGTTGAAACAATGCCACGGAAAACCAATACAAGATCTTCACTATGTGGGGATTAAGAGATAGTTTGCCAAGTTCGAGACATTAGAGATGGTAAGTTGACATAGGAGTTCCGTGCATGGGAGATTCATTTGAGCATGGTCAAGTGGAAATATTGGGTTGGAAAACCATCGTGATACTTCCGAGTGTGGGAGAAATCAGATCAAATAGCCAAGTGGAGAGCATACGATGGTAATCCGTCATGAGAATTTTGTGCAACTTGGTGTGGTTTGAGTCGTTGTGTGAGTCACCAGGAGAATTAAAGTGGTAGTTACGAATTAGGTGGTGAGTCATCCTCCAAGTGATGAGGGAGGATGGTGGAAAGATGGTTGAAGATGGGTCGACATTGGAAAAAGTATCAAGTTGCAGGCTCACCAGATCAAGCAATATACGGGAATCAAAGAAGGATTTTTCCGATGTTGATAAACAAGCTATACCTTGGCAACTGCGCAAATATAACAACATGTCGAGTAACTCGAATCGATGCCAAACTCTGTCAAAATGAAGATAAAGAGAGCTCGATTGATGAGCTTGGTTGATTTTGAATGAGAGACTCAATCTTGGAGCTCGTGGTTGAAGGTATCGAAGTCGACAAGATCACGGTTCTAGAGGCACTTGAACAGGTGGTGAACTGATGAAGATTACATGGTTGGTAATGAATTGTGTTTACCGATGCCACGACTATTAGATGGTTGAATCAAGGAGGATTAAAATTTAAGCTCGATATCATTACAAGTGCATCTGAGTTACTATCAATAGCTAGGAATAAATGTTGAAGTAGTTCATTCCAAGTGTTCTAGCTTTCCATTGCAAAGAGTTTGGGGTTGGTTTAATGGTCAAGACATCAAACCAGATAAAAGAAATTTGAGCTCATGGTTGATGTAAAGCATTAATGAGAAAGATCTAGCTCGAGCACATAATAGTTTTGTAATTCACCTAATGATTTGGGGAACATTAAAGGATGAGTTGAGTTAAGGCTGAGTTACTCAAAGTGGCGAGATCACAATCGATCTCGTAGAAGGATTTTGAGTTCCATCATTTACGTGTGGAGCTTGGTAGATATGGCTTGGTATCACAAGCGAGCTTAGCGGATGACATAAAGAGTTTTTTCCAAGTTCAGTGTTGGGATCCCATCAATGAGAAACCTGAGAGCCATGTCAGTGGCATCGCATCACCATAGAAGATCATACTCACTTAGCTTGTGAGAACGAACTACCCGAGCTAGGTTTGATAATAAGGAACTCACCGTGAAGAGATTGGTATCGATAGCATAGATGTAGGTGTTGATTTTTGAAAAGTTGATGAACTCAGCGTGTGAAATGCACGGGAATTCTAGCTCGATGCACAAAGGTAGAAGAAAAATGATCATGAGAAGGTGAGCTCGAGACAATTCGGTGACCGAGTTGAAACCATAAAACCATTCGATGCAGGAGGTTTGAGCTCATGTGAATGCTCATGTTGGGCTCGTGACTAAGGTGTGTGCTCGGTTTCAAAATTTAAACTAGGTTGATTCCATGGAAATCACTCGACATATCAAGTAGAGAAGTTGGTCGCCAAGGAGTGGCTCATTTCAAGTGAGCTTGATTCATGGCTTGATGGTTACAGAGATATGTTTGAGTACAAGGTAATCTTGTGAGAATGATTTCACGTTGTGAGAGAGTTAGTGTGGAGCTCAATGGATGGTTCGACGGGTATCGGTCATGACAAGCTCGAAGGAATGTATGCGGTAAGCTCGTGAAAAGTTGTAGGAGCTAACACATCAGACGAAATGATTCAACATTCGAAGAGAGATTGTGTTTAACTCGAAGGGCACCGAGTGAGTCACTTGGGGAGAGCTTGCATGGAGACAAGTCGGTAGACATGTGAAGAAGAGTCGGGTTCTTGAATGTTGACTCGAGTCCACTAGGAAGAGGCTAAGGTGAGTTAACGGGGAATGGTGAGTTGGTGAGGAAGACGAACGTAATGGATAGAGTTAGATGTTGTCTTGATGTATCACCAAGGATGACCTAAGATGAAGCCAATTTTCTCGACGGTGAGGTTGTGGTAGAGCTTGGTAGATTCATGAAGGAGCTCAACTCTCTAAGTTGAACCATACAATGACAGAGAGATTGTCAGACAATTTGGCCAAGCGCAGGTTGAGGTCAAGTCAATGGAAGGGAATCGAGCAATAAAGTGACTTAGCGGTGTGTTACACAATCGAGCTTGGTGGTGGAAATACTACAGTGAATTAGTCACTCGGTATCCATGGTCCGAGTTAGAATTAAGAACTTGTCGTGAAGGGCTTGATTTGGATCTCAATGCAAAATGGGAGCTCATTTGCGGTGAAGAACAATGGAGCTCGTGACCAACTCGAGGAGTTGGCTCGGCAAGCCAACCACCGAGTTGGGCTATTTTTTTGGCCTTTTTCGATAATTGCCCCTCCACCGCAACTGGTCAAAAAGGGACCAACTATATTTTTAATTAAATTAATATTTTTATTTAAATATTTTAATAATAATATTTATTATTATTATTTAAATATTTTATTTAAATATTATTTTAATTAATTAAGGAGACTAGGTCAACTGGGTATTAATGACACATGATGGAACCTTCTAAAGTGGTTCAACCAACTATAATAAATGCATCATGTACCTTCAATTTAGGAATGTAATTATGACCTTTCCTCTTCTCTCTCACATATTCTTCTATAAATGTAAGTTGGAGTCTCATTCCAAGGGGTTCCAACAGGTCAGATAGGTTGGAAAGTTAGACATCTTAGGCAAGTGCAATTTTCAAGAGTCCTCTCTCTTCTACAAGTTGTCCTTGTGTGTTGAGAGAACTTTCAAGCCTCCTCTTCAAGACTATAATGGCAACTATTTCCTCTTCTGAATGTATGATGCATTTTACATGTTATTGAAGCATTAAAAGTGTGTGTTTTATGACTAATCTTGGTCCTTTCATCCTTCTATAATTCTTTTTGCCTTTTCTTATGCTTGCAGATACACTGTGCAAGTTCACGTTTCTATTACAGGTTCTTGGTGTTCTGTGCTTATCGATTGGTGGAGTATTGTTTTGCGGTTGCGTTGTGGTGTCTATTCACCCTTCTTGATTTTATCCGTCTTCACTGGGAAACTTATATATTGCTCTGTCTGATCAAGTTTAACAAAGGGAACACATATCTCTTAATCTATGGTATCTTGTAACCTCTCTAAGTTGAAGTAGGTGAAGTTGACCTATGGTGCACACACCCTCTTCAAATTAACCCTTCTAAGTCTATTAACACCCATTTATATGGTACATCACCATCCCTAGTATATTTTCATTTTGTAAATCTCTTTCCCTAAAACCCCATGAAAATGTTAGCATAGGACTAGGAATAGTACAACACTTTGTTTAGGAAGAGGAAGTTGGCCTTCTCCGGAGGTTCACCTCGAGCCCAAGTCCCACACTTGAGAGGTGATCCCATGTGTCCCAATCACACCAAACATCATGTTCACATTCTAGCCATTCAGAGGGTGCAGTGATTTGGCGCAAAGAAGAACCCTATAAATATAAAGTTATAAGACCATAATAAGGGACCTAACATCACTTACTATTATCACTCCATCTAGAGTTGCATCCATCTATTACATTAGAGATCACTTGCATCCACATAGCTCTATCATCAAGGCACAAGGCTAGGACATCTACATCACACTTCATAGGGGGAGGGATTCTATTCTATTCCATGCACACATTCTACTACATTTTCTACACATAGTTATTGCTCACTACTTCACAAAGTGCGACTGACACAAGAGCAACCTAGGGAATGTTCACACATACTTGCACATAAAACTACATCGGGTATGAGATGTAGTGCAATGCTCAATTAGTAAGTCCACCATTGTGGCAGCTTGAGTTCATCTAACCCCTTCATATGAATTATTCTTTTTTAGGGTTTGATTCTTGTTTTGGGGTCTTATAGGTATTTATTTCATCTTGGAGTATTGGCGACATCTAGTGCATGATAAAAAAGTTGATGTGACACACAATGAAGGTTCCATGTCATCTTTCAGCTCTGTGAAACCATTTTAAGAGTTTTTCATAGACCAAGGTGCCCATATTACGCACTGAGCACCCATAGACACCCCAGTCCTCCTCTGGCACCCGAGTCTTGCTAGATCCTCCAGATCCATCCACTACAGGACTTCCACATAATCACTACTACTCTTTATTTTTCTAGTTACCTATGTGAACACTCTCGACATGCATATGTTATTCATTTGAGTTATTTCCTCTTCATTTTTTACACATTAGGGTTATCATTTCCTTTACATAGTTGTTTATCTTACTTACATACTTATTCATTGCATTTATTTTCCTTATTTATAGATGTTCATAGTTTAGATTAACTATCCCCATACTACATAGTTAGTCCATTTTTAGCTAATCATTTTATTGAACCCAATCTTCGCACACCATCCTTCTTTGAAATTTTTCTTTGTTTTCTCGTCATTCGTAGTGGTCATTTTGGGACTTTTTGATATTGTGAGTTGTCATCATTCACCCATAGGGTTTCTAAACCAATGGCCGATATATCTAATTTCATCGCCCTACTAGCAATCCCTTATATATTTCCAATAATGTGTATATTCATGAAATTGAGGCGTATTATAGTGAAAATTCCTATGATGAAGACATCAACGTTGATCAAGACAAACTCAATGCAATTAATGACTTTCACCAAGCATTGCATGAAAACCCTACTCATCTCCCTCATGTCTTGCATGCTCTAATCACCACTTAGCGTGCTCATGATGCTTCAACTACCATAGTTGTTTCCTCTTCTCCCATGGTCTCCACTCTACCCACTTATGTTTTCACTCCCATTCCTACCACCACATTTCCCACCATTCACTCTGGTACTCCCCCTTTGCATCTTGGTTCCTCTTCGAACTCCCCAAATTTGACCTCTTTATACCACGACTTTGACCCAAATTCAACAACTTCAAGCTAGCTAATTCATGCACATCACCATCTCTAGATTCTACCTCATTCCTACATGCGCCTTTTGCACCATCCATATCTACTTATACATTACCACCAAATTTTGTTTCTCCTAATCTACCTATATTCAAAGGCCATGGTGACCCACAAGAGCATCTTTTTGCATTCCATGTAACATTCCTTGACTATGTGGATGATCATATTCTCTTATCAAAAATTTTCCTCGTAGTTTACAAGACTATTAAATACATTGGTTCTATGACCTATCTATACATTTCGTGGTCTCTTTCATGCATCTAGCTGATGCCTTTCTCACACATTTCTCTATCAATATTGGCTCTAAGATATCCTATGCTCAATTGGCACAACTCAAAGAAGGACCTAGCAAACATTTATCGATTATGTCTCACATTATAAAAATAATTTAGCCAAGATGTATAATAACCTTGTTGATCCCGAGTTGTAGTATTTATTTTTTTAGAGTCTATTACCACCCCTACATGATAGTTTTCTCTTTTATAATTCTCCTTCATTTGATCAAATTTTCCATACTCTCAAGTTTCATGAGACTAAACTATTATCCATATGCAAGCTTAAATATCAAGAACAAACATTATCATCCACATGCTTTCAAAGCAAGTCGTCGTCCAAATCTTCTACAACTAAACCCATGGAAGAAAAAACATTGTAAACGCAAACTCTACTACTAGGGATATTCAACCACAACCATACAAACATACTTTTACTAAGATTAGTACACTACCAAGCATTTTTCTACCACAACTGATCGATAGTAATATTATTGCCTTACCATTGCCTCTATAACTTGATCCATCTCGACCTAAAGGGCATAATTTCGATGACAATTATTATTGTGATTATCATTAATGCATTAGACATACTACTGATCATTGTTTTTTGTTACAACATCTCATTCAAGATCTTCTTGAAAATGGTCAAATTGAGCTTTTGGAATCTACAACATCCATACCTACTAATTACAATAATAAGCTTAAGATTTTTAACAACCCCTTGCTAAAAACATGATACAAAAATGAAAAACTCCTATTCTAATTATGTCTATCATGCACTACCTTCTCCCTTAGGGGCTCTCGATTTCTTATTCGTTAACATTGAAGCTTCACTGCCAATCATTTCTTTTTCCAACGACGATTATCATGCCAATTTTACAGTTAAGCATTTACACATCCATGCATCTATTAGCTCGACCTCCATCAACAATACTAAGTTTGACCCATCATGGCCCATTAGCACATGTTCTATTTCACTTCTCAAGGCTATTGGGTATCCTTCATCCCAAATTGAATACCCTTTCGCAAAACCCTTTGGGGTTTTTTAACTTCATGTTACAGTTGGTCCTCTTACTATGCTTGTCCCTTTCCTCATTAGAAACATAGTTAAGGGATGTGACATGCTTCTTGGTCTTAATTGGATTCATCACTCTCAATCTATCATTTCTATGAATCATTTGTGACTCAAGTTCATTTACAATACACAAGTCATTTCTATTGATGGTGTCCCTCCATCTCCTCCATTTTCTTCATATCCTCATACAATCACTCGTGTGTCATCTACTTCTTCTAACATGTCTCATTCTATGTTTCTCAAAGCACAGTCTACTCCTAGTTCACCTACTCAAGTACCATCTACATGGATGCATCATTTATCTAGTCCTACACATCGGCATAGGCCTATTCCTAGGACAATCACTACATCTCGGTGTCGATCACCACCTCAATTTATTCCATGTGGTTTCTCATCACTTTCGTGTTCAACATCATGTAGATCTCCATCACTGACACATTTTACTATGCCCTAACCTTCATCCTATATTCATCCCTCACATGCGCATAGACTTCATTCACCAACACAACGTTTGCATACTAGACCACCACTCTTAGATCATGGTCCTACGCTTTCATCCTCGTAAAAATATTTGTCCTTAACTATCATTGGTTAGTTTAATCATTTCTATATAGTTGGGGGAATAGCACCCCCACCTTATTTTGCCATAACATCTATCATTTTTGCATAGGAATTTTTATCACACGTTTTCACATCGTCACTACCCAATGATGCACTCTTGTGCTTCAGTTCACACTTGATTTTTGAGGGATTACTACACTCAACCCCACACACTGCACTATAGTAATTATACATTGTATTTCATCACATGCCACGAGCCATACACCATACATCATACTAGTTTTCATTAGGCATATAGCATACTAGTGTTGCATGTTATTCATCATACTAGCCATTATACATATCACACACTTCTTACTGTTAGGTTGCATACACATATTTCCTTTCATTCTACACATAGCATCTCTACACTGCATCTAGTGACATATGATTTACATCATACATTGTGCATCTTCACCTCACACATTTTCTACATACTATACTAGTCTTCATCACATATGAGTCTAGCATCATTTCATCCTACATAATACATACTTAGTCTACCTACACATGTTACATCGCACATTATACATTACATTTTTATACATTCTACACATCTAACATCGCATTCTACACACTACATTTTTACATATTCTCTTCATCACATGGTTATATTTCATCATTACATCTTCTACATTGTCTTCTATGTGTAGCACTCACCACCCAATGATGTAATTTAGTTCCTCGGTCCATACTCAATTGCCAAGGGTTTAAAAATCAAATGGACCCTACACTCATCACACATTTACTATTTGACCTTTCATCATGTGACATTTCCAACCTAGTGACATACACTTTAGGCTAAATCGTCACCTATTCTATCATTTTGTAGTGGTATACACCTTAGGTTACATCACCACTCCCTCCTTTCATCTTGTAGTGATATATGTTTATGGCTAAATCATCACTCTTACTTGCATCTTATAGTGATATACACTTAGGGATAAATCATCACTCATCCATTCATCTTATAGTGATATATGCTTAGACTAAATCATCACTTATATGTTCATCTAGTCGTGATATATGCTTCAGATATAGGGTTCACACACACACATCATTTCTAGGTTGCATCTCACCACTACACCTACACATTCATCACAACGTGTTAGACACAACATCCCACTTTGACCATTTCCCGATGACGCGATCTCATTTCTTGTTCATTCTTGACTTTCGAGGGGGAAAAAAATGAAACTCATTACATACACTTTCATCCATTTGGGGGACACGTAGATCATATCATTCCATCTTGTAGTCTATTCCATCCATCCAAAACATATTGCATTGTCTTGGGGCATTTAATCTTGTTTTTTAGTGTTTTACATGATCACTTTACTACACATGTTAGATTGATTTTTTTATATGTCATTATTTATACCATCCACACATGTGCGTTCATGAATTTGTCTAGTTGTGATCATAGATACATATCCTTTACACGTAGTATACATGTTCACCTTCTACCCTTCCTACACTAGTGGTGGGAGAATCCACATTCGTCGCTCAAATGTGCTATTGTTTCATTTTGTACTTAACACTTTATAGTACTTGGTTATTCACACTTTAACATATTATTTATTTCTCTAACATGCTAACTGGTGTTTCATGTGCAACACTTGTTTTGCAAGATTACATGTTTCCATGATTACTTTTGTTTGTCTGTCATTTTTACTTCTTGTATGCGGGCCTTTCCCTATGTTTCCTATGCACACCTTTTTTTTTTTTGCATCCATGATGAACTTACGTGTCTTGTAACATCATGAGTGTTGTCCCATGTTTGCAAGCCACTTTGTGCGGTTTACTTGTCTTCTTGCATGTTTACACTACTTTTCTTGGTAGTTTTTACACTATCTATGTACTTTACACTTGTTTTCTACATGCATGTGTTTTTACTAACTCTTATATTTGGCTATCTATCCTTATTTGTGTGTGCCTTGGTTTTTACCAAGTGCATTCCCTTCCCCATGTAGGGTAGAGTTACATATTATATGTGGTTAACCCTCTTTTTGGGCCACATTCTTCTAACAAAGTGACATCGCATAACGCCCCCAAAGAGGGGGCATCATTTGGGGTTTTTCTACATAATAACACAAAGATTCTACACTGGTTCGGTTTTGTTACATACAACGAGTGGGTTCAGACCAGTCTACAAACCCCATACATGACAGATTTTATAGGACATGGTTTCCTTAGCATTCTAGGAAGTAGTTACAGGCTTGGAGGTTACAGCGGGTGTGCCTCTCTACACTAATTCGGCCATTGGCGTCAAATCACCCAAAAACTCGCAGTACAGGATATCCTTCTACACTTTTTCTTGACATGTATCAGGTGCACATGTTCCATTTACATTTGCATATTTTACACTTACATGCTTTCATATACATGTCTTTTACATTGCATTTTTACACATACATACATACATATTTGACTACTTGATCGTTTTCTCCTTGTAGGTCCAGGACATATGAGAAATAAGCAATCAAATTAGGGACAACAATAACAACAACGTCAACAATAGCACTTTGCAATAGCACAAACTTTACTAACCATGCAGGTACATTACACACCACAACAGCTACACACACATTCGCCCTAGGTTCACTCTCATCACTTTTTCTTTGTGCATTTTTCATCTTTAGTTTCCATGCTCCTCCATATTTTTGTCATTCCATGCTTTTGTCTAGTCCTTTGGCACATTTCTACTACACTCTTCATATACATTAAGTACACATCTCTAACTACTTTATGTTATCGATCTTTCCACTTACCAACATAAAATGGGGGCAAAATGTAGTCACAAAATCATGCACTTTAGACATTTATTTATCTTGGGTTCATACTACTATTTAGAAGATTCTTGAGTTAAGAAAGTACTAATTAACCCTTGTATTTTGACCATCTTGTTTTATTTTATTTCTTCATTACCACCCCTTTTCATCCACATGCCCAGTATGTTTCGGTCATTTCTGTTATTTTAGCCTCAATTAGGGCACTTGGGCTGGAGTTCTGGGGCACCCGTGGGTGCCCTAGTCCCACCAGGGGCACCCCGGTCCTTTTTGCACTTTTGGGATCTTTTTAGCCATTTTACATCTTTATCTTTCTTGTGGTCAACCTATTCAGGGTTAATTACAAATTTAGATCTAGAGAACCCTATAAATATAAAGCTATGAGACCATAATAAGGGACCTAACATCACTTACTACTATCACTCGATCTAGAGTTACATCCATCTATTACATTAGAGATCACTTGCATCCACATAACTCTATCATTAAGGCACAAGGCTATGACATCTACATCACACTTCATAGGGGGAGGGATTCTAGTCTATTCCATGCACACATTCTACTACATTTTCTACGCATTGTTATTGTTCACTACTTCACAAAGTGTGACTGGCACAAGAGCAACCTAGAGAATGTTCAAACACAATTTCACATAGAACTACATTGGGTCTGAGATGTAGTGCAACACTCGATTACTAATTCCACCATGTGTCGGTTGAGGTCATTCCAACCCCTTTATATACATTATTATTTGTTAGGGTTTGATGCTTGTTTTGGGGTCTAGCATGTCTTTCTTTCATCTTGGAGTATTAGTGGTATCTAGCGAAAAATAACAAAGTTGATGTGAAACACATCAAAGGTTCCATGTCATCTTCTCGCTCTACAAAAACTATTTTTCGAGTTTTTAGACATATCACGGCACCTAGATTACAAACAAGAGTTCCCATAGGTGCCCCAGGTCCTCCTCTAGGCACCCCAGTCTAGCTATATCCTCTAGATCCATCTTTTTGTGAATTATGCACAATCTCTCCTGCTTCTAATTTTTCTAATCACCTCTACAACACTCTAACAAGCATTTGTTATTCAATTGAGTTCTTTCCTCTTCCTCCTTTGCACATTAGGGTTAGCATTTCCCTTTGAATTGTTGTTTATATTACTTACGTGATTCTTCATTGTATTTATTTTCCTTATTTACATCTATTCATATCTTAGATTAAATATCCCCATAATACATATTCCATTTTTAGTTAATCAATTGGCAATGAAGGAAATTTCAGCCCATATATATATATATATATATATATATATATATATATATATGTATATATATATATATGTATATGTATGTATGTATGTATGTATGTATGTATGTATGTATGTATGTATGTATGTATGTATGTATGTATGTATGTATGTATGTATGTATGTATGTATGTATGTATGTATGTATTTGCATGGTTTTGGGAGAGATATGAATGTGTGTGTGAGGGAGATTAGACCGTATGTAACATGAGTTATGTTGTTATGATTTTGTGTGCATGAATTTGTGATGGTAACTATAATGTATTAAGCTATTGTGATTTTTGATGAAGTAATATAATGGATCTTTGTAGATGGATATTGGTTGTTGATGGTTCTTTGCATGGTGAATTTGGTATTTATTCTAATGTGATTTGTATGTCCTTTATTATGTGGGAATTCGACTTGAGTTCATGGATCTAATTCTTAGAATGGATTATGCACTTTGTTATATGTTTATTATGAACATACATGCTAAATCCATGGTAAGACAAGAATAAAGAGGGACTGGTATCTTTTTGTGCTTTAGGTGAGCACTTAGATATTTATGAGTGATGTGCCAATGCATATAGGGTTTTAAGTGGGAAAATAAGAATATAATGACCAGAGGAAGTCAACGACAACTATGACAGAGAAAACCAAAAGGCTGAAAACAATAGATCTCGAACATACTTATGGGTTTTGAAGATGTCTTGGCTAAGGAAAAAGGGCACAAGAAGTAGAGAGGACACAAATTACAAGCAAATAGGTGAAAATTTTGTTAGAGGAGAGATGGTTGATGGACACTAGACGTAGTTCGACGATTTGGCAACTATGATAGAAAAGTGAGGTCCTAAGATATTTGTCGGGAAGAACACAAAGATAGAAGGATATGGATGTTGTAGGGACAAAGAGACTAATGAAAGAAGGTAGGAAAAAATCAATGATTACTAAGGATGACTTAAGACCTGATGAGAGTTGATGGGTGCCAAAAGATCTATGTGAAGGAAATAAGGTTAGCCGATGTGATTGCAGAGCTCCAAAATGAAAAATAGACCTACAAATGTCCGGTAAAGAAGTCATGAAATAAGAGGGGCCTTCCAACAATCTCCAAGCTCTAAATCTTCCAAAGTGATTAATAAAGGATCTAAAATGGCTTTAATAAGTTAGTGAAAATAGGTAAGAAGACAAGAAACCTGCAAACGTTTGTTAGAGGTCGGATCTTAAGAGTTTCATCCTCCTGAGAAGGGGGGTAATAGTGTATATATAGGTTCATTGTTAATTGCGGGGAGCCATTGATTTTTCCTATGTGGATGATGTAAAACTCAAGGGATGAGCCCCTATTAGGTGGTGATTAGGGTTAGAAGTTGATTCAGCGATTTGAGTTACATGGGGATGAGAAATAGTTGTTGGATGGTTGGAAATATTAAATGAGGGTAGGTGATGAGTGTAGAAAGGATAAATGGGAGATTATGGATGTAATTAAGGTAATAAATACGTTTAGGGATGATAAGAATAATTAGGGTTCATAGGGAGAGATGAAGTAATGTGATGGGATGGGATATAATTAATATTGAAAAATAAAGACTAAGGGAGATAAATTTGATTTAGGAGGGAAATGGAATTGCGAATAGGGACATGGGTGTGAGTGTACAACATGACGATGAAGGAGTGATCAAACGTGAAATGGGGGCTAGTGAACCAAATTTTGGTGTCTACATTTTCCCCTTTTTGTCAAGTGGTTTGTGTTAAGAAATCCGTGAGACAAAAACCAAAAGTGATAAAAGATGGTTGAGGTGCTCCCCCTCAAACTAGGGATCGATGACACAAAGGAAATTAATTACTAGGTTGATAGAGATAGATGGAGGAAGGGAGGAAATGGTGGAAAGATGAGAAAATATGCCCCAAGTGGAGAGTGATATGACCATTGTAAGAAGGATGGGATAAACTAAAATAAATATGGTAGTAATCCTGGAAACACATCGGTAGGGAACACAGAACAACCTCAATGGAGGTGACATTAATGTCCTACGGACCCGTGAGTTGGAAAATATCACTGTAGTATGGAGGGAATCCAATGGGAATCTGCTCGTATGGATGTGTAAGCCGTGATACCAATGGGTCAAAGGAATACATAAAAAGTATGCACAAAAATGTGAGTATGGTCAAGACAATGGTCTGATAGAATGTTGGGCAACAAAGTGGGGCAAAAAGTATGTAATTTCCTTCAAATATGAGGAAGCATGTAATTATGTGTCCTAGTGGGAAAAATTGGCCAAAAATTTGGGCTTGAGGTGAGATATGGTGCCCCAAGAGGGAACAAAGAGATGGCCACAAAGTGGGCTTCTGGATATGAGGAAGGATGTGCTACAAGATAGGTAGATGAAAAAAATAGCAAAATAAGCTACATAAGGAAAGGAATGGTGTGTTATGGGTGACACACAAGTACTAAGTGGAAGAAAATATAATTTGGATAAGTATATTGGATGTATGTGTTAATTTTATGTTTTTATCTGAAATGGATTATGTTTATGTTGAGTTGAGTAATTTATTGATGTGGAATTGATTTAGTTAAATGTTGATGATGTATTGATGTGTTGATTAGATGAGATGTGAAAATGATGTGATGGATTTAGATTTTAGATTAGATATGAAAATGATGTGATGAATTTATATGTGGCGTATTTACATTAGATTTTGGATGTGCTTTGAAAACATAGATGTGATAGATTAAAACATAGATCCGAATGGAAATTTTTGTTCAATATGGGTGAGTGCGATGCAATGGGATAAGGAAAGTGATTAGAAGGGAATGAATGGAACACGAGCTTCTTAGGGTGATCCAAATATAGGATTTATAATTTAATCATAGTAAAGAGTGCATGTATGATAGATGCTTTAGGATTGGATTGGAGGTAGAACATGTCAAGGAACACGAACAAATCAATGCACTTGCAACCATATGGTAGGTGTTAACACACAAATAACAATAGTTAGTCACATGTAAGATCATGAGGGGAAGATGGAAGGTGTGTTTATATACCTATGCAAACATGACAAGGGGTTTATGTGTAGCTTGTATGAGGGAAAGACTTTCTCCTTGGGTGGTTGTCCTAGGTGTATGTCCTAGCTCTTAGCATTATTTCACTAATTGATCAATGCAGGAAGATTACTTTTATGGGAAAGCTGATTAATGCAGAAGCTTTCTGGGATGCTTGTTTTTGTGTGGATGCATTTTTTATTTTGATACTTTGAAGGCTAATCAAAACAGGGAAGCCTTTTATCACTGTGGAATAATAAAATAGCCATCCTTCGAGGGAGTGGTCTTACAATTGTGGATTTTTCATTTGGAATTTTTTCTTTTTATTTTAGATGGCATGATAAAATATGTGATAGCTATCCTTCAAGGGATAAGTTTATGATTTTGATAATATTTTCTTTATTTTAACAACTCTCGTTCAAGGGATAAGTCTCTATTTTGGATAATATAGCCTTGATTTTATAGCTATCCTTTAAGGGAACAGTCCAAATGAGCATCCATAATTTTTGATTTTATGATTGAGGCAAAGATAATCTAGTAGACCACTTGGGGAGGGGAAGTAATGTGTACAAAATACACATGTATACCCTTATCATGGTTCCAGTAGGTAGATAAGAAGGAGATGGATGTAATTATTGTGGAGTTCCCACCTAAAAGGAGGAACTTATCCATAAGGAATATGCTATGAGAAAAACCATGGTTCTCATATTCAAGGTCACTAGATAGAATAGTGATAGAAGACCACATAATTCCAAATCACTACCATGGGAAAAGGATAAGGTTAACGATGAAAATGAGATCGTTGATGCAACCGATGACACCTTCGTATGTGTGTTAATAATAGAAAGGCCACATGTAAAATGTGTTGAGAGGTTCCTTTTGAGGTTTTCCATCCAGGAGGCTAAGCAATAAGCCCTGACTCCATACATATGAGTGATAATGTATGGTCCAATCCATTTTAGAGAAAACTTCCCACATTAGCTCCTTTCTAGAGTAGTTATATTATGATTCTCTTTCAAGACAAGATCACCATATTGTAAGTGTGTTTGATACGTTATTGATAAATGTGCTGATGTTGGAGGGTGATTAAGCGACGCTCGTCTAACAAGTTTTGATAGATGCTCTTGGTGGTAATCCTCATCGAGACAATTTTGTGAAGAGAAACCCGCAAAGAAGAGATTTGAATTTCAAGAGGGAGGACGAATTCAGAGCCATAGACAAGAAATAAAGGATTAGCATCTATAGGAGTGTGAATGTTAGTTTGATAAACCCAAAGGGTGAAGGGGATATAAAGGTGCGAATCTCGACCCGCTTTATCAACACTTTTGGAAAGAATCTTGTAGAGGGTTTAACTAGTAGATTTTGCTTGACTATTAACTTGTGGATAGTATGGAGAAGAAAATCTAAGATTGATATTAAAGGTGTCGCAAATCTTCTTAAATCCTTTGTTTTTTATGGACTTTCCATTGTCTGTGATGATTTTTTGAGGAATGTCAAATTGACAGATGATGTGTTGATAGAAAAAGTTGGAAATTTTATTTTATTTGATAGTGGTGAGGATGGAATGATGATGTTGAGAAGAACATGGATTAATGAGACCAATGAGGTTGAGTCCCCATTATGAGAAAGGCCATAAATATTGAAGTGGTTACAAGGCCCTGGATAGGGATATGGCTGATATTTGAATCGCTGGCACTTGACACACTTCTTAACATATTCATAGTAGTATTGGTTGAGGGTGAGCCAATACTAGCCCATCTTAAGAACATGCTTGGCGATGAACAAACCGTTAAAGTCTCCACCACATATTCCTTCGTGGACTTCTTGTATGGCTCAGATAGATTCATGGGTTTTAAGGCATCGTAGTAAAAACCGTCAAACCCACATTTATAGAGGATTCCACCAAAGATAACATAGTGGTTGGCACATTGAAGGAATGACCTCATACCATTTTTGGATAGGTTGGAAGGGCTTTGGATTGAGAGAGATCATCGAAGAACTAGCTATACTAGAGATTAGATTAGTTTGTTTCAATGAGGTTGATAGAGGGAATCTCATTGGTATGGGAGGGTTGATCAAGGTGATGAACAAAAACAAAGAGTTTGTATTCTTCGTTGTCAAAGGGATGAGTGATGTAAGGGATTCCATTGTGTCTATGAATCAGTTAGATGAACAAGGAACGGTTTGGATAGTATATTGATTGAAGGATTCAAGGAGAAAATCGATAATGTCCTTGTATTTTTGAGGACTTCATTTTTACATTGATAAAATCCCTTGATTTGATTGATGATAAGTTGGGAATCACCATATATGTTAAGGATTTGGACACCTAACATGATAGAAATTTGGATTCCTAAGATAAGGGCTTCATACTCAGCCATGTTATTAGTACATTCGAAGTTGATCTTATAGGCGATGGGGATAGGAGTCTCGTAAGGAGGAATAATGATGATGTCAGCACCTCCCCCTTTTGACACTTAGATCCATCAAAGAACAAGGTCATTTTAAAGGAGAATACTCATGATCGATTTTGTTGATGTATTTGTCGAGGAAATTGCTCATGGGGGAGTTTATTATCATGAAGAGGGGCTTCGGTGAATTGATCAAAAATAGGCTTTCCATTGATTGATTTTTTGGAGATGAAATATAGGTCAAACTCAATCATGAGCATCATCCATTGAGTGATATGATCATTGTGATATGATTTGGAATGTATGGTTTCTTGTGATGATGTATGTCTTTTGATTGAGAAGGTAGTGGAAAATCTTGGAAGTTACGAAGTAGAGAGGATAAAACAACTTCTCAAATTCGGTGTAGCAAGTTTATATTCATGAAGAGTGCATTTGATATAATAGACATCATGTTCCTATCCCTACTCACCACGGTGTGCTAACATGGCACCTACAGCATGGTCGATAGCAAAGATGTAGAGATATAATGACTCCCCCTTATGTGGAGGCATGAGCACATCCGTTGATAAGAGATATTATTTAAGTTCATAAAAATATTTTATGAAATGGATATGCCACTTAAAGTGGGTATATTTTTGGAGGAGATGATGGAAAGGTTGGAAACGATCGAAACTTATGAGATGAAGCAACAGATTGATTGAAGTTGGCCTTGGAGACTACGAAGTTTCTTTATATTGATAGGAGGAGGAATCTTGAGGATGGCCTTGATTTTAATGGGGTCAACTTCAATACCCCGATGGAAATGATGAAGCCAAGGAGTTTTCCAGTTATAACTCCAAACACACACTTGGTAGGATTGAGGTGAAGAAAGTATCAGATAAGGCATGCGAAGAGGATTTCAAGGATGGTAAGATGGTCCCCTACTAGTGCTTGGACTTACCCAAAAGGTCATCGACACAATTCTCTACGGTTTTTTGGATGAGATCATGGAAGATATAACTTGTGGTGTGTTAATAGGTTGCCCCTATGTTTTTTAAACCAAAGGGCATAACACGGTAATAGAAGGTCTCCTAAGGGGTGATGAAGTACGTCTTATGTGTGTCTTCTAGTGTGATAAGGATTTGATTGTAACCAGAAAAACCATCTATAAGAGAAAGCATTTTTTCACCTACTTGCTAGGTCGACAAATTTGCCGAACGATGTTATGAAGGGTAATTATTCCTTGGTACATGTGATATTTAAGTCTCTAAAATGCATGAAGATGTGATGCTTACCAGAGGATTTAGCAATAGGCACAATGTTAGAAACCCATTGATCAGGGGATCAATTTCAGTGTCAAATTTTCCCTAAACTTCCCTAAACCATGCTAGTGCAAGTAGATCCTTCAGAGAGATTTCCAATGACTATAAGAACGTGAAAAATGGACACTCTGAGCTCAAGTTATGTTCGGTCAAAGTTCAGTCAACGAGAAAGTCAACTATGGTCAACAAGTCAATAATGGACCAATAACACTATGACATGTGGCAAAAGGGCATTAGAAAAATTGGAGGTTTGAGAGGTTTTCACCGTCGGTCTTCGACGATCGAAATGGTATAGCTCGGTGGAACAAGAGGCTCAACTTTTGTTACGGAGGGAGCCTGACCGCTATGAGGACGATTATATTATCGCCAACGTGGTGGGTCCTGAAACCACCACGTGGTTTCCCACCACCAATAGAATTCACTATTGATTAGCCTATTGGGATGGAAAAGTGGTTTATATTTTCCAATTCACTTTATATCTTTTCCATATTTAATTATTTTCCACATCATATTTACATGGTTTAATTTCATATTAACCTCAGAACTATGTCATGCAATTGCTAATGTAATTTGAGATATCCAAGCCATTTCAGATTGAACTATTTCCCTCATTTCTCAGTATTTATCCATAGTTGGCGAGTCAACATTATCTCCCACGCATTATATACTAAGTTTCATGCATTTTATTCACGCCTTATCTCTCCAACATTATTTCCAACTCATACGCCTATGCTATCCAATGCCAAGTCAAAGTTTACCAAACATTATTTAATAATGCCCAAACATAGGCCTATTTCCACAAACTTAGGATTATATCCTACATGCCACGGCCAACTTTGGTCAAACCACATATACATAGGTGGCTAAAATGGCTCAAAAGCCAATTAAAATATAAACTCGCCTCACCTTTTAAAAACCTCCCCCACCATGTTAGCATTTGAATGTGGGATTAAAACAAAAGGAGGGTGGATTTGAACCCCTTACCTCAAACATACCAACTTAAGTGCTTAGCCAACTCACCTAATGGCTCACTTGGATTATAAAATGAGCTCGCAGAGTTTTATAGAAACAAGTGCCATGTCGTGTCAAGGGAATAAGGAGGCAAGTTTTGGAAAAGTGCAATTTTGGGGCACTTCTGCTCACTTCTAGATCTCAAGTTATATATGAAAATTGTTCATAATTTTGAGATGATTGTGATGGTGTGATCATTTATCTGATTTGGAGATTTTGTGACAAATTTATTTGTTGTTAAAGTCACATGAAGGCATAGAACCAAAGGGAGACACTGCTGCAAGTGGATCAGGAAGGTGAAGGACAGAGGCTGAGCTCCATTAACGTCCTTTGAAGGTCTAAAAAAAAAAAAATTGCAGGTTTTTATTCATTATTGGTTAATGTAAAGGTTATTGTATTTACATTTTTAACATTATTAATGGATTGGTTCACCACGAACCCGAGGACGTAGGAATTTTGAACCCCGTAAACAATTTGGTGTTGTGTTCTAATTTTTATTTTCAGTTTATGATTATTTGCAATAATTGAATTTCATAAAAATAATGTGGATGCAATGGTAATCAATATTTGAAAACTTTGGAAAATCGATTAAAATCAAGAAACAATGAATTTGGGATTTGATCAAATAGTGAATGTTTAATAAAAAGGAATTTAAATTTCAGTTTGAAAACAGTCCTAAATTAGAATTTGATCAATTTTTGGAGTATAAAAGACTTCAAGTTGATTAAAAATTAACAATCCTTGAAAATGTTTAAAAGTGGAAAAAATAAAACACCCATTTTCGGATCACCCATTGAGGATAATCGATGGGTTGGATGAAGTTGGCCGAAAGAAGACGTTACAATTCTTCTTTAATGAGGATGGCTACACAAGGATGCATAAAACATAGTTTCTTATTTATTGGCTTGGTGTTAGAGATGGTGACGATATTATGGATGAAAATACTAGGATCGAGGCCTGACATGTTGGCGTACAACCATGCGAAGGCCTAGCTATGCTTGGAGAGGAAAGCGGTGAAGGCTTCTAGCTCTCGTGGATCAAGAGATTGGCTAACTTTGAGGATGCGGGGCTCTTGCAAAGTCCCTATGTTGATATCAATGGTGGATTTGTTAATAAGGGTGGATGTGTCAAGAGGTAAGGCCTTATGAAGATGATAATCTTCCGCCCCCATATAGGAAAGGATAGATTCATCATCGCTACATTGAATAATTTTGATGGTAGGGGAATCCTCCTCTACCATCTTGGGGAATTTAAGAGGAAGGGACCTAGTTTCACCTTCATCTTGATAGGTGATCGGTCCTAGAGTGATCGTAGAAATTTCAAACAAAAAGTTAGACAGGGGGGACATGGTGTCATTCATTTCCATGGGGTCGTTGGATGTGAAAGGCGATGATGGTTCCATGTTCACGGGGATTCATAAGAAGTGTGTGTAAGAGAGTCGATGGGGTGATTTTGAATCCCAATCAGACTTCTCGTGGGCTTTGTGGAATTTATCAAGGAAAAGATCATGTATACCTTGTTCATAGCATCCTAGACTAAATCCCTTCCATGCACAATGGTGGAGATAGGTGTAGGAAAAAGACTTGTTGTAAAGGAAATCAAATCCATTGGTGTATGGCTTGGTATGGGGTTGATTATTGGCATGGGAAGAAGGGAAATCAATGCCACCATAAACAAGATTGGTTTTCAAGTAAGGTGGGCAAAGGAAATAATATCCCTAACGTTATATTGGTACATGGGATATTTTTCGGTCTACAAAATTGATTGAGTGTGGGGAGAGCATTAAGAGTGAGGAGTTGATACTCCCCTAATGAGAGACATTGCATCATGGTGTCAAAGGATTTGTCATTGGGAAACTTAGATGTAGGTATAGATGAACTAGTGGAAGCTTTAGAAGATGAGTCTTTCTTGGGATGAGCACATCATTTTTCCTGTAGGTTATATGGCATGCTTTGAAAGGAGGAATATTAACGGGGAAGATGTGAATTTTCCCTTATGTTCATACTTAAGACAATGATGAAGGGTGGATGGGACACATTCGCATAACATAGATCCACGGGTGCCAAAACAAGATGTTGTATTAGAATTCCCTTTCTACGATGTAGAAGAGTTAATGAAGGAGTTTCTCACCAATGTGGATAGGAAGGATGACCATTCCCAATGTAGGGGTGATAACATCATTAAAGGCTCAAAGGACCACAGGTGATTGGGTGAAAATAGTGTCGGGAATCCTGAGTTGATTGAAAGTGTGGGATGCAATAATGTTAATGTTATCACCATTATCAATCATGGATTTTTTGACAAAGCTATCACTAATACAAATGTTGATAAAGAGAGGAAGGTCATGATATTTTGGTAGAATCTTCGGGATCTCGAGAATCTTAAAGGAAATAGTGGTAGAAGCTATAAGAGCTCTAATGAGGGTCGCGAAAGGTTGGGGTTCATCGGTTGTGATTGGGATGTGTTGTAAAGATTTAATGAGATCCTGTTGATGGTGAGGGAAGCTTTAGATAAGATCATAAGGGGAAATGTTGATGGGATCTTGATTTAGTTGTTTCACAATGATTTTTGTATCACAACATACTTTTGGACTCATGGAACAGCTAAAATAGATACCTTGACCTTGGATGAAGGAGGAGATGAAATAGATTCATTAAGTGAAGCAACAATGATAACTCTCAATTATTTTTGGGTGGATGATTGAGAATCATGGGGGCAAGAGTGAGTGATAACACAAATGACATTTATGTATAGAGGGGGAACCTCTTTAGAAGGGGTAGAATTTAGTGGTGGAGTTATGGTGAAGGTGTAGATGAAGGGTTAGATTTAAAGGCTTGGGAAGCTACGGATATGGTTTGGGGGTTGTTCTTAGGTGTGGATGAGCTAGTGGATGGAAGGGTGTAGTATTCTTCAACGAGAAGATCATCCTCTTATGTGAGGTTGTTGTTAAGTATTTAGAAAGCCTTGTATTGTTCTTTTTGTCGTGCCCAGGACACGATGATAGGCACAGATTACGTTGTAATCAAACCACATGGGCTTCCACCCACATGAGTCAAAGGAATTGATGGGGGAAGAGTAATCATTGATGCTTGAATAAGAAAATGGAGGATTTTGGAGTAAGACCCAATAGGAGTTTTAAGAGACAAAGTCTCGTGGATTTTGGAATGATTTAATTAGGGGAAGATAAAGGAAAAAGAGGTACCTTATTCTTATGGGGTTTTGTAGGGACTTTAGCCTCGGATTTGGATTTGTAAATAGGAGTAGGTGATTTTGATTCAAATTTGGTGGTGATGTAAGAATTAGTTAAAGGATGCAGTCCCAAAATGGATGGTCAAGGTCCTAAGATGGATGGTGGAATATTGGGTTGTTTGGATTCATGGGGCTTTAGAGGGGGAAGCTCTAATTTCTTGCGTGGATGAGAAATGGATATTTGGATGGGGGTGTCAAGGCTCTTAGATGTCTATTGTGAAGTTTTACCTTTGACATGGATAATGTTAGAAATAAACTAACACTTAATTCATCATATGAGTTAAAGTGATATTGTAATAAAGTAATTTTTTAATTACTTAAGTTAGCTTAGATAAAGTCAATTATTAGTGAGTTGTCTTTTAGTTGTCTTATCCCTTGGTTTGTGGGATCATGTTCTATCTTGCATATTTTGTTCCCAGATGATTTCCATGAGGGGAAATAGGGGTAGTTAGGGGCAATATGTTATTCCTACATATTTTCTTAGATTAGGTGATATGGTTCCATATATTGTGGATGAGATAGAAGTTTTCCAATATCTTATTTGTAATGCTTGATTTTGATATTAATAAAATACACAATCACCATCTTGTTTCTGTGTAAAGATTTTGTGTCAAATATTATTTTCAAGTAGTCATTTTCAAGAGATAACAATGATTTCGATAGTGGAGTCATCTTTAGAAGTGGGATCAGATGGTTTGGACATGGGTTTTGTTGTAGATGTGATGGTTGAGGATGGGGATGATTCTTGAGTAGCACCATTAGTAGAATCATAAGGGCTTATGGATTTTACAAAATTTAGAAGTGTTGATATAGGAGTTGTTGTATTTGTTGGTGGTAAGGATGGGATTAAAACATTACTTGTGACAGAATTGAGGGGAGATATTTGTTTGGTAGAGGTTTCAAGAGATGATGTAGATGTGGATGTGGATGCAGATGTGGATGTATATGTGGGTGCATGTGATGGTAAAGATGTTGATCTGAAAATGAGTGCTTAATCCAACATTTTTAATCGCTTTCGGAGAATTGTTAATTTTTAATCAACTTAAAATTCCATAATACTCAAATATTGATTAAAATCATATTTAGGAGTGATCATAAACTGAAATTCATTCCCATTTAATTCAAAACTTCATTGTTTGATAAAAGCCCCAAAAAAATCATTGTTTCCGATTCAACATATTTTCAAAGTTATCAAAACTGATTAAACTTGCATCCCAAATTATTTTTAAGCACTTAATTAATTGAAAATATCAACAAACTGAAAATATAAATTAGAAACAACACACAAATTGTTTACTAGGTTCGGAATTCCTATGTCCCAAGGTTCATCGTGAAATGATCCATTAATAATGTTATAATTGTAAATACATTTAACCTTTATAATAAACTAATAATGAATCAAAACCTGAAAAAATGTGTTTGAGACCTTCGGGACTTTAATAGATCTCAAAGACTGTCCTTTACCTTCCGATCCACTTACGTTATGTCTCCCTTTGGTTATACACCTTTGTGTAACTTTAACAAAAAAATGTCATTAATGCTCTAAAAGGTAAAATGATCACACCATTGCGACCATCTCAAAATTATGAACAACTTTCATATATAACTCGAGATTTGGTTTTGAGAAGAAGTGCTCCAAAAATGGTGTTTTCTCCAAGTACTTCCCATCGCCCTCGCATGGACACTGTCACGGTTCTTTAACAAAACTCTATGAGCCCATTTTTATAAGAAATTGACCCCCTTGGGTGAGTTGTTTGGGTGCTTCCATTGGTCTCCATGAGGTCGAGGGTTCAAATCCTACCTCCATCTATACCACCGACCGATTTGTAAAAGGGTGGGGATAAAATGCCACACTAATCCCTGGAAAGAGGGATATGGCTTTATTTACCTCCTCTCGCTTTCATACATCTAGATACCTTGAATGAATAACCTCCTCTCTTCTAATGAGTGACCTTGAATTTTATTTTTGTGTGTGCATTAATGCTACGTGCGTGGTAACTAATAGTGGTTGAGGTTCAGGCCTATAGCCAATTTCTTAGGTGTCCACTACCCCTACCGAGCACATTCAACTTTAATCATGGGTGCTCCTTTATCTTTATTATTATTCTTGCACATGTGGGCATACAAATCTAGGTAATCCTTAACCTTAAGTGCCTTGCCAAAATATGTGGAAGCCTAGTTCTCCAGAGCTCACACCGATAGTGATCAAGGAACCAAAAGTGTAACATGTTCCCGTGTAATCCTTCCTCGACCACCATGGCTTCTACCTTTATATTTTCCTTTAAAACCTCCATTACCATTGTCACATCCCTCACTATTTTGTCCCTCTTGTGCCAATGAGCTTCCCTCTCCACCGGTGCGACACAACCCTATTACACAAGCCTCATGAATCTAATCTAATAGACGATAGTTGGTTGTGTCATGAGTATGTGTATCACATATTTTACAATACAAAGAAACATTCTTCGCATAACGCATTGCAAAAGTGGACAGATTGCGTACATCACGCTTTTATAAAAAAATCTCACTAGGTGTTAGTAGCATGCACATGTTCCTACGTGGAAATTTATCCTTTGAATGCCCCTTCACTTCATAATCAATACATAAAATTCCATTGCACGTCTCGTGAGCTGAATTGGAAGATAAATTTTCCAATCGAGAGGTCATTTTGCAATCTACACTCCTAGCTTCTTCTATGCAAAATGTTTCTTACAAGGCCTCTCGTGGGTCGGTGAACATCTAGTGTGATAAGACCCTTTGAGAAGGTGTCAACAATCATTCTACAAACCACTGCGCATGTTGAATCGAGTGGATGTCATATGATAGCTTAGATAACAAAGTATTGAAACATGCATTATATTCTCTCACACTCTCAAACAAACCATGCTTTATGTCCTTTTATGCACTAATGCTCTGCTGCTCAAATTCAGGTATGTAGAACTCAGCCAAGAAATTGGTATGCAACACATCATAATCCATTGTTGTCGATGTGGATCATACTTCCTATACCAACTATGTGTGCACCCCTGAAGTGTAGTAGCAAATTGACTAGCATTCCTATCCGAGGCTATTATTCCGTTGGCTCCCTAAAAATTGCAGTCTTGTACATATGCTCTAATTCATCTTCCACACCTCGATACTCTAGAAAATGAAGGGACATCTCAAATAAAATATGAGGGGTTTTCTACTGTGGTTGCTAATGTTTTTGTGTTGGTTTTTGTGGTCCATGTCCAAAAGTGGGGCCAGATCCTCAACTTGATCCTCCACTAGGATTTCCTTTGCATGGTGGAGGTATTGAACCTCTTGAGCCTCTTGCCATAGCACTGGGACCTGTAGAAGTACTTCCTTGCATCCCTATAGTAGTGCTAAATTACACACCAAACATCTTTCCTACCACACCTCATATAGGATTACTTTCAATGGGTAGTGTGCCACTACTTTGTCCCGACATTGTGCCTACCAGATTGGTTCCAAATAGAGCCTAACCAAACATGAGATTCTTTAATACCGACATATGCATGGCCTTAATCTGCATTGCGCCTCTTGTGTTGATACTAAATTTTGCCTACTTGTATCTCTAACCCAATGTGGTGATCCTTAATTGCCTTCTTTCTCACTATCACTATGATGGTATTCTATAATAACTTCCAAATTCTAAGCACCAAACGCAAGGGCTAGGTGTCTAAGTTGGGTTAGATGTGTGCCAATAGTTCTCATCCTTTCCTCACACTCACTTTCATCAGATGCCAAAAGGGTCCTTCTACTACGCTTTCCAAATACTAGAATGACATGATTGTGTGGTCCCTCACCTTCTATAGGGTTCTCATAATCTTACCCAAACTTTATTCCTCTCAATCTCAAAACCTCCTCAAATGCCCTCTCTCGTGCATCATTATATTTGCACAGTATCTCCTCTCTATCTCTTTCTTATTCTTGGACCAACGCCATCCTTCCCAAACATGTTTCCTGCCCTTATGTGTGGTGGGGTTTTATCCTACCATAGGTAAGTTCTCCATTCCCAACTCAATCATTAAGAACTTTATAACTAACGACAATGTGTGTAAATAAAATCCTCTGGGTTCACACAAAAACCAAAACTCCACTTCCTCCAAGCATGAATATGTTGAAATTATGTACTCTAAGGTATAATTATGCAGTACACCTTCCCACTAGTGATATATAACATGCATCCACGGTTCATCCAAATCAGAGAGTGCTTGATACTTATCTTGACTCCACAATTGCATCTTTCCCAAACAGAACACCCTTGTTCTATATGTAAGCTAATAGCCACTTGTATAAATCTACTAGGAAGAAACTGAATAATGTATCATACAATTTTTTTCCACCCATTTAAGCGTATTAAAATCTCATCTAGTGTTGTATCTTTGAGAAAATCATCCTGGTCATCATCCACCCAACACTCAATATTCTCCAATGATAGCCAGAATGCCATATGCACATCAGATCTTGATGAGAAGAATAAAAAGAGGTCTCGATAATGGAACCAAAATGTTGGAGTCTAGTAGTTAACACTTCACAAGGTCATGTGTGCTGGCACTTCACTTAGACAAATGCCTAAGCACCCACCCAAAATGTGTGTAGCCTACCAAGATCCTCCTTTGTTTCACTTGTCAAGTTGTGGTTAGCATACTTAACCATTATAACATGAATAAAGATAACAACAGAGAAGATCATATGTAACACATCTAATAAGGAAATTAACCAACATAGTTAACAAACAATAGTATTTGAATTCCTATGTACATCCATACACAATTATCCATCACAAACATAATCTATTTCATTGCATAAACTCAATGATCACATCCATAGGTTGTTTACATCCATGCACACATCACCATAGCCGCATACCTTACACAACACTTACACACGATGCGGTCATATAATTCACGTACTTACAAAGAGATGTGTCATCAAGAAAATATTGAAATAAATAAATTCTTATCTAAATATGTACAAGCACAATAATATAAACAATTAAGTACTAATTTTGACCCAAGCAAGTAAGCTAGAAAATATGAAACCCTAATTACAAATTAAGGGATAAGTATACTTAGCTGATTTGCAATGATCTCAAAGGTATGTCAAGCTAGAAAACTACTAGAAAAGGAACTCAAAGCATTGCACATAAACCTAGAAAAATGCAGAAGTGACGGAAATTTTAGGACCAGGGTGTCTATGCAGGGTTATGGGGGCATAAGAGACTTAATATAGGTTCATGTGTCTCTCTCGAATATGTGAAACCCAATTTTACAAGGTCATGAGATGTTCATTGGTTATATCTTGTATGTCATTACACTTCATTGTTATTCACTTGAAACCTGCAATAAGAAAGAAGCACCTACAAAACCCCCAAACTACATTAAATCCTAAAAAGAAAGATGCAAAATGAGAATTTGAACTATCCTCGATGTCAATGAAGTCAACTTATGACTAATAATTATAGTACATTGTATACCCCATGTATTTCTATGTGTGTGTGTGAAGAAATTGTGACTTGGGTGGCACTTATCGTGTTGCACTTGATAGCGAGAAATAGCTAGATGTAAAATATGTAAGTAGATGTGTGCATGGAAAAATGAACTTCCCCTCCTATGAAGTGTATGCAGAATAATGCAGTCCCTTTCCCTTGTGTGGATGCTAGATGGATGCTTGAATGCTCTTGTAAATGCCTTTGGATGCAACCTTAGGTGGAGATAGTAAATGCTTAGTGCTTGGTCCTTTATTATTGCCACATAGCTTTATATTTATATGATTCCCTTGATCCAATTTCATAATTAACCACTAAAAGGTTTACTAGTAAAAGTAAGATGCCAAAACAACTAGAAGAGACCCAAAAGATGTGAGCAAAGTACAAAGAGGTCTAGGGTTCCCATAGTGGATGGGGGCACCTGGGCACTAACGTCATAGTTGGGCGCTGGTGTCCAGAGTCATAAATGCCAAAGTGTGAAAATGCATACTGTGAAAGAAGGTGTGTGGGACCAAGAAATAAAATAGAAAGAAAGAAAAGAGGCCCAAGACAGTGGTCGATTAGTAATTTTCTTGCCTAGGAATCATATGAATAGTAGTATGTGATGAGGACTATATAAATACCCAAAGTTCATGATTTAGTGTCTACATTTTCCCCCACTTTATGTTGTTGAGTGAATGCTTGATAACATAAAGTAGATAAGAGATGTGTACCTCATAACCATGTAAATTGATGGCAAAAATCACACCGAGAGACAAGGAAAAGCATGGAGTGATAAAAATATGAAGCGTGGAAGCTAGAGAAGAGAAAGTGAAGAATAATGATGATGATCCTAAGATGAGAGCATATGTGCAGATGTTGCATTGTATCTATTGTTGATGTATATTTATGTGTGATTGATGTGACTACCACTTCCCATAAGGATAAACCTACAAAAGAGAAGAATGAACAAGTAGTCAAATACATGTATATGAAAAATTTGATCAAAATGTGTATGTATTTTTTTTTTATTAAGGGCAAATAGTTTTGAAGGGACTATACCCTGTATACAAAAGGGCTCAAAAGCCAGATAGCATAGGTGAGAGAAACAGCCCAGAGAAGGGCAAAACAACCAACCTAAGAGGGCTCATCAGCAGATATGACAATACATGAGAAGAAAGGATCCAGACATACAATGATCCAAAAAGTAGCAGAAAAGATCAAAAAGAAAACAAAAGATATTCATCATATAATAACTCGCCAAAAAGTAGCTCCAGAACCGCCAGATAACAAAGAACTTCGCAGCCAACAAACAACATCACAGCAACCCGTTACTTGATAGCCCTGTCAATCTTGGTTTTGATAGCCTACAAATGGCACATGAAGAAGGCAATGACAGTGGCCTGAGAGGAGTCTTTCATATCCGCCTGAGCAATTGCAATATCCCTTTTCTCTTTGGGGCCCCAAATGTCTTCATTAATCCCACTTAAACTACAAACACTATGAACATGTTGTTCAATGAAATTATAAATGCTTTTAAGGGCAGATAGTATGCAGTCATTGCAAATTTTTGCATTTCCCATTCTGCCATCCAAAGACTGTAACTTCTTGAAAACTTCAGCAATAACCCCCTCTTCATCATCACTTTGAAGTATTCCTTTTCCCTTAGCTTTTTCCATATTTTTTATAGTCCCTTTGAGCTCTTGTATTTCCTTTTCCATCCTATCCACTCTGTCCATCAAGTCCTCCTCCTTGGGTTCCTCCATCGGTTGGCTGATATGCAGGAGGTTCTCAGCAAGCTCAAGGTCTTTGTGACTTCTTAGGACCCGTTGAGAAGAAGGGATTTTAGTTTTTATGCTCTTTCTTTTCTTGCTAGAAGCAGCAGCTTCAATCTTCCTTTTCAGCAGGGGGAGTGAAGGCGGTGTGAGCAGGTGGAGGTATGGAGGAAGAGGGTGGGGTAGGATTTATGGGGGCAGTTTGAATAGTGGCGATGGATCAGTAGGATTAGCCCTTGGTGCAGAGGGACAACCAAAATGCGTAAGTATGTAAGAAAGTATGTAAAAATGTGAAAAGGAACATGTGCACATGATTCGTGATGAGTAAAAGAGATAGAAAAAATCATGAAGATGTTGTAAAAGAATGATTTTTTTGGGCAATCCCATGTCAGTTTGTGCGAGTGCAAGTTTTCTCGGGTGATCTCACGCTAGTTGCGCCAAGTACAAAATAAGTGTAGGGAGAAAGGTCTAGTTTTATTCTCCAACCTTTGAGTGGTTCTGAAGAGAAAACACCACTGTAAATGGTGTGTAAAAATCTGATCCATTTCGATCAAGTCTGATCCAACGTGAAATTAGAGAAGAAGGTGTAATGCATACATGCCGAGTGTTAAAGGATTGTCTGTCCTGTAAAATATGTTGTGTAAATCTGCTATGAATTGTCTGAAATGAAAAAAACTATGTAACTACTCCTGGTCACATGCGCTCAGAAAGGTCATGGGCACCTGTGCACTACTTTTTACGTTTGGGCGTTGGTGTTTGTGTTGTTCTAAAGACCCAAGTCATATTTTGGGCCATTCCTGTGACTAGATATTATTTTTACAGGTACTAAACTATGCTAAATTGTGACTATGAACTATTGTATGGGGTGACTGATTCACCTAATGATGTCCCCCTTGTGTTTGGGGGGTGTATGCGACGTCAAAAGGAGTATACATCCCAAAGGAGGACCAGATAATGAACTAAAATTGATGCCCTATATGGGGAGGAAGTGTTCTTGGTAGAAACCAAGGCACATGCAAACAAAGTGGTTGGAAAAAAATGTTAGTGCAAACAAGATAAACATGCATGTGGAAAGAAATGTGTAAGCTAGCATGTAAGAAGACAATGTGTAATCTAGCAAGAAGAAAGACAATGTAGACCATGAAGAGCGGATTACGAACATGGAACATCACTCACGATGTCGCAAGAAAATCAAGGCCAAAGTGGTCAAAAGCATATAGTGTGCACACAAGACAAAGGGAAAATCCCGCAAACAATGACATAACATGGAAAAGAGTGATAAGCAAGAGAAAGCAATGTAATGAGATAACCATGGTAGAAAAGATTTTTGCAAAGAAAATGTTGCACATGAAACAACCGTTAGAACATAGAAATGATGTCAAATCATGTATAATATGATATAGTAATGTGCTATGAAAAATGAAACAATAGCACATGTAGTGTATACGAAATTGGATGCCCCTAGGAGCCTACTTTGTGGACCGGTAAGAGGTATTGTGTCAAGCATCCATGCTACATGAAATGATTTATGTAAAGGTTGTGATCACAACTAGAAGGAAAGTGAAAATGCATGTGTGTATGATAAAGGTAATGACATACAATGTATCTAGCTAGAATAGTAGGCAAAGGGTACATGCGATAATAAGTAAGCAAGAACAATGTGCAACCAAGATATGCAAGATGATGTTAATGAATGAGATGGAATGGAATATAGTGTAAGTGTGATAGGAGTAGATTTCCCCCGAGCGAGTGTGAATTAGTGTGCATGAGATAAGGTTTATTTATGAATTCCCCCTCAACAAAGAAAGAATGAACCATAGAAGAAGAGTTTGTCATCGTGGAAATGGTTTGAAGAGTGCACTATAAAGATATGATCGACAAAGCGTATTATGTAGAAAGTGAGTGATTATGGTGAGGTTCATTTCAGATTTAGACCCTCAACAAGAGAGAGTATGAACCATGGAACTAGAGTGCATCATAGGGAAGTGTGTTGTGATCAATGTGTGTTAGAAAGATATGTCATGAATGCTTTGAGTGTGAAATGTGTCATGTGATGTGATGCAAGAAAGATGTGTCGTGAATGTGTAGTGTGTAATGTGATGTGAGGTTCGTGAATTTAGTAATCCATCAACAATCAAGTGTGAACCGTAGCACAAGAGTGTGTCATTAGGTAATGATGATACAAATGTATGAAGATGTGTGAAATGTGTGTGAACGAATAAATTCAAAGTAATAACTGATGTAGTAGGAGTAGAAGACACCTAAATATTCTAGAAGGGAATGGAGATAATAATTACAATTCCCCCCAAGTATATGAAGAGAATAATGATCAAGTAACATTTTCTAAGAGGTCATCATTATCATGGTCAAAATTGAATGGTGATGCATCTGAAACTTGGTAAGCAATTGTATGTGGTTGATTGAGCAAAGAGCCATTGCGGCGTAGATTATACATGCCCATTGCATACTCCTTGTCAGTGAAAGGTGGTAATGGACATCCATGTGCATACCAATGAGTAAGGTTTTGTGAATAGTCAAGAAATGAGTCATTGCAAATGAAAACATGGCCGAAAGGCATGGGAAATGAGATGTTAATATGATTAGGATCTAAAGTATCGCCAATGTAATCAAGCCAATATTCGCCAAGAATAAGTGGTGATATACACTGAGTGTGCATAATAAAGACTGGAAGATAAAATACGCAAATACCATAAGCAATAGTAATGAAAACGTGTCCATGATATAGATGTGGTGAATGAGGTGGATATAATATATCATCGAGCGTAAAACCAATCTCGAGTCAAACCATCGAGTGTGAAAATATTTCCAGAGGTGGTGGGATCGGATGGAATGTGTGACCAAAAGCATTATTTATGAACAGGGTGCATGTGAAAGGTGGCATCACAGATGTAGGTTGCTCGTGAGGAGATAATGAAGGTGTTATGACATCCGATGTATGGACATGACCCGATAAATTACCCTAGAAGTAGTAGAAGGAATGGGGATTAAGTAGATGGAACAATGTTGATCTAAAAATAGTTCCTTCGAATTGAGATAAGTTGTCTAGATAATGCATAGGTCACGGATCAAAAGATAGCAAGATGTATAGTAGAAGAAATTGGAATAGGAAATGAAGTGTTGGGATCTAGATTGCAATGTTAGAATGGTGTGCTATCAGCAAGAACCTCATATTCAAATCCCTCATGTAAGAATCTAACACATCGGTGAATGGTAGAGGACACTGCTTGCATACGATGAAGCCATGGCCGACGAGTATGAAATTATATGAAAGTGGGATATCAACAACAAAGAATGGAACTGGAATAGTATTTGGCCCAACTGTGAGCAGCAAGGTGATAGTGCCTAAGCATGGACGCATAGTTTAATTGTATGCTTGAACATCAATAGATGTTGGGTTAAGCAAAAATACTGGGAGGCCTAGAGCTTGAATGAATGATAAAAGGCATATATTGAGCTCAGATCCAATATCAATTAAAGCATGCTTGAATTATAAGTTATTAATGTAGACTCATATATATAGAGGAGGATCATTATCATATACAACAATATTTTCAGCTATAGCAGATGGAAAAGTAATTTGTTGAGAAAATGCATTGATGAATGTTTGATAAACCACATCTAGATGAGTGGTAGCAGGAATATGAGTAGTAGCCAAAATATTAATTATTTTAGCGTGACACCCAGGATTAGATAATAAGAAATCATGAATAGAGATATTCATGATGAGAAGATCCTAGGAAAATAAAAGCAATAAAAGTATGAGGACCTTAAGAGTGTTCAAAATGAGTCAAGTTCACCAAATGATTAAGAAAATATTGAAATAAATAGATGTTTATCTAAATATGTACCATCACAATAATATAAACAATTAAGTACATGATTTTGACCCAAGAAAGTAAGCTAGAAAATATGAAACCTTAGTTGTAAATGAAGGGATAAGAAGACTTAGTTGATTCGTAATGATCCCGAAGGTATCTGAGTTGGAACAATGTTGGAATAGGAACTCAAAGTGTTGTACACGAACTCAAAAAAATGTAGGAGTGTTAGAAATGCTAGGACCAAGGTGTCTATATAGGGTCGGGGGCGCTAGGGTGCTAGAGACTTATTCTAGGTGCATGTAAATTCTCTAAATATGTGAAACCCAATTTTATAAGGTCGTAAGATGTTCACTGGTTGTCACCTTTGATCTCCGTATGTAGTTGCACTTCATTGTTATTCACTTGAAACCTACAATAAGAAAGAAGCACCTGTAAAACCCCCAAAATACATCAAATCCTAAAAATAAAGATGCAAAATGGGAGGTTGGACTGTCCTCGACTATCAAAAAAGTGAACTTATGACCGAGCACTACACTACATTACATAATCCATGTAGTTCCATGTGTGTGTGAAGAAATTGTGCCCTAGGTGGCTCTTGTGTGCATTGCACTTGATAACGAGCAACAACTAGATGTAAACGATGTAAGTAGATGTGTGCATGGAAAAATGAACTTCCCCTCCTATAAAGTGTATGCAAAATAATGCAATCCCTTGCCCTTGTGTGGATGTTATATGGATGCTTGAATTCTCTTGTAAATGCCTTTAGATGTAACCTTATGTGGAGATAGTAAATGCTTAGTGTTTTGTCCTTTATTATTTTCACATAGCTTTATATTTATATGATTCCCTTGCTCCAATTTCATAATTAACCACTAAAATACTGACTAGTAAAAACAAGATCCCCAAATTGTTAGAAGAGACCCAAAAGATACGAGAAAATTACAAAGAGGTCGGGGGATCCCGGAGAGGGGACGGGGCGCCTAGGCACTAGTGTCTAGAGTCAAAAATGTCAAAGTATGAAAAGACAAAATGGGAAAGAATGTGTGTCGGACCAAGAAGGAAAATAGAAAGAAAAGAAAGAGGCCCAAAACATTGGTCAATTAGTACTTTTCTTGCTTAGGAATCATATGAATAGGAGTATGTAATGAGGACTAGATAAATACGCAAAGTGGGTGATTTAGTGTCTATAATGTGATACCTATTTATATACAGTGGGGACTTTCCCTTAACCGCTTATATGTTTTAGTTCTAACAATAGATGTCTTAATTATAGGTTGCATGACTTTACAAATTTTCTTTAACTCTAGATTGAGCTATAAATAGCTCGGCCTCATCCATGCTTTAATCCTATAATTAGATCTCCTCTTACGCATGTGATTTATCCTTTCTTCACCTATTTACGGAACTTTCTTACTTGGTATTCCATCTTTGTGTTTTCCTATTTTTAGTCTTAGCTTAGAAATCAGCTAAGTCGAAAAACCATGTGCATGCAGAGACCTTCACATGCCGACCTCTTTCTATATTTTACGAGCACATTCACGCATTGACCTATCTTTTCCTCTGCTTGTGCATGCACTCGTGCGTGTTCCTTATAATATTTGCATATCTCTATCTTACATGTTAGTCCACTCCTACGTGCGGTCTTCAACCTCTATGCATGGCTAAGACTTAGCCATTTCTAATGTCAGCAAGACCTTAGAGTAAATATTGAATTGATCGATCAGTTCATATTATTTTTATTTTTTGATAATTTTTCAGTAGAACTACTCTTTTTTCTTTTACAAAATTGGAGCATAGAATTTTGTACGAAGAAAACCAAGTAATTTAGTGTGGGGACATGTTTACTAGGTGTTTTGGGAAAACAAGCACAAGTTACTAAAAGAATGCAAACCTTGAGTGACACACATGTGCTAGTATGCTAGACCCATAGAAACACATCAAGAGGACACATGGAAAAAGGAGGTAAGGATTTGCGGATGATCAAGGATAAAAATTCTCGCGTAATGCTCACGAATCAAATGACAATTGTACTCCACTAAGGAGGGAATATTGACAAGAATATAACAAGGGTAAAACACTACAAATAGGGGGTTTTATGGGCATGAAAAGACACACGGAGACCGAGGAAACAAAAAAGCATTACGTAGGACACGGGTTGTGGGACACGGGTTTAGGGAGGACATATAAGATAGGTACAAGGGCACAGGTATCTAGAGAATGACCAATGGAATTAAAGGATTATGTGGAGATTAATGATTAATATAAATTTTTTAAATGAATTTCAATGCACATAATCATGTATAGTATATGTAAGATATAACATATGAATATAATGATGGGTTTATGTATTTTGTTGTGCATTTGTGGATGATAAATGGTTATTTTGTGAGTATGCCACCATTATTAGCATATTAACCTTGTAATTCTTTCTTATACGAGATTATTATGGCATTTCTAAATGTTCTTTGTTCAAACACAAATATGCCAATGTACGTAGAATACTAACATGAGAAGAAAATTCCAAACCCTAGATGAACTAGGATAACACTTTATGATAAACCTGATAACACCCTAAACTTTTACAAAGAAAATAGTATGACTAACTAGGAAATGCTAACACCATTTCCACCTATAGTTAAGCTCTAAGTTTTAGGAATGTAACATCAATGATAAAATCTTAAAAGTATGCTAAGAATGTAAACTAAATGGAATTAAACACTAATCTACAAAGCATCCTTACTATGTATTGAATTGTTAAACTGCCATAGACCTAAATATATCTAAGAGGGAAAACAAATTGGGTTTGTTCCTACTCTTAGAAGGTGAAATGATCTCTCCAAATGACTACAAGATCATATTAGATACTCATCTACTAACCCCATTGACAACTTTAGGCAAGGATTGAGCTTGGCTATAAATCATATTTGTTATATGAGATGCAAATCAAAGCATGGTGTAAAATTAGAAAACTTGCATCTTGGTGCATGTGGGACTAAAAGTACAAATAATATTAAAGGCTTGTTAATCATGATTAAGGCTTTAATAATCACAATTAGTGAATTAACAAGTGATTAAGATGTGAGGAGCCTTAATCAACCGCTTAGGGTCAATTAGGAGGCTAGGATAAGCTTTTGAAGCCTTTTGAGATGTTGTGGAAGGAAGCGGGGTGATTTTGAGTGGTTGGAAGAGGGGTTTGAGCCAATAGTAGGGTATATTGACCAAAACAAGGGAAAATAGGCTTAATTAGCTAATAATCACTAATTGTTTATCGAGAAGAGGATTTTGACTTATGATTCGTTGTAAAGTGGCATACTGAATGTGAAAGAGGATAGGTAAACAACAATGCATTGTTAATTGACCAGAATGGTAAGAAATGTTAGTTAATTAGTGGAAATTACAAATTATAATGAAAATGGTAAGAATGAGAGTGATTTGTGTGTTTGGCAATAAGATTGCAAAAGTGGAATTTAGGAGTCTACAAAACCATATTTAGTCTACAACACTCTAGTAGTGCATTCACGTCTAATTAGAATGTGCTTAACATTAAAGATGTATTGTCATGGATTTAATAAAAACTAGAAATGATTTTAAGTTGGTTTACAAAAATTATTCACCTCAAAAAAAAAAAAAAAAAGAAAAAAATAAAGAAGCTTTATTTTAAAATCCAAAAGACATGTAATTTAATTAGGAAATTAGAACATGATGCAAGAGCATCTGTATTCACATATAATAATTACATCACCCAAAATTTATTTGTGTGGCAATCAATAATGTTTACAAGTGTTTGTTATTTTGTGGGGTTAGAAACTTGCAAATGAGCTCATGAGGCTCATAATATCTTGATTATTTTGAAACACTTAACCAAATTTAGCACACACCCATACATAATTGGAAAAACATAATACTTGTTAGCTATAATAACATACTGATGCCTCTTGTGAAGTCTTGGAGGTTTTTGTAGTATTGATTGATGGAAAAACACTCATACTTGAGTGGTGCAAAACCTAATCAACAAGTATATTGTGGGAACTTTTCACAAGACCAAGAATCCTTAAACATAAATACACCAACTTATTTAACATTCCTAAGCTCGCATTATACCTACACACTTGTCAAAATTGAGGCTTGATTTTTATTCTATATTGTTTCAAGGCCTTGTTATAGGGGTTGGATAACTATGTGGAGGTTTGAAGAGTTCATGAAGATCAAAGGAAGTAAATAATTTGAGTTAACAAGTCTATTGAGATAGCAACCAAAATTGAACCTATTCAAGTTCAAGCATGTACATTATAGAATCATGTGCAATTCTAGATAGTAGAGGCAGTGTGTGTAACATATACCTTGTGCGAACGTTTTAAGTATGATTTTGTGCAAGTGTATTATAAGGCTGTTGTTATGCATATGAATGTAATTTCCCAACTAAATTCAATAAAATAAAGTCTATCATTTCATTCTACATATTGGAGTTTTTTTTTGTGTGTGTGTGTGTCTAATGTATAATGATTTTTATGCGATGTGGTCTAATAAAAATACTTCAATGGATTCTATAGCCATGACTACATTAGAATAATCCCAACATGAAGAAGAATAATTGGGTATATAGAATGCTTCATCAACCACCATATGACATAATTATTAACTTTTCCTTTATCAAAATTATTATTTTTCTCAATTCTTGATTGGATGTTGTTGTTTGAAGTTGAGAGGCTTCATTGTGAATCTATTGTGTAACTTTGTTTAGAACATAAACTTAAAATGACTATAAGTTAATAAGACACCAAGAATGACAAGTGGTAATTTATTTAAGTCAAATATCCAATAGATCATGTTAGTCATACCCACAAAATAAGCCCGAAAATATTCAGATGTATTATAACAAGGAAAAATGAAGAACAATATGAAAACCTAACTCCTTTGGTGGAAATATATGTATAATGTCTTACTAGAGTAAAACATGTAGTAAATCATATTAGTCATACGAGGTCCATAAAATACACTCTAAAAATATTCGGATGTCCTACAAAGAGGAACATGAATAACAATCCCAAAACTCGATTCTTTTATTATTGTCAAAGGAAAAATGAGTAACAATCCCAAAAATGTATCCCTTTACTATTGTAACAAACTCAATGCACATTGAGCAACATAACTTAGATACTTAAGTTATAATCAAAAGGTCAACAAATTAGGAAAGTTCATATCCAAAGATATAGAGTACATTTCATTTGGTAGAATTGCCAATTTAACAATATTTTTCGTTATAAAGATTTTTAGAACCATGGAAGTAGTATCCACCAAAGAGACATACTTGACTAGAGATTGTAAAACATGCATCCAACAATAATTTTATTTCAAAAATTAAATTATAACACAAAATAGAAAAAGAGAACAAGGAACAAACAAACATACTAATCCCTCTAGAATTGATTTTAAAATACAACACCCCAACTATAATGATAAAAAAATATATAAAAAATATTAAGACCCTTTGTTGAATATTGTGGTCAAAGTAGGTATCGTTTTCAATATGATTCCACTTGTCTCATAAACCGCTCGATTCCTACGAACTTGACGAATTCTTTTATATTCGGTAATAAAATCATGTCCCATGCCTTACTCAAAAAGTAAGGTATTATATTAAATTTGTCGGTTTTGATTCCCATGTCTTTTCTCATGTAATTATGCATGTCCCATGCCTTACTCAAAAAAGTATGAATAGAGTTTGAATGTTTGAATATATTGACCCTCTCAAGAAAGTAAAATTATTCCATTTGTCAAAAGTGTAAAGACGAATTATGTCATATTTAATTAAATGTGTATTTTAAAGACAATAATTCTAAAAATATATATAAATATATTCCAAGGCACTTTTATATATAAAATATAAATATGTGCATTTATAGTTTTTGAATGTAAAAAAAAAAAAATATTATATAAGAAGGGTTGTTTTGAATATAAAATATTATTATATTTGTCGATGAGATGTATGAAGGTTGGTAAAGTGGGTTAGTTGTGCCCAAATCCATTCATGTTAGATTTTCGTTGGTCATTGGCGCTTGATTGTGACCATTTGTGTTGATTATTGTATAATTTGTCGTCACGCCAAAAGTTTGAACTAGTGGTGAGAGAGATCTCATCGTATTAACCAACGCTAGTTGTGACCAGCTTTGTGTTAATTATTGTACAATCTTTTCGATCACGCCAAAAGTTCGAACTAGTGGTCTAGGAGAGAGATCTCATCGTATTAACCAACTAATATGCCATTACACATGTGCAACGATGGAGTCGAATGTAACCACGTGAGTTTTGATTATGTTTAATATAAACTATAATTATATTTAATTACAATGAATAAATGTCATAAACGTATACATGTGATATGATGTATTTTTATTTTATTTTTTATTTAAAATCTATTCGTGTTAATTTAGTGATTTAATGCTGGAACATCCAGAAACTATGTGGCTCAAATATTTTGTTTATTCTAACAACTTCATATTGATACTGGACTAGTTGATTGTTGTGGTATTAGTATATTAGTATAAGTATAAATTATTAGCACAAAATTAGTTAATTGTCATGAGATTAATGTATTAATGTAAATTTAGCCCAACAGGGTTAAGCCGTAATGGTATGTCATTATGTTGGTGACCACTAGGTAACGGGTTCAATCTTGTATTATTTATAATGTCGTTCCTTGGGTCATCGACCCGGTGGCCCGAGATCCAATGTGTTGGACTCGCCACCGGTGTGCTCCTATGGGTTGTGCCGAGGTTGTTTTGTCCTTCTAAGGATGAAATGGAGAGATAGAATGTGATACCTTGGTTAACAAAAATGTATTAATATAAATTTACTAATTATTGGATTTTGTATTATATTGTTTGACAAGTTAAAAATATAAATATTTATAATATTCTTATAGCATTAGTTTATTTGAATTTTTGTATGATAAATTTTTGACATATAAATGAAGCATTTATAATAAAAATAAAAAATGTTAGTTGACGTGATAAATCTAAAACATAATAAAGATAAAGATGTTGGTTGATGTGATAGATCCAACATTTAATAATAAAAATATAAATATGTTCGTTGACGTGATAGATCCAACATATACTAATAATAAAGATAAAGACATTGGTATGAAACAACTTAATCACTATGGTATTATTTTATTTATGTTTGTTTTATAAAGTGTTGACATAATGAATAAAATATTCTAGAATAAGAATCTCGGAAATATTTCATTTTCTTCTAATGTTAAGCTTTGGAATTACTAAGAAACATGAAAATACTAACATATGATTGGTTAAAAACTTGAAATTATTGCATCCAATGAATGTTATATATATATTGCCTTTAGCAATAATAAAAATAAAATGCGGGACTCAAGTTGTTGAGATCTCCCTCCGAAAATTCATGATTATTGAGTAGAATAATGAGTACATTTGTGCCTCACGAAATTGAGGTTGAAGAAACAAGTCCGAAGTTGAACGATGAAAGAAAGAATTGTACTAACTCTTAAGGAGGAAAACTTTGTGTTGGGTCATATCTCTAATGAATAAAGATACACATATTTGATCATTGTAATTAATAAGATCTTGTAGAGAGTCTTGATTCCCTTTAAAAGAGAGAGTGAAACATGCCACATATATCATAATATGTTGGACACCTATATACAAAGTGTTCCTTTTATTCTAGTTCATTATTGCAAAGTTTATATATATGTCGAGTATCATAGAGGAAATTTCTTTAAATCCATGCAAAGTTGATGAGATCATAATCTCAATCAACCCAAAGAAAATTTCAAACCAAAAGAGATCCTCGTGTACTTGGGAGTAATAATGCATGTCCATCTTTTATTTAAAGATAAAATTCCAAGTAGTGATGCATTTTTGTTGATAATGGTTCTATCCATATTGACTTTATATAGACTTTTTAAATCTCATCCATGAAGCCTCTCTAAATATCAATTTCAACATGTAAAGAGAATTGATGAAAAAATTATTAGGAGGTAGAAGTAGACGATTTATGTCGATACCAATTCCATGTATGAAATATGTTGATTAAGCAAATCAAGTGTTCTTGATCCCTTGTTCAATAACTTCATAGATGATTGATGATCCTTGAATGTATATCTTATATGCTGAATTGTGTATATTTCATACATATTAAACCATGAAGAAACATCACTACATGGAACTGATAGAAACATGCAAGTGATGGATTCCACATTCAACAAAACTATTTACGCGTGGAGTTGACCATTTTGCATGAGTTTTGGATGTCATGGTAATAATAATGTTATCAACCTGAACCCAACTAATACTATAGAGTATGTGTCCTCAAATTTAACAACTATATAATATATTTTTAATGACATTAAAGTATGGAAGATTCATAATTTTTCTCTAACATCCTAAGACTAAAGTTGGAAACATTGTCTCTAAAGTGTACTAAGTGTAACATATCCCTTTTATAATATCTCTTCTACAAGATGAAGCATATTGAAGGGAGATCATTTAAAAGGAACACCATGGTAAGTATGGGAGATAAATTTTTAAGTCTTAGTTAAATTTTAGGTCAATTTAATTAGGTGTAGGATATATTAGAGTTGATTTACAAATATAGTAAAGATAATACAATACAATAACTAATTCATATATGCAAATCAGATGAGATAAGAAGAATTTACTATGCAATAATTAAATTAACATGTAATCGAAATCACACAATGAAGGTATAGAGGCACTTAGTTTATTCTGATGTTTTCTAAAGAGATATGAGATTGTGCAACGGTGAAAAAGGATATCTAAACCCGATAAACCTTCGTAAACTGAACTGGAACTATAACTACACATGGCTCGGGACCGTACCATCAAAGTCAAGACCATACCATACTGATCCGCCTAACCCATTTTGTATGGTCTTTCGAGCCTAACTCTGTAACTTTATGGGTTTTTCACCTTCCTATATTTTCTTTTGATGTCAAACACTAGTTATCACATATATTTAACACAACTTTCCCAATGGACTAAACATCACATCAAACCCTATCCATGGATGAAAGAGTCTGTAAAACAAACATTAGAAGGGTTGTAGGAACCCCGTGTACCATCAACACCGAAACTACTCCGAAGAGGACTGAAACCACACGTCATTCTCCACTAGCATATGATATCTATATAGATCAATCAGATTTGGAAATTTCTTCGACCATGTTTTCTTTGAATTGAATATTTCTAAAAACACTTGGAGAGAGGATGTTTTGGATGTTTATAGGTTGAGAGATATAATTTCCTTGACTTGATTTAATCTAATTTGAATTAAATATAATTTCAGAGTAACTTACTGTAACAAATGATATTCAAATGATTACATACAATAATGTGCAAACACTAAGCATTCAATAATGTAAAACCCTAAGCAAGTGAAGGGAAGAAGAAGACTCAGCTGATTTTGTGTGATTTGGGAGTGATCGGGACTATGTATCTACTTTGGAAAAGGATGGGAACAATGTCATAATGGCTTGATGAAGATTTATAAGTACATAAGTATGTAGGATAGAAGTGCCCACAAGAGGACATGAGTGTCCCAAGTGGTAGTGACCAATCTACGCGCTAGTGTCTACTTAGATTCTCGGAGTTCGAATTTTTTAGAGTCGAAGGTATTCACTCCAATATTCACTTTGTCACTTTGACTTCACTATTAGGTTTTGATCACCCCCTGTAGCCTGTAAAACAAATAACTACTACACATGTCCACAAACCACATCAAATCTAATAAAAAAAGATATAGAATGTGGATTTGAAATGACCCTGACAATTACCCAAAAAGTTAATGTATGACCAATTGTTTCACTACATCTCAGAATCCATGTAGTTATTTATGTGTGTGTGTATCTATTCCCTAAGTTTCCCTTGTGCAATTTGCATGATGATAACAGGATAGATCTAGATTGTACTAAGTATGTAGAATGTGTGTGATGGAATAGAATGAACTCCCCTCCTATGTTGTGTATGCAGACCAATGCATCCCTTGTCCCTTGTATGAATGTTTTAGATGTACAATTTTTAGTGCTCTTGTGCCTTTTTGCAAGCTTAGGTGGTGATAGATAATGCTTATAGTGTTTGGACCCTTATTTGAGAGAAGTAACTAAGTATATATATGATTCCCTTGTTTGAATTTTGTAATTGACAACTGAAAGGCCAACCCAAAGTTTTAAAAGGTGACCAAAAGGTGAAAAGGAACCAAAAGAGTAAGAATAAGATAAATAAGGGAAGGAGCGCCCGAAGGGATAGTAGCACCTAGATACTTTTTCCCTAGTAAGGCACTAGTGTCCGAGGTCATTAAAAGATAAATCAGTTAAGTGTTGACAGAGTTGTAAGATGTGTAAAGCTAGTAAAGTGCAATCGATTGAGAAATTTCAAAAGGCCAAAAGGAGCTATCAACCACTACTTTTCTTTCTTAGGAATCATGTATATGTTAGTATGTTTTAGGACCTAGAAATATACCCAAGTGCATAGATTTTGTGTCTACAAACCTAGTTTGTAGCTTCATACCTAATGAGGTTTTTTCCTAATGATTATAGAAGTGCAATTCCAAGATTTAGGGAGCTTTGGATGCCTTTTGCAAGTGTAAGAAGTGAGTACTACAATGCTTCAACTTAGGAGTTCTAGGTTAGCAAACAAAGTAGTGTTTACTTACTTATATAGGGTTTTGTAGATGTTTTTTTCTAATAACGGCTAACCTAGATAAAGTATAAGACCCAACAAAGGATTTCAAATTGAAATTAAAATTAGAATAAATGTTGGTCTTAGACCATACAAAGAGGTTGGGACCATCTAGTAAAACCGTGACCAAACTATACGATTTTGGATAGGAGTAGGGAATGTGCTAAATGAAGTTTGGAACTAGTAAATTGGTGTTTCTCTATGGATTTTGTAAATTATATTCTCAGATTTTGTTGACATGCAATGTGAAAGGATAAAAATATAGAAACAATGAACATTTAAAAGTGCTAATCAATAATGGAGAAGTAACATTTATCATAGAAAGAGTGCATATTCAAATCAAGGGTTTCCAAAGTGTAAATTACCAAATTTGAGTGTCTACATTCCCCCCACTTTAAGTATGAAATTAAAAATTACATGCTTAAAGGAAATTGTACCTGAGTGTGTAAACACACTTTACCTTTTCTCAAATGTTTGTTTTACATTTGTGTTGTTTTTCTTAGTGTTGGCATGCTCCATGATGAAACCTACAACATGAGTGTATTCAATTTCCATGATAGATAATTGACCGTAACTCAAATAGAACTTGTAATAAAAAATATTTGCATTTACATATATGTGAAGTGAAAAAGATGTAAACAAGGAAGGAATACACGTGTTTATTCATGTTTTGTTTTTGCTTGGAGATTTGTATTCTGAAAATTGCTATAGGATTAGGGGTGATCATTCCCAATCAGTGCTAAGGATAAAATTAAGTGTTAAGTTCATGTAACCCAACAAATAATTTTTAAGAGAAAGATGAAGAAAAGGGTAAAAATGCACCCCTGCAAAGAAAGAAGATTCTTTATCAAATTTATTCACCAACTTTTATATCTTCCCCTTAAATTGTAATAGGAGAGGAAATCCTACCCATGAAGATCTTAGTTACTTCATTTCCTTCCATAACCCCACATATCACATCACTGCAGATGGATCTAGACCTGATTTTACAAACAAGGACATATAATACAAAAGAGAATAGGTTCCCCAAACTTTCCCCATATGCTAAAAAAATGAGTACGGAATGAAACAAACACTGAAATATGTTGAAAATGTGCTAACTAGGAAGGAGATCCATTCCCTCAAGATTCTTGTACTGATATGAACTAGGTAATTTGAGTGTGAAAATTTGTAGAAAACCCTGTATAAATAGATAAAAACCTAAAAGTGTTGAAAAAACTTTTGAAATTTCCTAGGTAGAAAGATACGGGTGGTTAAAAACTATGCTTTATATGGTTTTTACCCTATATTGTTTTTCCAAAAGTTTGTGTGTGATTACATTTCTAGGTGCATGTACTATGTTTTTACCTACATATTTCCCAAAATTTTGTTTGTGTCTCACTGAAAATGTAGGATAAACCCAAATAGATGCCCACTTTTTTAGATGTGTATGAAAACCAAGTTTGAGGATGTGGCTCAAAATAATTACTACTGAAGGAGACGTTTAAGAAGATATGTAGAATGATGAAGAGGAGGCCACCTTGGAGTGCATGTACTTGTAAAAGGAAAGGTTTTGTGCATAGTGGAAACAAAAACAATGCTAACACCAAACAATGATAGTAGTAACAAAATAAACTATTAAAAACAATGCATGTAGAAAAATACAAACAACGTCAATGTAATTAGTGGAAAACAATAACATACAAGAGTACATAAAAGGATTTTTAGGTCAGTAAACATGGGACTTCCACAAAGTGTCACAAGACAAGTAAGGCATGTGGGCATGAAAATAAGAGTAAACAATTACAAATAATATAGGCATAAAGCCACAAACATGGGACACCCAGGGTGTAACAATACAATCAAGGCATATAGACCATAAGTAAGGAAAGAAAGAAAACAATAACACACATACAATCATGTATACATGAAATCAAAGTGTCAAAACATGATAATATGATGTAACAACCAACATAGGTGAGATATATGAAATAAGATATGTCAACATTGCACAAGACACATGTGTTAGTCATGTTAGTTTGAAAAGTAGCAAGTACACAATGTATATAATTGAGCATAAATGAGGAAGTGTGCATGAGCTATAATAGAACAGTAGCACCTACTAGAATGTGGAGGCATTTGCCCCAATGGTGAGAACGTAATGAGACATGATTGCTTCTATAAGCATGTACCAATATGTGTGTCATGCATCCATCTCAATATACCAAGTGAGCGCATGTGTGTAAAGATATAAAGCATGTTTTCTATCGAACTATAGTGATAAACAACATGTGTAATATATAGTGAGAAATAGCATGTGTAATATATAGTGACAAATAAAGCATGTGTAATATTAAGTGTTGACAACTCAAGTAAAATGGAAAATTCCTTATTTTGTATTTTTGCAAATATTTGAATATTTTTGTATTATCACAATGCATAGCTATCTAAAAAAGTATGTGAAGGAATGAATATAAAAAAATTAAGTGTAATATTGTCATAATTGCATAATATTCATGGGACTCTTCACAAGATTTTCATCAAGCTTAGCGGATGATAAACACTAGGGCCATACTTTATAGTTACAATGTATGGTGCTAACCAATTTGGTTTGAATTTACCTTTTAATTTTTCTTTAGTGTTTGTATTCTTTTTATTTTATTTAAGAACCAAATCACCTACTTGAAACTCATGGGTATGTGTTCTTTATTGTAAGCACACTTGATGCATTCTTGATACATAAACAAATTTTTTAATGCTTGCATGCGCTTGGAGTCAAACATTTCTAGCTCATGTCAATGCTTCTCACGGTAATAATTTTCTTTAATGGTATCCTTTAGAAATATACAAAGAAATGGGATATATAATTCCAAGGGAAAGATAGCCTCAGTCCCATAAACGATGGAAAAGAGTGTGGCATTGGTAGGTGTATGAACCCTAGTACGGTAAATCCCACAAAGCATTGAGAATCTAGTTGTTTCAGTCAAATCCATATATATTAACAATATTGCATAGAATTATGGAAATGATTTTATTAGTGGCCTCAACTTGGCCATTTCCTTTTGGGTAATAAGGGGCGAAAAATTATGCTTGATGTGGAACTTTTTGCACAAAAAAAATGATAGTATGATTTCGAATGAATGTCCATTATTTGTAAGAATAGAAAAAAGGAGACAAAAACAAGTGATAATGTTTATCACGATAAATTGACATATATTGTTACCAGAGTGGAATCTAAGGGGATATCCTCTACCCAATTGGTTAAGTATTATGTAGCTGTGATGATAAACTTGTGGGCTTGTGTTGATTTAGTGTTAACCTTTCCAACTAAGTCAAATCCCCATATGGAAAATGGCAATGGCGGTATAATAGGTTGTAATGCATGAGACACAACATGCTGAATATTATTATGGCATTGACATTGATAGCAATGTTTACCATATTCATGAAAATTTTGTTCCATGGTGGGCCAATAATATCCTTGTAATAATTTCTAAGACATAGTATTGCCACTAAATTCACCATTGCATTCACTATTATGTAATTGATATTAAGTTATATGTGTGTCATAAACCCCTAGACATTATAGTAAGAATCCATCAAAAGAGTGTTTAAACAATGAGCCTCCTATAAGGATATAATGAGTAGCCTCATGACATAAGTAGTGACCTTTATGGGGTGAAGCATTGGTAGGAAATTATTGTTGATAGAGGTAGTTATAGATGTCAATAAACCATTTAGGATTATCCAAAATGCATATGGTGACCAAAACATGGAGAGCATCAATGGTGGTAGGAGTGATAAAATATTTTTGAATTTTCAAAATGGTTAAGTTGGCACAATTGTTAGTAATGTCCAAAGGGATCAAGGAAGTAACACTAGCCATAACTTCAACATGCCTTTTGTCTTTTTGGGGTATGGTGGTAATGGAGTAAGAGTCAAAGGTTACAAGTAGATTCTTAACAAGGGTGTTATATGGAATTAAATGTTCCTCTTTTGTGTTATAAATATCCTGCACTTGATGGAAAATGAGTTGTGAATCTCCAAAAAATTATATTTATTGAATGTGTAATGTATGCGCAATATATAATACCAATATTAATACTTCATATCCATCAATCTTGTTGGTGTAAAAAAAAACTAAGAAATATTTATCGACTATAAATAATGTATCCTACTAACTTCCATATGGTAACCCCAAATATGCACATATGTGGATTTAAATGAACATTGTACAAGATCAATTGTTCAAATATGAGGTGCAGATCATGTGTGTGATTATGGCATTTGGTGGATTTAGTCAATATGTCATCAACATTGTATTCAATAATCTTATGGATATAGTCATAAAATATGTGATTGATTACATGTTGGTTAGTGGAACCATTGTTATTTAATCCAAAAGGCATGACAATATAGTAGAATGTACCCCACGAGGTTGTGAAAGCTATTTTTATCGATCTGTAAGGTTAAGGTTAATTTTGTTGTATCCAACAAACTCATCCATAAAGGATAGCATGGCATACCCTGCGGTCAAGTCTACAATCATATAAATAAGAGGAAGTGGAAAACTATCCTTATGGAAATCCTTATCGAGGTCACAACATTCGGTCAGTAACAATGAATGTCACCATTGGGCTTGGTGTGACAGTACTATATTAGAAACCCATGGGGATAATCAATAATGTGGATGAAGGTCGACGTCCAAGAATCGGTGAATTTATTTGTTCCTAATATTAAATCCATATTGGGGTGCATTTTATGAATCTTTTTAAAACTAGACTAGCATTGTGTTGTAATAAAATAGTATGCATGATAATAGAGGGATCAATGTTGAGCATTTCATTATAGTAAATGCAAAAAGGTCGTGGAAATCTTAAAACACTTTTTGGATATTGACTGTTTGGTGGTACTAAGGGAAAATTCCAAGAAGAAAAGGTGAGGATCATCATTGGTACCAAAGTTAATATAATTTTTCTCTTCATTTAACAGGTTAGAGATATCTTCGACATATGGTTGATTGAGAATGGTATCCAATGCATCAAGTATTGTGTCAAAAACAACCATCATGAAATACAAGTGAGGTGATAGAATATGATCCAGAGGATAATCATGTTTTTAAATATTCCCTAAATTTCCCAAAAATATTTGCATATGAAAGTACTTTCTAAGACCTTTCTAATGTCTTTTGAATGAGGCAAAACAAAGTCGTATGAAGAAGATATCTTCCATCGAAATTTAACTCCAACCGCAAAAATTAAGCACTAGTTTGCACAACGTTGATGTGGTAGAATGAGAACATACAAAGTGGTAGAGTGTAAATGCAACAAGTTTTAGAGTTTTACTAAGCAAAATAATGGTTTTAGCCTTTGGTCTTTAATGGTTGAGGTGGGTCCTACATAGTATATCAGTGGGGGACCAACAATCGATGGGGTCTAGTTTTTGTATGGAGGGGACCCTACCACCATTCTTCACTATGCATAACATGTGATTTTTCTTATTAACCTCACTGAGGTTCACATATTTGCACATGTGGGACTAATTCCCCATATTTTTCCAAATTTATCAAACTCTTTCATTGCCAAGTCATAGTGTCACATCACTAGGACGAAGCTAGACTTGATGAGCTCCCGAGCTCAAACTCATTACCACATATTCCACAAAGAACATTCCAACCGAGACCAAACTTGAAGGGAGAGTCACATGATAAGCACCAAGTTGAGATATGATTTCAACAAAAATAAGCACATCCACAACCCACACAACTCGAGTGAGAACATATCTAAATTTTCAAGCTCCATCAAGAAATCCTAAGATACATGTTGAGCCAGGAGGGCTCACCACCCGATCATCGGTCAATAACTCCAACTCGTCAAGAAAGCAACTCCCACTCACAATCTCATGGAGATCAAGTCACAACTATCCAAGTGTCAATTCTATGTTGAGCTACGTAGTGAGTTGGCTAAGCCAACAAAAAAAATTGATAGATGTGCCCATAGCCACGAGTTTGTGTAATCGTTTAAACCCTTTTAAAGGATATTATTATTTTTTGTCCTGTCTAATTTGGGATAAACATCCCACACTTAGTAATACATGTGAAGTGATGGATATGGGAGAGGAATTTGAACCATACCCTTTGGGGTAAAAGGATAAGCATGTGGTCAATACACCTCGATGTGTAATCATTATAAGGGGCAGAAATTTGTATTTGAAGTAGGAATGTTGCAGGATTATGTAGTCCTAGACCTATGTTATAAAGACTTAGCCCATTTTTAATGGAGAGATCATGTTCATGTAATTAACTACAAGAATGATGTAGTAGAGCATAACAGAGACATATATCCCATTTTAGATAATCATTTCCCATTTGGGAGAGAAAACCACCTCAAGAAGAGAGAGAGAGAGAGAGAGAGAGAGAGAGAAAGCCCATTTTTCGAGAGAGAAGAGTAGGTACTCGTCTAAATTTT